>CM022482.1:6627188-6707280 GCA_011952105.1 Coreoperca whiteheadi | reverse complement strand
CCCCCCCCCCCCCCCCCCCAGTCCACACACACACACACACACATTTGTATTGCTATACTTGTGAGGACCTTTACTGACATAATGCATTCCCTAGCCCTTAACCCTTACCTGAAAGGCTACTTCCAGCTTATTACAACTTGGATCTTATTTTTGTAGTTGTGTCTATAATTTCCATCAGCAATAACAATGACAATGTAAAACATTACATGTGCTGTCATTAATGCAACAGGTTTACAAAAACTTTTTTAAAGTGTTTAAAGCGTTATAAAAATGTGTAATTTTACTTTTACTTCAAAAAGGTGCAATATGTAAGAATTGGCCACCTGTCAAATTCATACCCCAAACAGATAGAGGGCAGCATATCACCAAAGTAACCGCTTGCTAACTGCTGCTAACTGTAGCTTCCGTTAGCAAGGTCCCTTTGCTCGTCTGAACTGGAAGTTCTGAGGACCGAGGAGCGTTGGCGCTAGACCCCGAGCTTTGGACCGTCAGGTGGGCTTACCAGCAGGGAATGTTGGCGGGGAGCGGCGCCACAGTGGGCACCAGAACCGGAGACAGCCCAGCAGGCAAGGGACCTGGGTTTAGCAGCCTCCCAGTGAGCACAGCTGGACACTGAGGAAGGTGATTTGTTTCTAACTGATATCAGTTACCCACAGGCTGCAATGTGCCGTCTATAAATGAAATACATTTATATTTTTGTAGCCTGAGGGTGTTTTTATATTACTAGTTCTATCATATAACATTGGACTTTGTTGTTGCGTTCCTAGATCTCAGCAATTAATCTGGTGATAGAACCCGATAGAAATTATGGAAAAAAAGACAAAAATAGGACCTAAGTTGTAACAACCACAGTTATTCTTTAACCATCAAAGCTATGTCTAACACCAACCTTTGACATAACCCTAAACCAAATACTATCCTTTATCCTAAATCCAAGTCTTAACCCTCAAACAATGAATGAATGAAATGAGGATCAGAAAAAAATTGTTTAGACAAAAAAGGCTAAAAGTCATATCGGTCCTCACAAAGACAGAAGTACGACACAAGAACGTATAGGTGTAAGTTATTCAGATTCCTTCACAGGTTCAGATAGAGCCTAGTGAAATTCATAGATGTAGGGAGTTGTCTTGTATTGATAATGGATGAGACAGAGGGAGGGGGATGGAAACATGCAGCATCAGGAAACACTAGTCACAAGGGAGCCACAGCTCCAAATTTGAAGTCCAAAACACACTGCCTCTGCAGCTCAGGGCTGCGTCATTTGATACGTGTCAAATGATCATAAATGAGTAACAAATCCTCAGGGCATAGTAACCATCTAATATAAAGCAAATAAAGTACAGCAAATCTGGAGTGAAGCTTAGATTCAGGAATTTTCTCTTCTATTGACTTGATTCCTCACCTGCTCATCAGAAAAGGTCTTTTCAAAAAATATCTTTGGAACACTGAGGCTGTTGGTTGTAGGGATCTGGGTATTTGAGTTTATCCTTGTGTGCTGTGACAGTGACAACATCACAGAAGAAAACGTGCTATCAGCTGACAAGAGAAGAAATCAAGGTATCCTGGATATGCCAGGCAAAGGAGTGAGTCGGAAAAGAAAAACTTGTTTTCTGGGGTGTCGATGCTTTAGCACCAAAAACTTCAGCTGTGTGTATGAAGCGGGTTTACGTAGAGTAGTACAGACAACCATCTTCACACACATCCTACAGTGCCAGTATGTTTTGGGCTCAACACAACAGCACTTCAGGAATGGAAAGTTGAATGCACTTCAACACAGGGAAAAGACAATGACAGAAAACACAAACAGTGCCAGAAAAAACTGATTTAGAGTGAACGAATGAATTAAATAATGAAAGGAAATTTTGTATTTACAATTTGAAATGCTTGCACTACATTGTTAGTGTCATCCTTTTCATCACTTCTGTATGGCAAAAACTGTTTTACACAACTTCTAAAACTGCTATCAAATAGAGGGTAAATAAAAGAAAAGACTCACTGACTCAAACGTCAGTGAATGTGAGTATTCTACGAAATTGGATCCAAAGTGGATTCAGCTATCTGAACCCAACACTTCTGGGTTTACACAAGCATTATTAAGCTCACTAAAATTACATTAGCACAGATGTGTGGCTGCAGATTTATTTTGTGTAGAGTCCGAATGAATATCATCACTACTGTCATCACACATGCATACTTTCTACACAAAGGATCTAAATCTTTTCAGAAAGCCCACAAATGACCCAACAAACCTGCCAAAACCTGAATCCATGGTCTTGAAACTGAAGAAGACAATGAGAGAATGACACAGAGATGTGTAAGGATGGGTTGGCCATTCAACTGAAAATAACCTACACTTGAAATGATGAATGATCAGCAGTGATCATTCATCATTTCAAGTGTCAGTTAATATTTTAAATAAAGAGGCATGTGCATGAAACAATAGAAGAAGGAAATATCACAAATTGAGGCAATATTCAAGTTTGAGAGCAATTGTAAGGTATTTTAAATGTGTTTTGTTGTGACAATTGTTAGAAGCAGTTGGGGAAAATTGTGAAATCAGTAGAATTACAGCGTCCAGGAAAAAAACATTGAAGACCGTTAAACAACGATTGTCATGAGGTCAAAATTTTCTTTAAATATGTGAAAACAAATGATACTTATTTCACCTTCTTCTTCTTCTATTGTGAAACGTTGTCTTGAAACCACTTAAAAAATCTGCCTTAGTATTGTTCACGTTAAGGATATGTTCCGAAAATTCATTCATTCAACTTCTAGGACATAATTTGTTGTAATTGTTTTTTAATAAAAACATTTATTTTAAGGATTCAAGAAAGGAAATATTTTCTTTTCTGTGTGTTTGTAATTTTTCACAATTTTTCTCCTGGCCTCAAGCATTCAAAGGTTATAACACTCAATAACTTCCAGAAATAATGATGGTTAGAAGATCTTAACTGTGGCCTGAGATTTAGCTGTTAGAGCTCTGTTTTTGTGATGCAATGCCACCTTGCACAAACTGGAACGACGACCACATTTTATGAATACACAAGGCATGGAAACTTTTTTTGTTGTTGTAATTTTGCCACCACAAACCATTGTGCAATGGTGGTGCCACTGCAAACATAATGGAATTAGGAGGATAATTTTACCAATAGGTATGGTAGTCAAAGCATTTTTTGTTCTTTCCTTAAAAGTATTATTGTACCCCAGGGGGTAATTCAGCATTTGCCAGAGGGTACATGGTAAGATTGTAGAGTAACTCAGCTACTTTGAAAATAATAGATATTATGTTTTGTTTGGAAAAAACTATGTTGCAATTGAGAGTGTGTGAAAACTAGTAAACAAGCAAGCAGAGAGGTCTAATCAGATAGATAAAAGTAATGGATAATTGGTTAATAGATAGCTAAACGTAATGAATTAACAGTTCAAATAGTTGGTTAAAAGTAATGGATAAACAGTTCAAAGAGTTAGCTAAAACTACAGGATAAACGGTTGGAATAGATTGGTAAATTAATGGATAAACTTGACCAAACCGACCTAAACATTAGTTCTATTGTATGAAAAGATTATTACTTTTAATATTTACATTATACGTTAATATAATCATTCCTCCTAATCAGTACATTAAAGTTAATGTTTATGCTGATGACACCGTGATGTATGCCACTAAGTCTACTATCACCTAGATCTTACTTCAGTGTGCCTTGGATGCTTTTCAAAAAAGATTAAATGAGGTTTCTGGCCCAGAATTAAGGGCTGTCTGTCTTTTATAAAAAGTAAAATGTTTGTTGAGTCAAAGTTCATGTCTGCACTTGATAATGGAGAGGCATAGAAATATAAAATACAACAGTATATGAATGTGAAAAAAAATCACAAACACAGAGCCCATTGAAGATCCTTCTTAACAAACAAGGACACGAGTACTGTTTACATGCTTAAGATACTTAGTGTCTAAGTGTCACTTGGTGTCAGTTTCGTGCCTGATAACAATCAAACTACATCAAATATGAACATCAAATTCCATCTTGAATATCTTTTGATATCAAGGTGTAGTTTTGAACAACACAGCTTGACAGAAAACATAATCACAATACAGTTGAGATTATACAACACAATTAAGGAATATGCATACAAGAGCTTATGAATTATACAGTAATGTTCCATTGACTGTTTGAAAAATGCATTTTATAAATACTGACCTACAAAAAGGCCTGTATGTAGGTTCAAAGATAAAACGTCATCATTATTTCTGCTATATGGAATGAATGAAATGTCTTCCATCCTTCTATGAATAACCATATCATTCAAAAATGTGATGCCACGTAAAGCAGTCAGAGGAGAAAGAGGGGAGATAAATGTGTCTGAGGACAAAAAACACATGAAGGAAGAGAGGACCAAGGAAGAAGAAGGGTCTGTAAAAATGAGGAGAGGAAGTGAACCACATTGTTATCACAGTGACCGTCTGCACAAATGACAGCTGTTTTCGCCCTCTCAGAACAGATCCTGTTATATGCGTACGTGCGTGTGTGTGTGTGTGTGTGTGTGTGTGTGTGTGTATACTGTATGCATGTGTACTAGATCCTGACCGAGCCTGAATTTTTGAGGCCGATACGGATATTTGAGAATAACAAACATTTATTGTTTTCATTATTCTACATTTGTACAATACACTTTATCATCAAAGATTAGATATAACAGTCAATTTTGAAGTTAGCAGTGATTAAGCATTGAGTTTACTTGAATTTCTTTTTAGTGTAGTATTCAGACAAATGCTGCCAGTAAAACATTTAGTGCTGCTCTGCAATTGATTTTTGCATATCTGCAGACATACGTGCTGATACTGATATACAGTACATTATATAAACCACATAATTGTGTACTTGTGGTATAAGGTTGTTCTTCATGGTTTGGGCCTCTTTGGTCCAGTTAAGGGAAACTTCAATACTACAGTATACAGTGATGTTTTAGACAATAGCGTGCTTTCAACTTTGTGTCAACAGTTTGTGTATGACCCTCTCTTGTTTTAACAGGACAGTGCCCCAAAGCACGAAGCCAGGCCCATGAAGAAATGGTTTTCCCAGTTTGGTGTGGAAGTACTTGACAAGAACTTGACTGGCCTGCACAGCGCGCTAAACTCAACCTTATCCAACACCTTTGGGATGAACTGGCCTGATGTTTCAGTGGCCGACGTCACTAATACTCTTGTGGCTGACCGGGTGCAAATCTCTGCAGCCAGGTCCCAAAATCTAGTAGAAAGCCTTCAAAGAAGAGTGGAGGCTGTGCAGCAGCAGATTAACGCCGGTGGTTTTGCAACTATCACATGTGGCTCTAATGTTCACGTGTCCACATACTTTTGGCCGTGTGATAAATCACTGACAACCCAATGGCGGCTAATAATATCAACCAGCATGTATCTGTCTGGCTCAAATAGGCACTGTACATGCATGAGGGAGAGTGGGGTGGGGGAAGGTGAGGGAAGAGAGAGAAGAGGGGTGAGGGGCAACTAATTCAATAAGCCTTTTCTCCCTTATTATCTCATCATACTCTCCCTCCCCGTGCTTCTCTCCTTCTATCTTTGTCCCTCTCGGTCTCATTACTGCATCCTCCATGACCCACCCCTCTCTCCACCCATTGCTCATCCCTCCATCGCTTTCTCTATTTGACCTCAGCCTCTTCCCTCCTTTCCTTCCTTCCTACCCTGTCCCGCTCTCCACCATCTCTTCCTCTATCCCACACTTCTCCCTCCATCCTCTCCTCCTTCCTTGAGGATTAGGGGGCCGAATGCAGGGCGCAGCGGTGGCGGCTTGCTGCTGCGGCTGTGTGCGCCGACCTTTGTTTACTTTGATAATAGGGATTGGGAGTGTGCTGCTTGGCTTCCAAGCAACATCCGTGGGGACTTCATTAAATCAGTCCTGAAAACAAGAGTCATGTGAGACCAGACTCCCCACAAGCTTGTGCCCTAACCCTCCCCATATCTATTCCTTCAGACGACAGCAGCAGGTTTACATAGTGTAGGTGAACACACATCTCTGAGAACACACAGGCTGTATGATATTGCACTAGGACTGTGACATGCATCAGGACACACATGACATCCTGCAGTCTTATGAGAAGTCAAGAAATGAAACTGGTATTACTGGTATATGAGGAAGACGCTGAATACAAAGAGGCAGCCCACTGCGTATAGGGCTGCAACTAATCAGTCCCTCCTGGATCTCACAGAAGTTTTTTTCTGATTATTAGGTCAGGTTTGCACTTTATCTGCCATGTGCCTGCGCTACTTTGTTTTGACTTGTACAGTTGTATAGTTGTGGTCCAACATACATATAGTTGTATACATTTTATATTTACATTTGATCTGTATCTATTTGGATTTTAAGCTCCACTGTTAGTGTTATTTGTATGCACCATGGGTCTGAGAGAGTAACGTAATTTCGGTTCTCTGTATGTTTGTACTGTACATGTGGAAGAATTGACTATAAAGCAGAGTTGACTTGACTTGACTGCACCTTTAAACGAGAAAGCTACAAAGCAGCAACCAGAAAAATGTATTATTCTGTTACAGTAAATCGTGTACGTTTCATTTGAGCTTATCACATATTCTTTGCAAACAGTCGGTGTTGTCCTGTGAGTCTCAGCAAGGAGACGGTCCTCGACGTTAAGCTGTTTATCTTTAAATTCTCACAATTTTAGCAGGAGATTACTTGTGTTTGAGAGCAGGAACATAATCTCTGAGCCAAAAATAAAGTTGGAATATTACAAAGCGTCTCTCCCTCTTCTTCTTAATGAGCCATTTGATCTTATATTCAGGGTTGAAAGCCTATTTTTCATTAAACAATTGAAATCATCTACCTAAGAAATGGTTGTGTTTTCTTTCATTTTGATATAATTCAACATTTCCTGAAACAAAAAAGGGACATTATCTGCAAGCAAAACAACAGTTAGTTTGCCTATTTTTAATTTGCTCATGATTCTTGATGAAAATGGAAAAATCTGAAATTCTTTGACACCTTGGGTACATTTTTAGACTTCAAAGGGAGAAATGTAGGCCCAAAATGAGCATGAATGTTAGTATGGTTCTTATTTGCAGAGAACAGTGTGCCCTGCCTGATGCGCTCAGCTGGCTGGAAGCACCATGTGGACGTCAGACTCATCTCACAGCTGTCCATCACCAGAGACTAATGTGATGCTAATGATGGTGCAGACTGTTGTAAGGCTTGGCGCCATGGCAACAGCCTGCTGCTTCAGAGACATCCAGTTGTGGTGTTTGTGATGGCTGTCAGTCTGAGGAGACGTGACTTCATGTGAAAGTGGCATTTCATTTGAGAGTGTACACTACCTGACGCAGCAGTGGCAATATGTAACAACACGCACTGGAGGCTGTCCACTGACACCATCTGAGGTCAGTGTTTTCAATAAAAGCTTTTTGGTAATTGTGAATGACCCCCTGGTCTTACAACCTGCCACAAGTGCAGATTAGGACCTTTTAAAGGCTATCTATTATCTCAAAAATCATGTGTCACACAAGATTTGAAAACTTTGAATATGTTTTGCTTATTGTTGAACAAAAAAGAATTTGAACACAACTGCCTCAGGAGCCGTGCAAACTTTCAGTACATTTAACAAGCATGGCTGCACAGCTTCGAGTGAAATAACAAAGCAAAAATGATTACAAAGTGAGGGTTTTTCTAGTCCTAAATAAATGCCAAAGCCAATCACTGGCAGACAAGCCTCCCTTAGAAAAACTTAAGAATCCTATAATTTAATATGAATCTCAAATTCTCTTTAATTTGCAAGATTAGGGGCCATGTTTCTTAAACAAACCCCAAACTGGTTAAACACCTCAGTCTTTAATGGAAAAGCAGACAAAGGGTATAAGCAAAATCCAAGGTTTCATGTTGGTCTCATATCAAAACAACAATCATTTGTCATTGCTTCCTAAAATGACCCATATGACCATTACAAAAATGACTAGCATGATTGTTTTCTGACCTGTCACCTCTATGGTTACGGTTTGATTAGGTTTAGGAACCTAAAACTACTTGGTTAAGGTTAGGAGGACGTCGTTGTCATGGTTAAAAGAAACTAGTGTTGACTGTTTAGTAGAAGACAGGAGAACAGCTGTCTCTGGTGTCATAGTTAGCGGTTTTGTGGTGTTATAACGACGTTGCACTACATCCTCCTTTACTTCTGAGAGACAAAAATCGTTGTTCAAGAGGCCACGTAGGTCACAGGTCACACAGCCAATGCTGTAGTTTTTCTGGTGAGGACAGTCTCAAATTATTCCATGAACTATGATATGGTTAAAGTTGCAACCCAGTTGGAAAAATGACCCTGATGATGTCATGTGATGATGGCACACTTTCAGTTTTACATCCAAATAAAGTGGTATAGGTAATCTGTTGGCTGGTTTACAACATCTGCTCGTGTTTAGTGTCCCGTTGGACTTTATTGAAGCGATGTTGTAGTGTTCCCAGATCTCAGCAATATATTTTATGAATTTAATATTTTCATAACCGTGTAAGAAAATTAGAGACCCACAGTGTAATAAACCCAAATGATCCCTTTAAGTATAAAATTAGGGATTTCTTTTGTAGCGAACTTGTTAACATGCATGATATTTAAAGGCCGTTAAAGCATGGAATATAATGTAAAATGTAAAAAAAAAAATACTGATCACAGTCAACCTGCCTGGCCCGAAGCGGTGTCTCTGTGATGTGAGGGGACATGCGAGGAAAGTAAAATGTGTGTGTATGACTTGAGTCAGACGAGGCTGGATGCCAGGCCAGCCCAGAATCATGAGGCGTTCCTGTCATTAGAAGACATGGAGCTCCTGCTGAGAGTGATATCAAAGGGCCGCGGTCGGTGCTGCTGCTCTGCCAGCTACCTGCTGAGTCAACTCGTCTGTCACCACCGCCACGCCGGGCCACGGATCACACGCAGGGAGGAGGGTCAGATGGAGACATGGATAGGGGAGCAGAGGAGAGGATGTGTGTGTGTGTACACGATGTGTGTCTGCGCAGAGTCGTGGATGGACGGAAAGAGGAGGAGAGAGCGGCCCGAGCGCAGGACAAGTTGGAGAGGTTACTCACTGTCCTCCGAAGAGCTGCATGCCCAGCAGAGCGAAGACCACGATGAAGAGGAAGAGGAGGAAGAGCAAGCTGATAATGGACTTCATGGAATTGAGGAGGGAAACCACGAGGTTCCTCAATGAGTTCCAGTATCTGAGCGGAAGCAGCATACACAGAGAGAGACAGAGAAATCATTTCCATTAAATATTACTCTGACAAGAAGGCAGTGAAATAACATAATAAAAAAGACGGAAACAACTGAAACAGAGGAGGAAAGAGAGGAACAAATGGCAATATGCGCTGAAGGTGGCATAAAAGGAATCAATGCGTCAGGGTCTACAGCTGCCAGTTTCAGTGAATCACAGGATTACAGCTAATCTAATGAAATAAAAGGACTGCCATCAAACTCTAACAGGATTGTCAGTTCAGAGAGAAAAGAATTAAGTAAGCCCTGAGAAAAAGTGCAGCTCCTGCGCCGTTAAAACCTCGCATCTTCAAAATGTAGCGTTTTAGAAGATTTCACCCAGAATGACACATTTGGTGTTAGATAAGATATGTGTGTTAGTCCGTTTATACCACACAGTGTCTACTGAAATAACGGCATGGTTTAGTTTGTGAATGCTAAGATGTTTTATGCGAGGTTTTCACGTCTTTCATTTACATGATCACGGCACGCTACTACACAGGCGTGGTTAGCCATGCCATACTGTGTTATTTTCAGAACAGGTTACTCAGAAATGGTAATGGTATCTTGTACGAAACCTTTAATGGAAAAAAAGTCCGTCCGAAATCAGCAACATATGAGTAAATGAATTGATAGAGGAATACACAGTAAGAACTACGTTGAGGGGACATTCTGAGACTTAGGTGTGTGGAAACGTGTACTGTAAAGTCGCACTCATTTTAGACATCAGGTTCAGTTTGCACGTTATGAGGAGAGTGACTCGGCCTGTTTTCACAGGCAATGTCTTCTGTAGCTCGAGAGGAGCTTTCCAAAAAAATGAGCCTAATGACGTAATCAGGGTATTCTCTGCGAGGTCTTGAGCCTTGCAAATCTATAACAAAAAGCCTGCCTTACAAACTGGATGTGTGAGGTTTGAAAGACCTGGGCATTAAGGAGGCAGTGAGGGTATGATGAAATATGCTATTGAGTTGCATTATGGGAAATGTAGGTTGCAGTGTTTTGGAGTTTGAACCTTAATGCTTTGGGTGATGTAAACAGAAGTGTTATATTTCCATGTAGTCCATGTGAGGATGAGCTCCATAAAAGTTGACAGTTGGGGAGGTGCAAAAACTGAAAGCGACGGAAGCCTAGTATACTAATTGTCTGTAATATCACATGTGTGTTTTGAATTGAACTCACTTGGTGACTTTAAATATCCTGAGCAGTCGCAGGGCTCTCAACACACTGATACCAAACGATGCTCCTGGTTTAATCATGTCCCAGATCACCTCACAGATACTTCCCACAATCACCTAGAGGAGGAGAGCAGAGGATATAATTATCAGCCGCTGTATTCGGCTCTGTTTCAATAAGCCAAACACGTCAGGTTGACTGCTTGACCACACAAACAGAACTATCACCGCTGGTCAGTGTTAAATATCTACCCGTGAGTCGCCGTCGACACTAACTCACCCCAAAATCAAAGCAGTTAAAGGAGGAGTGGAAATAGTTCCTCGCGCCGAGGCCGTACATCTTCAAGCTCATCTCAGTCAGAAACAAACCCAGGAAGACAAACTCTGCTGTGTCTGTTTTCAAGATGGAAAAAAACCAAGAGGAACTCGTTTTACAGGCCATCAACATCAATATGTGTGTATGAGTGCGTATTTGTATGTGCGACTTACAGAGGGCCCTTGTAAGCCACTCAGGCTGGTCATAGTGGACTATGGCCACGCACAGAGTATTGAGGCCCACTAGGCACAGAACGATCCAGTAGAAGCTCTGAGCTTTCACCATGCGGCGGATGAAGAACCGGGTCCTCTTCTCCTTACGCCGGAAGTAGGAGGAACTGTCCATCTTACTGATGCTTTTCACACTGGCACGACCAAACGGAGAGCCCGGAGGAGCTGAAAGCGACGACGAGAGAGGAAACGTGTGAGTGTGCCTGATGAGCGAATCACTGTGTGTGTTTTTCTTGTCTTCTTCCTGCTACTGTGATGAGCAGCATCCCCATCCTCACCCCACCCATCAAGATCATAATTATACCGTACGTTATGATACATATGTCTCCAGACAGCATTCACTATACCCTGACAAAATATCTACAAAATAAAACTTGTCTTTTTGCGTTTGCAAGTTGTCAGTCATTTTCTGGCCCCTTCTTAGACTGACTTAGTTCAAGTGATCCAGCTGGGATGATGTTTAGGAGAAACAGGTGGTGGAGTCCAATTTTGGGACTCATTTTGGAGTCTGCAACAACAGACGCAAAAATACAATTTCTGTGGGCGTTAGTTGGCCGCTGATAAACCAACAGGCTGCTCCAAGATAGAAAAACAAATAAAAAAAGTTTTCATATGTTGATTTTGGCTCTTTCATATATATTTTAACCTAACACCAGGCTGAAAAGCAGTGTTTCACTGCCCTCTGTGGTTGAGTCTGTTTAAGTGTGTTGCATGTCTTACCGCACCCAACAGCGTACTGGCCACACCCTATCAATACAGCGAGGTGAGAAGTTAAACCAGCTAATGTTCTGTAGCTCTAAAAAGACGTCTGATACCACTATCATGTCTGTATGGTAAATGTGGCCAGGAGACAGTTAGCTTAGCTTAGCATAAAGTCTGGAAGCAGGGGGAAACAATTAGCCTGACTCTGTTCATCCTACCAGCACCAATAAAAAGAAACTACGTTATGTATCTTTTTTGTTAAAGCCATAGAAAAAACCAAAATGTAAGACCATCAAGGGGTGGTTATACAGGGAGTTCTGTGCTGGGAGTATTACTCACTGGCGCAGCGACCTCCTGCCTTTCGTCTGGCCAAGAACTAGTTCCAGCACCTAACACCCTATAAAACCACTCTGAATTGAGTTTGATTCATGTGTTGTTGTTTTTTTTTACCATTAATGTCATCCACAACTGCTTGTAGAATACATCATATAGTTCCCTTGCAGTTAATATTTGGAGTGCTGTATATTAATATTTAAGCTGCCCTATATTGGTGTTTTGGAACTTTTTGCTTCACTAAAATAAACAGTTTTGTGATGCTGTGTTCCTTCTAATAATGATATATTGATATATCCATGCTGCTCCAGACTCATTTTCTGCCAGTTTTCCCAAGCTAGCAAGCCAGGCTTTCACTCGTGCCCCTGGTTATCGAGACTGCAAAAATGAGTTGGCAACACCCATGTGCATTTGTGTGGAGAGTTTGCACCACAACTGCGCTACTACCCAGTTAAAAGAAATTAGAGCTCGAGGACCTCAATGTTTTTCAGACAGAAGTGTAACAGTATGGTTGGGTAGGGATCCATTCCACTTCACATCTGCTAACAAGCACTGAAAGGTATTTGCGACCAGGATTTTAACTGAATAAAGTAACAATATCTACTCAAGGGACAGAAAGAAAAGCGTTAAATCACCTGAACGATCCTTGAATTTTCCTTGCAGCTGCTCATTAAAAAATAGGCACCTAATACATTTGTGCCTTGCAGCTGGACTGCAGGCA
The DNA here is from genome assembly GCA_011952105.1 of Coreoperca whiteheadi. Lineage (NCBI taxonomy): Eukaryota > Metazoa > Chordata > Actinopteri > Centrarchiformes > Sinipercidae > Coreoperca > Coreoperca whiteheadi. The sequence goes on along the minus strand of CM022482.1, from coordinate 6,694,554 downwards.
TTATGTGTGAAACAAGTGAGATGACAGACAAATTCTGACTGTGCAGTGCATCTATTCCCTTGGCACTTAATTTTAGGGAAAACAGTCATGCGATGAAATAGAAAAAAGTAGTGAAGGCACCTAAATGGCTTCAGTTACATTGCTTATGCTCATTTCCAACCCACAGACAAGCAATTACATGTTGTCTTTGTGTGCGACCATGAAGTCCATTAATATTTAAAAGTCTAATTCTAATATGCTGCGAGGTGATTTAACCGTCTAATTAGAAAAGTTAATTATAGTTCTTTTCCCTGAAGTTGGTGTGGATCCACAGCCAGGAGAAACAGCTTTCGGTCTCCAGATCCAGATGGTGCTGGATCTGCTTTTGTAACATAAATTGTTAAGTGCGCGTGAAATATCTAAGAAAACGTTTTATAGTGTTGAGGTGGCGTGACGTGCTAATCTGATAAATGGAGACCAGAGAGTCAGAGGACATGGTTATGTTCATTGTAGAAGACAGGCTTTTACGGTGGCTTTGATTGTAAAGGTCGACTCTGTGAACAGACAGCACGTGAAGGTCAGAGGTGATCGGCTGGTGGCCGTAGATAAAAAAAGACTTACCAACAGAGGAGATGTCTGCGAAAGGATCCTCCCCCTCCTCAGCACCGATCAGGTCGTTTTTACCTTTCTTGGCTTTGCCTCGTTTCAGGACTGTAAATAGAACAGCACAGACAGGAAGGGAAAAAATAATCATAAATGAGTCCTAAAAATATAATAAAGTAATAATAGCACCGGATTGGTGCTGTTCTGTTACGCAAAACCTCTTTAATATAAACCTGTGAAAGTGAAGAAGTCCGTTATAGCAAGAAGAACAAGCATTTTCAAATTGTATTTCAACGGAACAGCCCTCATCCCAAAGCATGATATATATGTGTGTATGGCAAAGTGGAGGGGAGAGCTAATTGGCAGCTATGAATAGCAGGCATCAATCATGTTTCTCATTTGGGGATGTTCCGCCTTCCTGCTTGAAGCCAGCCTTGGTATGTAAAACTGCCAGCACAACGTGAACGTGATCGTCACGTGACCGGAGTGGTGGGTTCATTCGCGAGATCTACAACCCTGTATCTCCGCTCGAAAAAGGCTGCCGGGAGGCCGAGCAACACTTAAACAATCCCTTTGTTATCAAATCATGTTTGTCTGTGATTGACAGCTAAAAAACAATCTGCCAGTGCAGTAAGAAAGTCCATTTGAAACCAACTTGTTTGAAGAAATTGAAGGTTTGGGGGTCTGCGTCAGATCGTGGCACTCAAACTGAAATATTTTTCCAGGCTTGTTACGTGGTTCATTTCAAATGTTTTCAGTCATTTTAAGATGATGCAACTTTAAACCTAAACACCAAAAATAACTTGATGTGAAGATGTTTGCAGTGAATCGCAAGGAAAATTCGGTGCGTAAAAGGTGTCAAAGGGTTTTCTTTCTAAAACATATTTCAAATATTTTGAAGAAACATACAGCGGCTACCTTAAGTCCACGCAGCTTTCATCTCTAAATGGAATATACAGGCTGAAGGATAATTTCCCCATCTCCAAAGACTAGGTAAATCGTGGCTTCAGAACAAAGAATTCAAAAATCCCCTCTACTGAGTCAGTCAGCTATGATTGGCACTTTGCTCCACTATTCATACCTGTCATTCATCTGGCGAAGGCCAACTCCATGTTTCCTGTTCTAAAAACACCAGAGTGGTTTTTCTTTGGCTGTGGACTCAGACTTCTTAATCCCCGATACTAATTGAGAAAATATCCGCTGGGTGCAGATTTGTTTCCAGTGTGTGTCCATTTACCAGCAAATGCATTTCTGTGTGCGCGCGTGTGTATGTGCGTTGGGGAGCGTGGTGTAGTGAATTCACTTTAACAAAGCCAATCAGACTAAAGCTGTAAATCCCAGCAATTAACCCTTGCCTTCACACCAGGCCTAATGGACTGAACTCTTGGGCGAGCGAATCATACGGTGGTAGCCAAAGAACTTTAGTCGCACAGTTAAGAGCTGGTTGTCGTCCTTTGGCCACTGAGGTCAGCAGATTTAAAAGCATTCGGGAGCAAAATAGATGGTGTGAGCGGTTTGATTTGGAAAAAGAGTTCCATTTTCTTTTGTACAGTACATACTATGATTAAGTATTTTCGTGCACATATGATCAAAATTTGGAAGGGTTCTTTTAATTTGATGTGCTTCCGTTTTCTAACTTTTTCTCAAAAGCTTCACGAAGGCAAGATGGACTAGTCAGTGATTATTTACGCAAATCTTTTGGAAATGGTTTTGTTCAGAATTTTTAATTTTGGTCTTTGAAGCACAATAATAAAAACGTCATTCATCCATATTATACATTTACCTGGCAAAATCTCTCATGAAGCAGATTGAACTAACTCATGAACTAACAGATTAAATATGTGTCTAATTTTCAGTGCAGTAATCTATTTGAGCTACAGCCAGGAGACAGTTAGCTTAGCTTAGCATTAGGCCTGGAAACAGGAAAACTGCTAGACTGGCTCTGTCCAAAGGTTAAAAAAAAAAATCCACCTAATCAACATGTTACATCTGGTTTGCCATCACTGGTGTGAAAATGACAAGTTGTGGCGTTACGGTGGGTTATGTCCTGTTGGCACCGAGAGATCTTGATGGTTTCTGTTTTTATCTGAAATCAAAACTATATCGAGGTTTTTCTACGTGTCTCTAAGAAAAGAAAATCATTTGTATCTGAAAAAGAGTTCATGTATGTGTGTAGGAGCCAAAACTGTGTATCTAGCCTGTGCTATTATTTGTTTAGGCTTCACATGTTCTTTTTGGTTACCAACACTCCCGGTAATCGGCACAGGGGTGTGGTTTTGCATTATTTACCTGTTCCCTTGCACGGCGGGATTGACACAAAGAGGGTGAGTTGGGCTCCGATATTTTCTGTTGACTGTCACAATTTGCTTTAATTATTCCAGTACAAGTATTGCTTTCTTAGCCTTTTTTGTCGATTAATAAACAGTATAAGACACATCTGGACGGCAGCATGGATTCTTTTGAACGAGTCACAGTTAAGAGCACACTTAGCCTCTTAGCTGCCTTTTTTCATTGATAGTAGTTGCTACAGTGGGGTTTAACTTCAAAAGTCTACGTAATCATCTAGCTAACTGTGAGTGAGCCTGCACCTGTGCTGGTTTCGACGGAGGATTTATTGCTCCAGATTCATTTAAAGCCAGGTTCAATCAAAAAAAAAACCCAACGAGGCTTGTATCAAGTTAACAATCATATCAAGCTATTTTGAGTTATAGAGTTGAGAAACAGAAATTTAGCATTTCCATCTATAGCTTACATTTTAAACTATATATACACACAGAATGGGCCTTTAAAGAACAGCTGCATCATTCTGGACAATAATCATGTCAGTACAGAATGTCTGAGATTCACTTAAACCTCCACTCCACTCCACGGGTAAGAGAGACCCAGATCCCATTCATATCCCGATGATTTTGGAATGATTTATACACAGCACAATGACGCTGCAGAAAACTACGAGATGGAAATGATGAATTGTACCTCTCTGTGCCTGTTTTACCATCGGCCTCCTGTGGCGATGGACTATAGTAAAGCAGGCAACAGATACTCAGCCCTCTTTTCACCTGGAAGGTTTTGTTTCCTCTTGTACCACGCACCATCCAGCGGGGACTTCTCCTCTGCAATCTCATCCTCCTCCTCCAGCAACACCTCCTCTGCAGCGCGAGGGAGAAGGGAGAGAGGGACTTTCTATCAATTTGTCATGTTTTTCTAACACAACAAACACATACATGCCACCTCTCACGCTGTTTCAGAGATGAGTCTGACCTGCTTTGCAGATCCACTCCAAGTATCCGGTTAGCTCTCTCTCAATTTGCTGCTGCCTCCGAAGCTTCAGGAACTCCTGCCTCTTCTCCACGCGCTCTCTCTCTTTGGCAAATTCTCTGTTCAAAAATATACATTTAAAGCTAAATATCTTCTTTTTTTTTCCTTTGTGTCCGACGTCTGCCAGGAGAGAACCTGCACATGCACATTCACAGCAACAAGCAGGACCACGCGAATTGCAAGACCAACACATTTGTGAGACACTGCGTCGTGAAAAGGGATGAAATAGTGTTCATCTGAAGGATTATTAACTGTGGAGTGCAGATGACAGCTGGGCAGCAGTTGAGGGCAAGAAAGAGGATACAGGCAAAGCAGGAGCTGAAACCTATGAACACTTAAATGTGTAGGTGCAGAGGAAAAACAGTGGAGTGTGACGTAGTGGCATAACCGATCATACTGCAGTTTCATGGCTGCCTATTAGAGATGTATCAGATGTAGGACCTGACTGACAGAATACTGTATGCAATTTTATATCGAGATAGCAATATATATCTTTAGATATAGTTAATGTTCTTAAAATTCAATTAAAAACAGTTTATAGAGTTTTAAAAAAAAACGGATTAATTACAATTAATTAAAGGAATTGTATCGAACAATCTAGCCTACATCGTCTCACGCTAAATATTGTAGTATCAAAAGGACCACAAATGAAAGTGACCCAAGAGATAGATGATAGATGATAATCTTTTTCTTTCACGGTTTCTTTTCTGTGTCTCATGAGCAAAAGAAACATCGACTTGTGACTACATTTGCTGGTTGAGTTCGCGTAGCCTCAGTGTTTCTATGACAAGCAGAAAGATGAGATGGCGAAATGAAATCGTTTGGAAAAGAACTTATTATAAACGTTACTGATGAAACGTGTGGTGGACAGTAACAGTACAAGCAGGGGACAAAAATGAAAACCACTCGGAAGCAGTGGGTTACTCGTGACCGCCAGCACACTGACGGCGCACATGTTTGCTTTCATCCAGATTTCGGTGAGGCAAGGGGCTGTCTCCTCTCACCTGCTGTGAGACGAGACAGACTCTTTGCGAGCACAGGCAATGAGAAGGACAGACGTCAGATCCAGGAGCACAGAGGGCCAGGATGATTAAAGCCACAGAGCGGGGCCTTTTACTGACACAGTAAAAAGGAGAAGCGCTAGATGATGAAAAGGAGTGGTGAATTATCTGTTGATTTACTCAATTCACCCTCAATTCAGCATTTTCTCAAAAGCTATGAGATGAACGTATTCTGTCTTGTAGCTAACAGACAGGTAGGATGCTGTCTTAAAGCCCTAATCGATGATTGGTGGACAGTGCACTCTCCATGCACAGTACAGCTGGGTTTGAATCAAGCAGCCAGTAAAAGCTAAAGCCAATGCAGAAGTGCCTTCAGATGAAATATTAAAAGGTTTTTTCCCCCCACTCCAACTGTTACACATTTTTAATGTTGAAACTAAACAAACATTTTTCAGGATTCTCTTTAAAAAAAAAACAAAAAACATCACTAATCAGCCAGGACCAGCATTCATTACATGTAACACGACCCCAGCCTGAAGCAGACCGGGAATTTGTGTATCCACGTTATGAGATGACTTACCCTGACAGGACACCAAGCACGAGGTTGAGCATGAAGAAGGAGCCGATGATGATGAGCGGGATGAAGTAGAGCCAGTTCCAGGTGTTTCCTGCTACATCATTGGTCTGGACAAACAAACCCACGCAAGGACGCAACACAGAAACAACGCAGAAGGAAGTAAGAAGAATTCAAGACCAAGCCATTACCGTTCCACACATTACACCTAGCAACATATATAGAATTACTTTTCTCTGCATATCATCAGAACAGTGTAAGCATGGTTTAGATCTTCTCATATAATGTTCAATTTCTTGCTGCGGTGCTGGTAAATAAAATAAACAGGTGAAGGGTGAAACCTTAAGCGGGGAAATCAAAATGCACCAGTAGAAATAAAGTTTCGGGATTTACGAGTAGGTTCATTTTCTTGAAATCACCTTTTTAAATAACGGTTTCAATACCAAATAATCTCTATGCTTAATTTAAGTGAAATGGTAAATGAATATGTTTTGAATGAACCAGCTTGAGCTGACGGTGTATGAATGTGTTTCAGCCCACTTTCCCATTTCCCATTTCTCATCCACAGCTGTGAATATAAATGCATTTCTTTTTTAATTTTCTCTTTACAAACCTGGCTTATTGAACAAAAACTTGCCTCCTTAGAAAATTACTGACAACTTTTCAATCTAAAAACGGCAATTGAAAACTTTCTCCATCATCTCTGTGAGCTTCCTACCAAACACGGCCACCGACAAATGTCCCAGTAACAAAAAGCTCAGACTGCTATCGCGGCAAAACAACTGTTTAATTCAAGCCCAGTTGCAGCTTTGAAACATCCACTTCGAAAAAACTGTCCCCCGACAAATAGGTGTGAGAATTCAGTCTTCCAGTATGAGCCGTCGTGGCAGGGGGTTGGTTAAATGACTTACACTTTCACAAACAGTATTGTGCGTGCGCAAACACACACACACACACACACACACACACACACACACACACGTGCAGACAGCTACCTCCTGTTGCTTTTCACTGGCTAACGACCAGCGCTGCAAATAGGAGCACACCACCTCAACATTGACCCGTTATTTGATTTATGCTGACTCGCTGATTACTAGTTAGTGCACTCGGATTGTTTTAAAGACACACATCAGTCCAAAGTGACTTTGACTTGGATTTTACGTCCCCGCACCGTAACAGATACGTGTTATGCAACAAATGGTACTAAAGTCGCAACAATAATCAATAATAACAATCAAAGGGCTACGTGGAATTTGAAATGGGTTGCTCGAAGGGATGAACCAAAAGAGAATTATTACCCAACTCTGCAGTCCCCCTCAGCTCTACAGAGGGTTTGAGCTTCTTCCAGTTCACTGTTTCGGTTTTTACGGCCCGCAGCGTTACTGTTCACTGTGTGGGTCAGTCTCATAGCGCTCATCAGCCTGGTTTCCAGCCACAGCGGGCGGCTGTCTTTAGCGCAACGATCTCAGATAATCCCACTGTACACTGCCTGACCAGCACAGAATGACGGACAGACAAAGTTTGCGACTAGCTGGTGAACGTAGTGGAGCGTTTACCAGCTGAAGAGCCAGGTGTTTCCCTGAGGAGGTGGTGGACTGCAAAACATTGGACTTACATTCATCAGCTGGCAAAATAACGCGACTCCCGAAGAATGAGAAATGTCGCTCTGTGTAAGTCAATAGGCAATAATATTGTCACTTCATAAAGTTATGTCTGCGTTGTGTTTACAGCTTGTTCGTCTTGTCCAAGTGGCTAAAAACCTACTGCTTTGAAAAAATAAATTTCACTTAAGGGTTTTTGTGATTTTCACCAGTTTTGGAACACTCAAAATAAACACTGCTCATTTATTCTTTCTGGAATAATGAAAACCCCCGAAAAACAAATGAGTCTTACATTTTATCCAAAGCACTTGGCAGTATCGGTTAGATACTTCTTGATATCGGTGATGCCCAAAACTGACTGTGTACAGACTGAGCTGCAACAGGGCTAATATTCATGCTTGTTTGCCCCAGGGGGTTCTGGGAGTCAGCACCCTCCATGACGGCGAGCGCACCCACACAGCGGCCTGTTAGCGGGGGACAGACCTCCGGACTGATGGGCTCTGTGAAGCACAGTGACATTTTAGCAGACGCCAGTGTCGGAGCGCTGCCACACTCTGGCTGCAATTATGATGGGAGGTTTCGGGGGGCGGCTGAATCAGCAGCCTGGAGATCTATATTATGCACCCGTGTGTGTGGGACGAAGACACACACACACACATAGCCTATACAGTAGCACATCCTCTGTCTTGGCTGTCGGAGAAGCACCAGCCCACACACCAGGAGAAATGGCTGGCAGAAGCTTCGCTGTGCTGCTCTGCATCCTTTTGTTCTCTACATGTCTAGTCTATCATCTCATCACTCAGTCATGTCTTTGTATGTGTCTCTTCCTCTCGCTCGCCGCATTTAGTTAAGTTCTCTTTGTATGAATATTACATGAACATCCTCTCATCTTCTCTCCCCTCAAGGAAGCACAGGCAAAAGGTTATTTGCTTTCTTTCCGAGCGTGAGATGAAACGATCTGTATCAAGCTCCTGTCTGTGCTTGATATAGAACGAAACTGGAGCCAGGACGTTGTTCGCCTAGCTTAGCATAAAGACTGGACGCAGGGGGAAACAGCAAGCCTGGCTTCGTCCATTGTTCAAAAAGTTGTGTCTAGTTTGTTTAACCATCAACCCATACGTGAACAGGTTTTAGGGCAAGTTACATGCTGCAACTATATCTTGGCCAACAGCAGCTGGGTGCGGTGACTGTGCGTAGCTCCCTCAAGCTTTGTCGTCATAGGGAGGTTGGCTCTATGACGTCATTCCCAGCTGTTTCTTTTTTTTACAATTTCAATGTTACTCCATGTCTGCTGGATGTGTAGATAGGCAAAATCCGTTAATGCAGGTTTAACGTTTTCCTTTTCTTCTAATCATCTGTGTAACAAAGATAACTTTGTATCCGTGCTCACAATTAGGTAACATGGCGCTCTGTTTTCTGTTTGCAGTGGCAGCACATATCTTACGTCTTCTCTCTCTGGGGAGCCCGGGATGCCTGGTGTGAAGGAGAAAATGAAGTGGAAATGCACTCTGTTGCGTCAGCTTTCAGTCCCAGAGTCAGCTGGTGCGGCGGGAAGACTTTTCTCTCCTGTTGACACGGCCTTAATTCTTGAGCTGACTGCTCAGGCAGAATAGCGGTGTTCAGCTGAGCTTGTGCAAATGTTTTTCAGATTCTGAAACACAGCGAGGTCTCTGCATCGGAAGCTTGCTGGTTTTCTCAGATTCAATAGACTGAACAAAGCTAAACGCAGTCGAGCACACTCAATTAGATTTTGTACTACTCGGGAGGATATTTAGCATCTTATTGTTTTAGGTTGTTTCTTTTCAGAAAGTAAAAAAAACAAGGTTGGGAATTTATCAGGGTTTATTTTGAATATTAGTATGACTATTAAAAAACGTAAAAATTAGACTTTGAAAAAAATCTGATGAAAAATGTATTTTAAAAAAATCTATTTGCTGCATTAACAGTCAGTATAATAATCAGCACGTTTTTTTTCTTCCATTTTCTCCACATTTGTCTCTTCACTTTCTATTAACTGATGTTTTTCTGAGCTCTGCTTGTTGCAAAGAGGCCTTTGCTTAGTGTAACTACAGTACAGCTGAAAAAACAACAAAGCAAAAACAACTTTATGACTGAGAACATTAATAGCCAGGGTGACTACAATAAAAATGCTGTTGATCTAGAAATCAGGCTGGGATCAGATTATATGACATCATCACAATAATCCAACACATGTTGGGAATTGGGAACCAAAGTGCCGGGCATGAAAATTGTATTCATAGAGGCCCCAACTTAAAGACCAGCATGTCAGATTTATTTTTCTTTGGGCTCTTCTTGTCTAGTTTGACACCTACAATGTGAACCAGGATGCTATGGACACCATGGTTGTTGTCATCCCTGTTCCGGAAAATCTCTATTTGCCACCTTCAGGACAATAACCTTTGCATGTCATGCATCTTGCAAAACACCACAAGTATTGGTGTGCAGTCTAATCCAGGAGTTAGGAAGAAAAGAAAAGAAAAGACCTGTCCTATGGCCCCTGGGCAACATGAAAGGACATCAATCACCTAAATGGATCATATGTCACTTCTGCATGGAGGGTGTGCTCCAGTATTCGATATTACAATCAGCCTCTGGCAACGGCAGGCAAACACATCTGTGGTTCCATCTACATTGACTTCATATATTTAGGCTAAGGTGTGCGTGTGTTTGAGTAGTTCTTTGTGTGTGTTTCTTGCCAACGCTCCTGATTTTGCTTGCAAGTCTGCAGATTTTCATAAATTTTCTCGTCTCATATTTCGAAAAATGCACTTTGATCAATCTATGTTGAAAACAGCAAAAAAGGAAAGAAAACCCCGCACACCCCAATCATTTTGGCCTTTCATTACCACTGGGTATTTGTGTTTAAATGTAAAATATAATGTTGTATAATGTAGTCTCTGAGGTGGCTGAGGCCAAAATCAAAGATAATAAATGCCCCTACAGTTTTCTGTTTTTTCTTTTACGTTCCTTCATGTTTTGTTTTGCATATTACATGGAAAAAGCAGTTTTAATACTAGATCTTCATATATAAAGATCACCAAATCCTTAAATGTTTCAAGTGACAATACCCACAGCTCTGCTTTGGTCTAGAACGCTTTCCCATTTGTCAATGTATGAACATATGGCATGTATACAGTGTGTGTCATTTAAATGCATGGGTTGATTAGTGCACCCCACCTTTAAGTGCACTGGGTATGGGGCCATGCAACAAGATTAAACCACACTGTGTGCACAGCAGGAGAGCAAATACAGGGCATATGGCAATCAAGGCCACTGGCTATACTAATTTAGTTCATTACAAAACTGCTGATGCACTATGTTGCCTTTAGCAAGGTAGTTCTAATGACCCCATATGTTGTTTAACTATAATGTGATGATAGTAAAAACTGTAAAATGCAGTTATGAGTATAAGGAGCAAAAGGTCTATTTATTCAGAAACATTGAAATGATTAAAGGCAAAATTATTGGTAACCCAACCCACATACGTTTAAAAACTTAACTTGTTTGAACACCACATACCACCACCAAGGCCACACATTTGTCTAAATTAGTTATTGTATCGCTAGTCAATGTTTAGAAGTTTTAATCAGTATCTCCATCAGAATACAAATAATAATAGACAATCATGCTCATCTTCTAATGAAAGCAATTTTTTTGAGAACTCCTAAATCCAGTCTGGGAAATTTAGAAATTTTAATTGTCGCAAGTTTCATGAGTCAGACCCGTGTCCAACTCAACTGATGTTTGGTGAGTCCGATCCATTCTACTAATGACTATCGCGCTGCTATACAAATTCCTGTAATTATGAAACATAGACCCAGATCACATAATTTCCCTGTAACATAGAGGAATAAAACAGTAGACTAATAAACAATTTATTACCAATTCAGACTTGAACTCCGCCTTATCAGTCCCCCATAAACTATGCGCCTCAAACGATAAAAATGGCTTTATTAAACATCAGGTCGCTAACGAATGACTCGTTTTTGGTTAATGACCTTGTAAGTACCGATAACCTAGACTTCACCATACTGAGCGAGACCTGGCTGGATAGGAATGGCGCAGTTGCATTCACTGAGACTGCAATTCCTAACTTCAAGTTCATCCAAACTACTAGATCTGATAAGAGAGGCGGGGGAAGAGCTGCTGTCTTCTCTGATATCTACAGCTGCGAGGAAATCCCCCTCGGAGAATTCATGTCTTTTGAATACCTTGTAGCTATAAAACTGTAACGCTACGATTTTAATAATTACTCTCTATCGGCCACCAACATCTGAGTATGGCTTTCTCTGAGCAACTGTCTGGACTGCCTACGATTGTTTAATAATTTTAGGTGATTTTAATATTCTTGTTAAAAACTAAACAGTCCCTGATGCTAAAAACGTATTAATTAGCCTACTGGAGGCATTTGACCTTACTCATGTTTCTGGACCCTCCCACAATAAGGGGCATACTCTGGACTTAGTCATATCAAAGGGACTTAATATTACCGTAACCTGTGTCATGGATGTATGGAGTGCCATTTTAATGAATATTAAATAAATCAATAAATACATAAATATGCCTGTGAAATTAATAAATATGGGTATGAAATGTTATAGGCATATTTATTTATTTATGTATTTATTTATTTAATTTAAATTTCTCTGTTTTTATTCCAATTCAAGCAGTATGGCAAGTCTGAATGAGATTAGCCACATTGTATGACATTTGAACTGTATGAAATCTGTGGTGGAAAAAGTAAAAAAAAGACAAAAAAGTAAAATCAAAAGAGTGGACAATCTATTCAAATGGGAAGGGGCGTGGTCTATACTGTTGAAATTTGTTGAGAAATGTTCTCTCTGCTAAAGGAAACCCATTCTGTACAACGACAACAACAACAAAAAATCACATACGGGACTGAAAACAGAACCGCCATGCTGGAGGTAAAGTGATGACCCACCCCCGCAACACAAACTTTAGGTATGACGTGTATCCACTGAGCTTGATGTTTTTATGTGAGTTCACTTGATATTGTTATTCCATCCCTGTTTTTCCCATTAGTCATCACTGGCTGACTGCTCTGAATGATCAGTGAGGAAAAAGCACAAGCTGCCACATAATTTGGAGTCATGCATCATGCAGTTGCGGTGTGACAGTGTACTCCCACTCTCAGCTTACAGTGCCGCCACCACACTCACACACACACACACACACACACACACACATTTTCTCTGATGGCAAGGAAAGCCTGCTGAGATGAAGACAGCCACTCCGAATCAATTCTGCAGCTCCTTACAGTCCTGAAACATTCACAACAAGCAGCAGTGACTGTGCTCGACTGCTCTGGTGGCACACAGAGCAAAAGGTCTTCAGAAAACTGCTTCAAGGAGAGAATATATCAAAACAGTTTTCTGGTTAAATTGAATTTGAGGCTCTTATCTCTTTAAGAGTCTACTATTTTTCTCTTGTGGCAGTGACTGTAAAGGCTCATGCTTCTTGTAGATGGGTCGTAGGACGAAATATCCATGGGCAAGAGAAGCGAGAACTCCCACACGCTGAGATACAGTGTTTTGGTCCTCAGACCTTCATCAGGTAAAACTGAGGAACAAAGAACATTCAGACAGATATAGCCAACACCTCCTTGGGTATGGGCCAAGCTTTTGATAATGAATTAATTTGCTGCAGGCTGCTAATTTTAGTGATATTTAATCAGGGAGTTTGCCTTCAAGAGGCTGACCACTTAAATATGGACACAAAGTTCCTTTTGAGTACCCAACGAGTCTCACAGGCGGAAGGCTGGCATCCAGACCAGTGCATTTTGAGGTCTTTTACCTCAATAGTGACTGTTCTACAGCCTGAGTTGCACTTTTAAAAAAAAGCCAGAAATTCCCCTAAAATACTAATCACTTATTATACTATCATGCACTTTCAAGAATCCTATATTACACCTGTCTTGTATCAGCTGTATAAAGCATCTTGCATTCCCTCTCTAGCAGATATAAAAAAATGCAAGCTCCACTAACTTTTTCTATACAAACCATGAATCAAATGACATGTGAATGAGGTGGCTCGCACTGATGCTTAGCCTCGTTTGGATGATAGTTTTGGTTTCACGGCACATTTACTCTATGGTTCACTCTTTGCTTCCAGCAGCAGCTGATTTAGGCAAACAAGCTCCCATAAACCCGCTGCTGTCCACCTGCCCAGCACCAAACGGTAGACGGACAAAGTTAGCGACTAGCGTGTGAATAAAAGAAGACATTGAGAAGCTCAATGAACAGATTCTTTTCTGAAAAGACCAAAGCAACATGACTGCAAATGGATGATAGCGTTGCTCTATGTCTGCTAGATGTGTAAAACTGTCTGCTAACACGTTAGCCATACAAAATAAAGCTTTAAAATGTCTATTAGCTTGTTTTGAAGTTCTTCTGACCCCTAGTGGCCAAAATAATGTTTGACGCAGATAACATAAAGATGACATTCTTACTTAAATACATCACACCGCGTTATACTTTTTTCTTTGCATTTTCAAGTACAAAAAACTAGCATGCGCTCATAGGTTGCAAAAAACACCAAAAAGCAAAAATGGCAGCCGCACAGTGGCGCTACAGGAAAAGTGAGGTGATGTCCCTACAGGCAAACACAAGCACACTGAACTGGACTTGACAGCTTCATTATCCTTTTTGTGATATCGACTCCGCACTTAGCTACAGTACATCCACTGAGGCTCAAGGATGCACAGCCATGACTGGATGTTCACACAGTATGTCTCTGCGTTTACGAGGATTTGACAAGCACCACGGCGGCCGAGACGTCATCCTGACAAGGTCAAGGTGCACCTCTAATGAGGTGAGAGGAAACGGTGTGTCTGATCCCTAGCATCTCACACACACAGAGCTCAAACAGATGCTACCATGCAACCTTTTCATCAACATAATAGATCAATACATGTGACAGTACGGTAGAAACAGTTTCTATAGGTATAACACTACTTTAGTAGCAGGGATGTAAGGTGCACAAATATATACTGACTGCAGAAAGTCACTAAGTCTTTTACTGTTCTGTTGCATGAAATGTAATTCATTTAATCGAGTAATATTAAAAAAAAGTCCCCTTTCTACTTTCTGTCTCAACAAAGTGAAACAGCAGATTTTTTTTTTTCACCCGTTTGAAGCACCTGAAAACTTTGTTTCAAATCCTGTTTCTCGACAAGATTAAATATTTGTAACTAAATACCACAAAACAACAAAATGTAGGTCAGGAAAAACAACCTTAATGATTATTTAAGAAGAGATTAACTCTACGAAATCAGTTCGTCTGCTTCAGCAGCACTGTGCGGGTGTGGTTTGATCAGATTGGATTGTCAGCGGCGTCTTCCTGGCAACAAATCTTCCAAGGCAAATTGTTGAATTTTGTGTGGTGCATGGAAATATGTGACATCGCGTTTTTCCAACAGCGCCTCGCCCACTCCAAACCAGACAGAGGAGCACAGAGGAAAAAAACAAATTCATGAACGTCTCATGTGAAGTAACCAATATTGTTAAACAATTGTGCGCTCATGTAGAATCCCAGTACTTCTGCTAGGAAGATGATTGAGAAAATATTTTTAGGGATTCTAATAGGAGATTTGAATACAAGATTCAAATAACTGCAAATACAACATGAGGTGACATGTAAATTTTTTTGCAGTGTTAAGGCTGAACATGACACACCAGAGGTAATTAGGGCTGCTTCTAATTTGATGGCAGCCGCACGGGTCGCCAGGAGAGACAGAGGAAATGTAATAAAATCACGGGGCATGAAATGAAGATTGCCACATCATTATCAACGCTGAGAAACCACCCACACATCCTGGTGCTGCTACAACAGTGTCACTTCCCCGCTGACTGGCTCAGAGCTAAAGCAGCATTCGCAGTGTGAATCAATGCAAGCTTTTCCTGCCTTCTGTAGATCACTGTCATGGCATTTCTGATCAAAAAGATTGTATAGTGGAGACAGATGGGCGTGGTGGGATCATGTCATGTTGGTTTTGTAAACGCTGAAAAGGTCTTGTGTTTTCAGGTTCATCAAAGTCTCTTAAGAGAAACTGTACATTGGTAGATTGTACTGTTTTTTTTAATATAAAACTGGAAATTTGAGGTGTTAATTTTGAATATTAAAAACACAAGTTAAAGTAGCCTATTAAAATCAACCCAAAACTCAGGATGATTTATATTATAGAACACCCAACACAACAGTCAAGAGTGCAGGTACAACAACAACATGAATTCAAAAATTCACTTAGGTCCAATAAATATTCAATCAAATATAATATTGATTAAATGCTATTTTGCCATTCCTGTGTGCAGGGAGCCACACGGCTCACCCAAAGGACTCTAATGCTCATGCTCGATGGAAACAAAGTGTGGAAACCTCAAGACCGTTTTTCGCACATGTTCTGGCTGAGCAACTTTCACTGGAATGAATGGGACATCATCTCAAAACACAGTAGCCATCCTCTTCGTTCTTCAAAAGTTTAACCATATTTTATTTGTACAACTTACGCAAAAAGGGACTGTGGTGCGTAATTAGCAGCTCGTTAAAAAGCTGATTGATTGAGGAAGCTGATAACTGATATGGTTTGCTCTGTTTAGCCCCAGAAGAAATTCAGATCATTTACTGAGTGCAAATGTTGAAAAACAATACTGTCCTAATACAAATCATAATGGGAAAGACGACATGTGATCAGTAAACTGCCTTCATATTAATATCCAGTTTTCACCTTGAACACTGACTGGTATTATCACAACAGGAGGCCCATCTAGTCGATGTAGGGGAGAGAGGCAATATGGGGGGAAATCCAGCAAATGATAGAATCATTTGGAAGAATAATGCTTACTATTCTCTGCTTGGGTATCTTGAATTTTTGGATGCGTATTCCACCATAATTTGGCCTCCACCGTTTTGGAGTTGCACGTCAGTAACAGCCACATGTGGTTTAGACGCTAAAGATGACACTGACGGGAGGATACATTGCTCAAATCAAAAGCACCGCTCCGCAGCGGCAGGCGACATTATGATCATTTGCATAAGCTGAAATCTCTCTTCATTTGCACTCCCTTCCCTTTTCCTCTGCTCTGCTCCGTGATTAAAACATCGAGAAGGAGCGTCGACTTAGTTCAGTGACATCCTCTCCTTCCCAGGCTCTCTCACTGGGTGTAATGACTTAGATTTCATCAGGTACCAGGACTTGGGTTGGGCTTGCTGTCTTCCTCAGCACAAGAGCACATTGCCTAAAACAAAAGTAACCTCCCCATTGATTTCAATGAGATGTGTTGATGCAGCAAAATAGTTTACTCTTAGGGGCAGAGTCGGTGTGGACATGTTGTAATAGGTTCTGGTGACTAATTATGAGACTAAATTAAGGCCGGTTTGAGTAATAGATCCACTGCGGTTTATAATACTGAGAGACAGCATCTCACAACTCTGGAATCATGGCGGCAATATTCTTATAGTAAATGGTCAAGTTGCACCATTCTTGTTACAAGCTACACGGAATGTGTGCTTGCACGTATTCGATTGGCCAAAGCAGCGCGTTGCCTGATGATGTTGCACTGCATTCCAGCAAAAGGTTAAACTTTTTTGCCAGACCCCCCTGCCCTTTTTGTGACTGAGGCCCCTGCGTCAGGACTTTCGTTCTACCAATGCAACGTGTTACTCTCGCTCTTTTTCCTGTGCCATTACACTGAATTTGCGTCATGCACATAAAATTTGCTTTTCAAGGGTCTGAGCAAGTTGTTCAAATATTAAGTCTTTGTGCTTTAAATATTAAAGTGTCTTCCTGTCTGATGAGCTTTCAAACTGGACTTCCTGGTTTGTATTTTTTGTCTTTTTACTGGTACCTGTAACAACAAGCTCACGCCATCAAAGCGCTATCGTCGGTCTGAATGTGCCCTCATTTTCACCACCCCCTCCAGCTGGAGAATAACATGGCAGACAGCAGTGCTTCGTTCCACTACATCAGCTGCTGGGAGATAACAGGATCCTGGGACGTGGCCTCGCCGGGGGAGGTGAAGTTATGAGGGAAGTCGGGGGGGGGGGGGAGCAATAAGGAAAGAAGAAGCAGAGGGAGCAGGATGGTAATGACTTGGAGGATGGGGAGAGGTACTCTGCATTTTCTTTTGGACCATTAGAGAGGAAGGTCTGAGCGATCCCCCTCCGGTCAGAGGTAACATAGTCATCAATCTGCAAGGTTAACGCCGGGTTACAGGACGGTATATAATACACAGAAGAAAGCCCCCGCCTGGATGCTATTCTGGCTTCATGATGTTATAGACTTCACCGCCCCCCGCTCCTGTTCCAAGAGTGCATCTACATTTTTAGACTCAGGATAATAAAGCATACATGCCCGCTCCACTGCACTCACAGAAATACAGCTATGGCTCTCTTCCACTACATAACGTTGTCATGGTTTTTCCTTTGATTTCCTTTGTTTGCCACACTCTTTGGGGAAAACTTTGTATAACATTTCAGCCCTGCTCAGATAGTGAGTTACAGGTACTTTCAGGAGGTACTAACAGTGATGTCAATCAAGATGAGTTAAATAAAAGTGTCATCACTTCACCACCATTTACTACTGCATTTGCAATGACAACTGTTTTTTAACAACCAAAGTGCTGGAATGGCCATGCTGGACCAACAAACCCTGATAAGCATGTGGGGAGAAGAAAGAGCTAGAATCAGACATTAAAAGGTGTTCAACAGGACATGATAGAATTTGGATGAATTAAGGATACACTACATAGCCATGTAGGGCTGAGAAGAGATTAAAAAAAGTTACAAAAGCATTTACAGCGAAGCAAAGCGCAAGTCAACAAAGTGTTTCTGTGCATTGGACACCATACTGAGTGGCCAACCAGCCTGTATGAGGTTAGTACGTATGTGTTCTGAGTTAGCTGGATACTGTAGCACCAAAAGCCTCACAAGGTCTTTACGGTCCGGGTTGGGAAACGTTTCATGTCAGGGGTTGTTATGTAAGCGATGTGTCCTGGTAAGTATTGAAAACGTGTGTTCGAATGACCTCTTTCTTCAAAACTAGCTACTTAGTAACAGTCACGAAATATAGCAACAGAAAAATGGCCACAAAATGTTGTGTGGAGGAGCGTGAAAGGGACGGGAGCGAAGGTGGACCCAGATGCAGACAGTTCAATTTAGGAGTGGAGTATTTATAATAAGACACCTTACCAAAATAAAACAGGAAGTCTAAGAAACAAACCCAAAACACAGACTGAACAAGCAATTTCAAAACAAGAACAAGAACTAATACAATAAACCTACAGAACTCAGGCAGACAAGGAACAGACTTAACCAAAAAACACTCCACAAAACCCCCAAAAACACCCTACATAACCAAAACCATAACACAAAAATGGTGGATAATGTAATACGATGTTGCACATGTGATAGAACAGATACATTCGCCTCTGATTAGTTAGGGCAAAATACAACAAAACACCTCCCCCTTCTACAACGCATGTTACAACCCTAACATGAGCATCATGTCACGCTGCATTATCAGGCTATGTTTAACCAATGGCTAGGTCTGTCTCACCAGAGGGAGTGTTAGCAAGTAGCAACTATTGAAAATACTTCCTGCAGTTAGATATGCCTTGCACATGCATTTAAAACAGTGGTTAAACTGTTGACTGGATTTTAGTTTGAGGTGTCCTGTTAAAGCATGCACATCTGTCAGCCACACCAGTATTTTCCATGGCCATGGTTCTTGTAATGGATAACTGGCATTTGTTAGGCACACAAGCCTAAAGGCTGATGTTCTACCGGCACAGTGAGTGAGCCACCAAAGGCTTCAGCAGACAGATGGATGTATAGGTGTGAGCCAGGTGTTACACTTCAGTGAAGCTCTTCAAGCACTGTGAAAATGCTCTCCAATGAGTTCAACACTGTTTGCATTTGGTGAAGTAAAACCTTAAGAGCAATCAGGCCAATCCAAACACTCCCAAAAGGAGTGTGTGAATGTCTCTACAAGGCCATGAGAAATCTCTCCCACAGTAGCCAAACACCTTGTCACAAAAAGGGACTAAAAGAAGAAGGGAAAAAGAGAGGACAGGATGGTGAAATTCAGCAGTGCACAGAGAAAGAGCTGGTTGAATAGGTGGGCAAGAAGAAATGCGGTAAAAGGCACACACAACGGCTGCAGTAAAAATAACCGGTGGATCAAAAAGGAATGACCTTGAGCAGAAGGAAAAGAAAAAGCCAGAAATACAAAGAAAAGGTACCGACTGAGAGAAAAGGCTTTCTCGGATCACAGCAGTGTGGGTCTGCAGCACTTAGGATAATGAGCCAAAAAAAAAAGCTACAGGAGATGTTTGGGAGTGAAACAAGCAGCAAGAGCAAGAAGAAGAAAAGATGGCTCTATGTAAGTGACTCACAATGTAGTGCCAGTTAGCTGCAATCTCCTGGGAAAAGAGAAGACGAGGCAGAGAGAAAAAGAATGAAGGCAGGGAAAGGAAAAGGAGAGGTGTTTAGGGATTAAAAGAAGAAGATACGCATCGAGGAAGGGTGCGTGAACTAGAGGATGAGATACATGAGCAGTGCGTGTGCAAATAATTCAACAAATAAATAATTTGCCATGTACTATTGAATGGATCAAGAATAATATTTCCGTGAGTGCAGAGCGATTCACTACGACTGAATTAACTTCGACAGCTACCTGCATGAAGGAAAACAGGCAGCTTGCACCAAGTCTGACTTGAACTGTCTACAGTACGATCAGAAGCAGAGCTGCAGGAGGCCAAAGCCCTCGTTTTTAACGCATTTTCAAATGCACCAATAGTTTTCAATGACCAAACTTCCATTAATGCTGCAAGATTTTGTGGCATTCTCAGAGCATTGGCTCTTTTATGTGAGGTGTCAGGTAGTTTGTGTATTTCTGTAATGCAAATACAAGTGCCCAGCTCACCTGCCAACAAAAAAAATAACGTTGCAGTGGTGAAACAACATTTGTCAGAAAAGACCATTAATTCTTACATACACTGTTACACTGCATCCCAAACTCTACAAATGAAATCACCCACAAAAAGGCTCTTCCTAAAACACTTGTAAAACTGTTGTAATCCTCCAACCATAAACATTCCCAATGAAGCACATTAATTATAAATTATAACTCTTAACTCATCATATGATGAGCATTCAAACATAAAATGGACTTCATCAATCTCATCTAAATCACATAACAAAGCCATTACTCCTACCTTTTTCAAACGTTAATGGTAATGTTCCTGAACATAACTATCCACAGAGATCTTTGACTTTTGATTGCATTCTTCTTCACATAACGTTGCGGTTTAGATTTTTAGTTTTTTTTGAGACAACATGTTTGCAATTTAGGTTTGTACCAAATCCAAGAGATCATCTATCTATATGTATAACTGCGTTTCAAGTGCGTTTTTCAGTCGTCCGTCTCACGCACCAACGTGACGGAACGTATTTTAATCAAACCAGCTGTCTACACAGGCTGCACAACAGCTTGGGTTACACTTGCGCTATACGCACCTATTTTCTTCTGCTTTACATGCAACTATAGTAATTACAAAACACGGGTGACCTACACTCCTCTGCATGTAGACGCAGACGGAGGGCTGAAGCTACTGCTGCTCCGCTAATGTGCTCCTCACGCCATGCTTCCTGTGTCCACGTGGTGTACGGTACAATTTGTGCTACAGTAAGTGTGACGATTATTACCTGTAACCTGTTTTGCCGCTTGTGTCTCATCTAGACAAATAAACACCACTCATCATCCTGCCACGTCTGTCTGCGCTTGGGTCCATTCCCTGTTGCCTGTTTCCTACATTCTGATAGCAACCTGTTTTGAAAAACGAAAGATAAATGAATCCATCTAATATTAAAATTATGTTTAATGAGCCACTGTTCAGGCATGTTCACAAGTCTGTTGCAATGGTGTATCATCTCACATTGATGTTGTTTGGAGGTTCCCAGCCTACCACTGATGGCCCACACTAGTATCAGGAGCCAAAGTGCAATGAGGAAATGTTTTTCTAAAAGGCAATATTCTCAACATTATAATTTTATAGCTACACTAGTTTGAAGTAACATATTACAAGGTGTTTTAGAATTGAGCGAAATTACTCCGTTCTCCTCTTTTCTCCATTTCCATATTGAAACCATCTCATTTTGCTCCCTACACCAGAGGCAACCTTTCAAACTTTTCATGACTCTGTAGACACTGGAAATCTTTTTTTGTCTTTAGACGGAAATTTGCCTCGTATTTTTTTCTCATTTGGCAGGTACTGCTAGTCCAATACATAAGGCTAATGTTTAATCTTGCATTCATCATAAATTAAACAGATGAAGATCTGAGTCAGACAGCCATCGTGGGATTGGCCCAGACACTCTGCTTGGCTGGACATTTTGTGTTCTAGATTGTGTGTTTTTAAAAGGCACTGTCATGCTTTTTGCTTGCCTGAAAACCCAGAGAGGTGCTGGCATTTAGATAACAAAACTGTTTGGGTTGGTGACAGAGAGCCAAAGTACTAAAAACCTGTATTGCTGGGGGGGGGGTCGTCCCAGTGACCCAGTTGTTTAAGACATAAGCCACGTGGCCGTAACATCTCTGCTTTTTGTCCAGCTGCAGATTGTTGCAGGACATTTAGTCACTGTCTTTTTCTGTGTTTCTCTTTCCCCTGCTTTTTTCACTGTTCATGCTCCCAACTGGCAACTTCCTCAACTGACTGTAAATTTCTATTTTTATACAGATGACACCCAGATTTATATTCCCACCCTTTGTCATGCATTTTTCCAAGCATGTTCATACCATGCTAAACTGCTTTTGAAAACTTTACCTCGTCCAATCAGAGGCCAACACCATTGAGACTTTTAAATTGTGACTAAAAAAACTTGTTTCCCTCCCCTATGATTGAATTTCGTAATTGCTACCTTGTTCTGTTTTTTTGTTACCGATTTGTGTAAATAAGCAATACAAAATCATATTTGTTGTTTGATCATGTATTTTGGTTTTACATTTATAATGATAGTATCTTCCCTTTTTGTACTTTCTTCTGTCTTTTTTGTAAAGTATACTGAGATACTGACATTGTTTTTAGTTCAAAGTAAGCTTAGTTATATACATAATCATATATCATACATCCATGGAGACAGGTACAATCTGCTGCTACTTTACCATCCATGACAAACCCAAACGGGCACATTGACACCCTGAAGTGCCAGTTCACCATCCCTGCTTTAGCCTGCCAGCTTACACACACGCACAGACAAGCAAGAAATCAAAGATTAGATAGTCTGATGTTTGCAGGTTTATGAGTGGAGAGTAAATTTATGAACCCAAATGGAAAACTGATAGGGTTAAATTAATTAATAATGCTCTCCACTCCATGACCAACTACTTTCAAAGTGCCCTTCAGCAACAAACCAATCCTCCAAATGCTCCAGGGGAGCCGCTCCATGATCACAGTGTTGTGGTCGGCCGCTCGCCGGTGTGACTGTGTGTCTCTATATGAATGTTAAGCACATGGGTGGTGGAAAAGTAATGTGTGTACTCAACAAAATCCTACTCTGAATGAATTATGCATAGTGTTTTAAGAGTTTAAAACACCCGCAGTGGTTCCTAGAGGCTGGAATGTTTATTACAGCCAAAAATATGAAAGTGGTGGATGGAAAAAACATCATTATTCTGAGAGTCTAACGTTAACCTCCAGTGGTAAGGCTAACATTGTTAAGTGTGTCCTGAGGGTGGTGCAACAGGAATGACCATGGAGGTCATTAAAATCAATCTCCATGAGAGCATACAACTGTTCAACAATTTAATGGCAATCTGCTTTTGAGGATGGCAGTAGAAGAAAGCTCATGAAGGTTCTCAAAAATCATTTGATGGCGCTCTGGCCATTAGATTTTTATATTTCTGGAGATTTTGGTGGCAAAGTTCAGGAGGTCTCAAAAATCATTAATTCTTGGAAAAGCACAAATATCAACAAGTAATATCATGAAAATCCAGTCCTTATTTTTCAAGAGACCTTGCCATAGAGCAAAGTGTTGGACCAATGGAGAATTTGACCTGAAGGTGGCACTAGACAAAGTGTCAAAGGGTCACCATAATCACAAAGAATCATCTTCTAAAGACCATGAATAAGCTACTAATCTGGCCACTGTGGACCAAAGTGTTTAAAGTTGTTAAAGCTGACCAACAAACACATCGGCTTACAGGAAATAGCTGTGCAAAAATGGTAAGATTGAAGCTGTTGATGACGAACATGTGAGGAAACGAAAAGACAGCAAAAAAAAAATCAAGCTTATACTACAAATCAAAACATTCCAAAGTCTTCAGTGCATATAGACTCACGCTGTAGAGGATTTCCACCCAACCCTCCATGGTGATGCACTGGAACACCGTAAGCACTGCAAACAGGATGTTGTCGAAGTTGGTGATACCAAAGTTGGGTCCAGTCCAGTACTCTCTGCACTGGGTCCCGTTGGGACACGTCCTGGCCGGGGGCTCCAGACCGCAGGGCCAGTCTGCTGCTATCTCACCTGACCGAAAGAGAAACAAAGATATCATATGCATAGTAACATTTTCAGGTGATCTTAATCTGCTCCTAGCATCAGATGGATGGACAGATAGACTGATCTCAAAGTGACTGAATGATTGAAAAGATGATTGAAGAGTTTTCATATTCGATGCCACAGTTCCAGTGGCCCCAAATGCTAACAGGTTTTATGTGGGTCAGAAGTGTAGCAGCGACAGCAGGGCGGCCAAAATGTCCTTTTGCCCCCTGCAACCTTCTTCGTGCTGCTCTGATGTCCCATGATCTCCTAACAATTAGGCGTCAGTCATGGCGGTAACACTTCCAAAAGGGAAACCCCCACAAACATCCCTCCCAGGTGCCCCGCCAACATAAAAAAAAAAGTATGGTTTTTGATTTCATTTGCATTGTTCTGCATACGCTTTGAGGGAAATTTCTCTGTACTCATTTTCGACCTTGCCCAGCAGGTGATACTAATTCAGTTCCGGGTACTTTTAGATGGTGCTGACAGTGTTGCAGCTTATCACTGATCAAGCAAATGGGCCTTCACCTCCCTACAACATGCACAAATCAATAACCGCTATTTTCCTATCGCATCTGCAACATCGAAACCATCGAACTATGCATGTTGGACAAAAAAATTAATTCCAAGGCCAGAGCTTTGAATTACAGACAAAGAATTCTACCACATCGCAGTGACTGGGAGAAGTGAGGATACAATATTATTATTACCATACTACAAAATTGTGTTTTTCTAGTCTTGGGGTGTCGCGTTATGCCGGGTACCTTTGTTAAATGTCATTCCCAATCTCGCTCCCCTGACTTCCTGCCATATCTCCACTATCGGCTATCAAATAAAGGAATGAAGAACGCGTGAGGGGAAAGAATACGAAAATGAAACAAGATTGTAGAAAAATAAAAGGCCACAAGCTCACAAGTAGCACAACAGTGGTTCAAGTCAATGCACTTGACCATGCTCAGGTTTTTTACGGAAAGGTTTGAGTCACAGTTTGTTATGTTCCTACAATGAAAAAGCCGCCTCAGATTTGGACATGTTGATACTGATCCCCACCAGGATGCATGCAGCATCGCAGAGGACGTGCACTTCAGGTAACATGTCTACATTTAAAGTGTGACCGTAGTGTTTTAAGTCTAAAGTCTGCTTTTACACATCTGTATTGTAACTCCACACCACATCATTCTTAATGGAGGTACCAAATCACACAGTCAACACGCTAATAAATGCCAAAAGCATTAAACTGGATATAATTGAAATATGTGCAACGATAAACTCTGACGTGTGATTAGGACGTGAATTTGTAAAAGATGTGTTTTCAGGTTTAGTCAGCTTGGTGTGGATGTGGTCTAACTAAGCAAGATGTGTCTCATCTATGTGCTTAAATTTTTGGGGATTACGAAGTGACAGCGAGATGATAGTACCAGAGTACATGGAGGGGGCTGAGAGTTTGTTTCCCCATCTGCTGGCACACATGTCAGCAGATGGGGATCAGAAGAAAGAATAAATGTGCTGAGTATAACAGATGCCTTGTGCACCCAGCGTTTCGTGAGGGATAGTGCCACGATCACAAGTTGTGCCAAGTTTTAACGATGATTTGCAGAGCCAGATTGCACAGCCAACATCCCTCTGGTGTCACTCCAGTGAAATGTGTCCTTTCCTTCCTACTGACAGGTGCTGTGTCAGCCGGACTCAGCGTCCACGGATGACGTGGGAACATCTCGGCTCTCTATTTCATTCTACTAGGTGCCGCTCCTAATTGAAAGGACATTTACAAAATAAATTGGGCTCATGATTAAGATTGTATTTAATGTTTTTGAATTTATTTATTTTATTGGTGTTTATTATGAAAAAAAGGTGACAATGCAAAATGCCATTTGAAGTGATTACACAACAAGGTCTAACTGTATACTTTGTTTTTTTTACTTCTTCTTACTTCTACTTACTTTTATTTATGTTAAAATTTGTTTAAATGATCCAATGAAAACAAAAATTAATAAATAAATGCTTTATTTTGGCAAAAGGTTAGGATAAAGGACATTTCATGGTGCTGTGGGCTTTTCAGTGTCATGTTGTTGATGGTAAACATGCTGCCATAAACTTTATTGTGCATATGAACAGTTTTATAGGAATAGTGGCGGTTGTGGCTTGTGGTGGCAGAGCGGTCGCCTGCCAATTGGAAGGTCGACGGTTCGATCCCCCAGCCATGCGTCGAAGTGTCCTTGAGCAAGATACTGAACCCCAAAAAATGCTCTCGAAGCTGCGCCTCCGGTTTGTGAATGTTCTCATACGTAAGTCGCTTTGGATAAAAGCGTCTGCTAAATGACTAAATGTAAATGTAAATGTAGTCATGAGTCATGAGTATCAGCTAAGAATTTGAATGCAATAGGCAGTGCTAGTCGAACGGGATGTTGGTAAGCTGGAAGTAGTTTAAATACTCTTTGTTCAAATAAATCTGCAGAAGAATACAAAGTTTGTTTATAATCTCATTAATGTCACAAGGGAAATTATCCAAAGCAATCCTTCAGTGTGTTTGTCCTAAACAAAACTGAATTAATGGCTCGTGACAATATGTTTATTATTTATCTAAAGGCAAAGTCTCAGCAGAGAGAATTAAAGAGAGGAAGAAACTTTTTTCCACCAGGCAAAGGACAAAGAAGCCAAGGTCTTGAATAAGCTTGTGCTCAAGTGAAGGGACACCCAAATGAATACACATTTGAAAGAACACAAACATGCAAGCATACTCATATATGACACAAAAGGTCTTTATGGCTTTATCCTGCATTACCTGTTCATGACTCACTCATTTATACACATACACACACAAACACACTCACACACACATACACACACACACTCACCCACAAAACAGCCATCGTGTAGAAGGTTGTTACCAGTGCTGCTCAGCTTAATCAAACCCTGCTGCATCTCTCTGACTAAAATAACTCAATAAAACATGTACTGTACATTAGCAGGTTGTCACAACTGCTCACACCACTACCAGCACCCTGACTGGGTTGAAATATGCACACACACACACACACACACACACGAACACACACACGAACACACACACACACACACACGTATTGTACAGCTGGCCCAGCCAATACCCCTCAAGTCACGCCTTCACACTTTATCTGACACTAGCCGTGAGGAAATAAAGCCTTCTTATAATTTGTATCACTGCATTCCACAATGGGTAATTTAAGCCAACCAGTCTGACTGTAATGCTGTAATTACTGTAATGCTGTAGTATAATAATCACAGTGTAATAGTAACCTGGCTGTGATTGATCAGAAATGGGTTTTTTTTGCTGCTATGCTAACTCACATAGAGGGGAGGAGGCTTATCGATCTTGCTTTCTCCCTCCTTTTTGTTTTCACACATTAAAAGGACCATACCGGTGATTTTGGTGGCCCGTGCACAGTACAGTATGCTTTATATTCAAGTTTAACCTTTTTCGAAATTGTAATGTGTTTCAGATTTTGTCAGACGTAAAACACATCGCACCACACTTCATTCATCAAACATTTTCAGCTCTCGGCCTTCGTGCCATGTGGTGAATAAAGCATCGTGCAGTGGAGAAGAGCTGTGCGACGTGTTTTAAGTTTGATGGAACGGCACTGAGGCTCGCACTGATCTGACGCGCGTTCTCAAAGTTACAAAATTGGTGGCTTTCCAGTCCTTTTCAAACTTAGCAGTCTCTTTAAACTTGGTTTAATTTTGATCATCAATGATTTATATGTGAAAAAAACTACGTATAATTTTTTATCTATTATCACCAAGATGACTGACTAACATTTACAAGGTTCCTATAACTTCCTGATCAATTCCTAGAAAGGAGTTGAGATGCAACGGTAATTTCCTTGGAAGGATCCTGGAAAGGACTATGTTGTTTGATACTAATAAGTTGGAAAATTAAGATTTCCCCTTACATTAGTACCAAATTACATAGGCCTTTCCTGGCATCTTATTAGGAATTTTCAGGACCCATAAAATACAGTGTTTCACAAAGTAATTAAATGCAGACTTGTCAAATAAATCTGCTATTAAACTGCATTAGCATGCAACTCTGACAGAAACGCCGTGTTGATGTTTAGTGTGGCTGATCACACATTTGTAGGAAGTTTCATGAGTCAAATTTTCAAGATTTGATTTTTGTACAAAAAATGTATGGAAAACAATGGCTGCCTGAAAAGTCACATACATTTTAAAAGTCTAAAACTTTACCGCCTGTTCTGGTAGCAGTAATGTAAAGTAAACATGATTAATATTAAAGGAGATCAAACTTACAAAACACTGTTATGGAGAAGCTGCTCGACTCCCGCTCACACGGCAACAAATGCCCTGCTATTACTGCTTCAATATCCTCACTAGCACACACTTCTGATGTAGCAGAAAGGTGGAACTAGTGAATTGCAACCTCATTAACACCATCTGAAGTAGCATCCGATCAGGAGGCCGAGTACATAAACGTCCCTATTGAGTTGCAGCAGAAGCTATCCATCAAAACCTGAAGACTGTGAAAATACCATTCGTCAATATCAAGACGTGAGAAATGGCTGTCAAAAACTCTGCTGTGCTTTGTTACGTTGATGTAGGCACACCGCCTGCGAGGCCTGTGAATGTGCGGCTACTCATAAGCCACATGTACGTACACAACTTATGAATCATGTATGTGCACCTGCATAAATATGGAATGCAATATATGGCCTCATCCGTAACAAATGCAGGAACACAGCTGAAAGAGAAAACCTTTTCCCTGGCGTCAACTCAGCCGATAATCAGTGCGGTCGTGCAAACGCGCGCCGCAGCCATGCTGCTGCTCTCACCAGTGTCTATCCTGAAGCAGGTGGTGTGGAATTTGCCCATGTAAAACTCCACCCCGATGATGGCAAACATGACGATGGCAAAGAAAAGCAGCAGGCCGATCTGGAGCAGAGGGACCATGGCTTTCATTATCGACTTCAATACCACCTGGAGACCTGAGAGACAGAAAAAGATCGGGGAGACGGGAGGGAAGAGAGTGTTAGCAGGGCTCGGCCTATTTCTTGAAAATTCCCTCTTCAGTGGAGTCTTATTGCAACTCGGGTCTTATTTTTGTTGTTTTGGCCATCATTTCTATCCGTTAGGAAACTTAAAAACTTACCAATTTAAAAGAAAAAAAATGACAGTCAAAAACTAGTTTACTCCATCTAATCATCTAATTAACTAACAAGCAAAGATGTAACTTTCTTGTTACTTGTAACAGTGTTAATAGATTTACTTATGTGGCACTTTTCAAAACTATTTTACAACGTGATTAAAGGTTTAAACACACAAAAACAATTTAAAAAGTAAGAATGAGATGATAAAGTAATAGTGTATAGTTAGGACATAAACATAGGACAGAAAATATCAAAGCAAAGACCAAGAAGAGAAAGATGGGAAAATGCTGCGGATGCACTCCTGCCCTTTTATCTCAATGCTCACTTTGTCTCTAGTGTAATCTCTCCCTTTGGATCATAATGTCTTCAAATGTTGAGAGAGGGACTTACTGGGGATTCCCGACACGAGTTTCAGGGGTCTCAGCACTCTCACCGCTCGCAGTGTTCGCAGGTCAAAGTCCGAACCCACCGTGGCCAGGATTCTGTATATACACAGACACAAACATCCAATGAGCATGCTTAAAGTCTCTGCCATGTGACACAATATTTCACTGTAGCACCGAGACGCACAATGTCAGTTTGCAAACTAGCAATTTTTTTTTTTTTCTATAAAATAACAGAAAATAATTTAAAAAAAGCAGCAAATTTTCAAATTTTAGAAGCTAGAGCCATAAAAGGTTTCTCTGCTTGATAAATGATTAAAACAATGGATCGATTATCAAAACTGTTGACTGACTGACGAGCACTGGGGCTGCAACTGCAGCTTCCATTTTCATTATTGCTTAATCTCTTGGTTATCTTGTAAATGCATCCATTCGTCTTCAAGCCTATTAACTGTCAGAAAACTGTTAAAAATGTCCATCATAAAGCTTCTTCAAACCAAAAACCAAAGACATTCATTTTACAGCAACCAAAATTATTGTCGAGTAATTGACTAATCTTTGCAGTACCAATTGAAACAATGAAAAGATTGTGAGGCTGGGTACTTTGTGAGGCCTTGGGGTTTTCCATTCATTTCTTGAAAATGAACCATGTCATTTTATGCTAGATTGGTCAAAATGAGAGCTGCGACTAACAATCATTTTCATTAATGTTTAATCCGTTGTTTCTTTATTCGATTAATCCATCATTGTATTGTCTATTAAATGTCAGAAACAGCTGGAAGACAAACAACTCAAATTGCTTGTTTGCTTCTGCCCTAAACCCAAATCAATTCAATTTAAAATGACAAAACAGAGAAACGCATTGCAGCACCAGTATGAACAATCTTTCTGCCTTCTCCCACACACACACACACACACACACACACAGCCTATCGGTTGATCACACAGGTCTCTGATCACATCATGTGCTGTTTATATCTGCTTTTACCTACATTTGGAGGAGCGACATCCTTGCGCGCGTGTGTGTGTGTGTGTGTGTGTGTGTGCGCGTGTGTGTGCACTGGCCATTGAGCCACAGCTGACAGCCCTCATTACAGGCTGTACACAGAGCGGGGAGACTTAAGTGCTCCATTGAAACACACAGAAAAAAACAAACACATGCTCTAGGCTAAGGAGAGGGGTGGGGTGAGGTGGGGGTGGGGGGTTCAACAAGAAAGAGAGGATGAGGAAGATAGAGGGTAGAGGGGAAGTGAAATGCATCTGGAATCTAAGAGGGAGACATTCCCACACTTTCCCTGATTTTCATTTAGTTTCAGTCCACTCTGCGCTGTTTTGTTCTACAGACACACTCGGATGGGCCATTACGCATAAACAGAGTCACTCAATGTCAGTTTCTATTCTATGTAGCTCTGTTGCTAGCAAGTCTGACAAAATGATGGATTGAGAGAAGTCTGTCAACACTTTGCTGAGATGTATCGAATGGAAACAAGCTTGGTAATCAGACGGAATTGCCATTTAGTTTTCCTTCACTATTTAATCCAGTGGAAAACTCGGAGAGGATTCATGATGCCTTTTTTAAAACACATTTGATTGTAAATTATATTATTTATAACATCCCAAATGGGTATGTTTTTCACGCTCTCAGTTAAGTACCATCGGGAGGCCCAAAGCAGGCAGACAATCCTCAGGGGTACAATGGCTTTTATATAGAGGGTCGCATACACTCAAGACTGCCTGATACAAATTCAGTACACACACGCACACACACACACACAGAAAGAAAACGTCGAAAACAAGAAAGGTGGCTTATCACTCCCTGCTTACCAGTTGGCATGGTAACTGATAAAGCACTTCTGTGCTTTCTGGGAATTACCATTATGGGTTGAATCAGTCTGCTGGGATGAAAGTGTCTGTTTTGTAATTTAGAATACATTCTTTTATACATATTTCATGCACAGGCGTTGGACAAATTCTCAGACACTGATGGATTTCTAAGTGGTCCTTTTTCTAATTTTCTCATTACTTTTCAACATGCAAATTGTGATTTTTGAATTTTTATTTATCCTACTGTTTTAGAATTTTCAGCTCCACATGGGCAACCTAGAGGGATCAGAGTTTAGGGATGATTTAAAAACGACATATTGACGGGGACTGCAAAACAGTGTGTAGAGGACAAAAGCCTCTTAATACGCACACATCAGCATGCACGTGCACACATGCATTCACGCTTCCAAAAACTTTACAGCAAAGATTTGAATAAACATTCAAACCCAGTCTTTCGTTGTCTCTTTCCATGGCGATGAACATCTAAACCCACTCTATTTGTGTCTCTCTCCATTGTAGCTGTTGTCAGTTTGGGACTGTCCAAAGACTGGATCCATAAACCCCGTTCCAAATCAAAGGCTCCTCCAGATGCAGCTGAGAAATACAGCCTTTTTTTGTCCAAATTTGGAGGGCAAAACATGTGTGTCTTTTGCAGCCCTCAGTATCCCACAATCCACTGTGCCCCATCAGCTGTTAACATTCAGGTGACCCCTATCACCATTGATTTTGCCAGGATGCCAGGACGGTATGGACGTTTCAATTAGAAGCAAATAAAATCAATGACGACCGCTGAATCAACAAAGCCACGTGGCGTGGGTTGCTATGGCAATACAAAACCATGACTCACAGAATGGCTGACTGAGGTGAGCTCCTAATGACCAGGATTGAAAACAGTAACCTGAATATCAATGCACAGATCCATTCAACAACCCCTAAAATGACAAAACAAGCTCCGCATTGCACGCTGTGTGCAGCAGATAGAGAGACAGTGACAAGTTTTTGCTTTTCAACGTATACATTTCTGAGAGTGGATGGATGCCAAGACGAGATACAGTACGATTTTGCGTTTCCTGTTACCTTTAATAAGTTTCTGGCTGTCCTTTTTCCTAACTAACTTTTGCAGCTTTTAGAAAACACCTTAACAACCAACCCTCATAACTATTAGCCTCAGCTTATTAAACACCCAGAACACCAATGCAGCCACCTAACAACCACCACCTGACTGCCTGGTAGTGTACAAACACTGAGAAACTAGCAGCCACATAGCAAAGCCCTTCCAAACATTTAGTAACGCCCTAGCGAAACCTAGAATACTTGGCTTTTACGGCTCATTTACATAATCTAAATCTTTCACAATTGTTATAGGAATATAGGTCTTTGTTCTTCTGCCTACAGTTAAAATACATTAAAGGATAATCCTGCTCTGGTGGTAGAACAAAAAAAACGCTAATTCAGTTGACATCGTTGGATTTCAAATGATTTGCAGGCCAAATTTCAGGCTTGGAGTTCTACAATTTGCACATTGTACTAAAAAACATTGAGATTTTTCAAACCAGTGATCAAAAAATGTTAGCGTTCTGGGTATGACGTTAATGGACAAATGAGCGAGCATGAGTACTCTGTTCACAGTACATAAAGCCACTGTGACCTGAGGAAACCGAATGAAAAGATATAAAAACATGAATCATCCCTCTGTGCTGTTTTTATATCCCCCACAATCTATAACTCACTTTGTTCTGCTAAGTGCACACATGTATGTGTGTCTGTTTGCGCGTGTGTGTGCACATTTAGGATGAAGGGATGATTTGATGACTGTGTAGACAGACAGTCGGGCAGGGAGCAGGCTGAAGAAGAAGCTGAGTTTTAATATCCCCTTTATCATCACCACAATATATCCATGTGGGCGCCAGACACTGGCACAGGAAATATGGACGGTGATGCTATCGTCCGTCACTCGCTCTCACACACACACACACAGAGCCACATGCCACTTTCCTCTGTAGTGTCACATACAGGTACAACCATTAAAGCAGGTTTGAGCAGGTAGACTTTTGAGCTCCAATACAAACTATAAATAGACTATACATTTACACAGACATAATCATACAAAAGCAAAGAAAAGAAATGCACATGATTTCTACATAGGTGTACAAATTCATACATATACAATAAAGTACCCATTTAG
Source organism: Coreoperca whiteheadi (assembly GCA_011952105.1). Classification (NCBI taxonomy): domain Eukaryota; kingdom Metazoa; phylum Chordata; class Actinopteri; order Centrarchiformes; family Sinipercidae; genus Coreoperca; species Coreoperca whiteheadi. Next base: position 6,661,364 of record CM022482.1, on the reverse strand, counting down.
AATACAAAAATTTTTTGTAACCTTTTTAACCTTGAAGAAACAATGGTAGAACAAGACAAGAGAGATAAGAGTAATGCATCAAAATATATAGGCAGGAACACACTCTTCACTTCAATTAGTTGTCTATTCATTTTTGTTCTTCATTAAAAAAAAAAAAAAATCAAATGGGACTTGTGTGACTGATAATCACATTCACTTGCTAGGAAATGGACATGCTTTTGAAACTTACACATGAATGGAAGTGTAAAGTGGACACAATGGGTGACATGCTCACCAGGAGAAATGTGAGAAAAATGTTGGAACACAGCACTACCCGTTCAATGGACTTTACATTCCTATGTCAGAAATTCAATCAATATTGTGTTATTACCAAGCTCATTAGCTCATTTTGATTTCACGGTTAATTTTACTTTGGTTCAGTCTCACTGCTCTCCTTAAACCTTGTTTAAAGCAGCAGGCAGCTGATTTCAGGAAAGAAACTCCGATAAACCCACGTTACTCTACCTGCCCAGCACCAAATAGCAGACTGACAAAGTTAGCAGCTAGCTGGTGAACACAGTGGACCATTTAGCAGCTAAAGAGCCAGATATTTGTTTTCTCAGGAGTTGGTGAAGACCAAATCAGAACTAAAAGGCGAGTCAGTTCCATCTTGTTTGTTCGATCTATACAAAAACTGTAGCGTAACTACGACACTGAAGAGTATCAGAATGTTGGAAACAGGCAACAGGGAACAGACCCAAGCTCAGACAGAAGTGGCAGGATGATGAGTGGTGTTTGTCTAGACGGTAGACAAGCAGCAACAGGTTACAGGCAGGCGGCCAAAAATCCAAAACTGACAGGCATACAGCACCAACACAGACATGAAGTAGTACGAACTTCCAGGGAGACAAGCGACAAGCACAGACTATATAGAGACACACTCTGGAAGGGGAGCCAATGAGACACAGGTGAACTAAATGACACAGGTGAAAACAATCAGGGCAATCACAGACAGGAAGCAAAACTAACAGACACAAGAGGGAACAGACAAATTACAAAATAAAACCGGAACTAATGGCGCTTTTCCACTACACAGTACCAGCTCGCCTCAGCTCGACTCGACTCGACTCGGTTTGGTTTTCCACTGTGTAAAAGTTGTACCTGTACCTGCTTCCAGATACTTTTTATCGTATCACCTCCGGCGATTTCCCAAAGCGAGCTGAGGCGATACTAAAATGTGACGTGAAAAAAACGGCAGACGGCTGATTGATCAGAGAGAATCGTCACTATTCACTGTGTCATCATTGCACGCGCCAGACGGAGGATCCTGGATACCAGCGCCAAAAAAAGAGAGCCAAAGTCATATCCCATAATGTTAAACTATTCCTTTAAGGGGGCGGCTGTGGCTTTGTTGCAGAGCGGGATGTCCACCAATCGGAAAGATTGGCGGTTCGATCTCGGCTTCCCCCAGCCCACGTGCCGAAGTGTCCTTGCGCACAATACTGAACCCCAAACTGCTCCCGAGGGCTGTGTCTTCGGTGTGTGAGTGTGTGTGAATGGTTAGTTTACATTGTACTGATTGGCAGTTAGCTCCTGCCATCGGTGTATGAATGGGGGGAATGTGATATGTAGTGTGAAAGCGCTTTGCGTAGTCGGAAAACTAGAAAGGCCATTTAAAGAAAATTTTAATTTAAATTTACCATTTAAAGAAAGTGACAGATGAAGAAACAGAAAACAGCCTAAATAACAAAAACCGCAGAGGTGGGCCGAAAGATGTAGCTGAGAAAATAGAGGAAAAACGGAGAAACGCAGCCTAGTTTAATTGCTGCGACCCTGCCCGGCTGGGGCCCGGGGGCTGTGATTGAGTTTTTCACACATCCTGGTAAGAGGAGACGGGGTCTCCCAGAGGACAGACAAGACAACATGGTGCTGAAAACCTGACTGCCTGACCGTCTGAACATTACCAGCTTTGCTTCAGTGACGGTCTCTCTGCACGCTTGTCTGCCGCACATTTGGACACAAGCACCTCGTGAATAATTTAATTCGATACCTGCTTGTCGAGCTGGTGCTGCTGTATTAAGTATGTCTATCTGCCTGTCTGCCACTTCAGCTCAGTGAGAAGAATAAGGGGTGAGAATTATCCCTGAACCAGTCACCAGTCTATGCCAGGCGCCCAAAGCACAGTTGTCAATATAAACAGATAAAAGAGGAGGATTTTTAACTGAGAAGCAAAGAAACAATTTTAGATATACATATCAGGACATCATGTCAGGACCCACCTGTACAGCTTAAGAAACACCGGTCTAAGCAGTGAGGTACAGCAAGCAGCACATTACGGCAACTCACTTTGAATGGTTTGCTGCCTGCTGTTCCGGAAACCTAGTAGAGGCAAGACAAAAGACATCTGTCTACCTGACAACTTGTCAAACTGCATATTTTTTGCTCGTCTTTCTTTCTTTTTGTCAGTACAAATATCTGTGTCCACCATCAACGTGATGTCAAAGGGAAATGATCTGCTGCATACCCCAGGCTCAAAGGCCCCAAGTTGTGCTTGCACTTTTAGCAGTAAGGCCCAAGGATGGCACTGTGGATTGGCTGGCCCATCTGTTCTTGACAACTACTGACCAGATTGCTATCGATTTTGGTGTGGATATCCATGTTTCCTCAGAGGATGATTCCCCATGATTTTGGTAAAAGTCAGACCTTATTGTCAAGTACCACAAACACGGCAACATTTCCTTTTTACCAGTTTAGTTCATGAAGATTTGGGGGGGGGATTTTAAAGACATTTGCTGTGGATTACAGTTGTGTGATCTGGCAACGGATGTCATTAGATGATTTTTGCTACACAATCAATACCATGGTCTCTGTCCCTTTAATATCTCTGGTTGTTTTAGGCCAGTGCTGGCTAAGTGGCAAATCACTGAGCTTGACCACCTTAGGGCAAGATTCAAATTACAGGATTTGTTACCTCAATCTAGTGAAGTGACCTGATTTCCCAGGAATTCAATTCACCACATTAGTCAAAAACAGACATTCGTGTCTGGTTATTTTAAATATTAACTTGTAAAAAAATGTATTATATCAAAATATATATTATCGACATGGCAATATAAAATTCCAGAGATAAGATAGATGATTAGATCAAACCTAGAATCTAATCAGTGTCTGTCAGTCTCTCTGTCTACCTCTCTATTTTGTCTTTCTGACTGTTTCATTCTCAGAACTTGGGTGTCAGAGCTAAATTTGCATCCTATAAATTAAGATTAAGATGATCCCTGACATTTCTAATCTAATTCAAATACATAAGAGTTAAGAGTGCCTGGACGTGCAGGCACACAAACACACACACACACGATTGTACTTCTATACTTGTATCCTTACCCTTACCTTAATCTAGACCTAATTCTAATCTAACCCTCAAGCAGCCCTTTGAAGGTCTGTTGAAAAGTGAGGACCACCCAAAATGTCCTCACTTTCCACAAATGTCCTCACTCCCAAGGTCTAAAACGCAAATTGGTCCTTACAAAGATGGCTGTACAAGTGCGCACACACACACAATATAGAAAAAAGACCTCATCATTAGACACAGACCATTTCTTGCCAATTAGACGTAATTTCTACCATCTCATCTAATAGGAAACGAGCCAACCAATAATGAGACGGGCAGTATGTCACATCCTGTTTGTGAACAAAAGTGGAGGGAGTGTGTGCGTGTGCGTGCGTGTGTGAATAATGGTGAGCCGTATCGCCGTGACGTTATACGATGTGAGTGGACAGCTGTGACAGAGTCAGGAGAGCAAGCATTTCCCACAATGCACATGAGGACAGAAGGGGGGTACTCAGGAACTCATCGTGGCTGCCAGAGTTACTTGCCATCAAACATGGCTGCTGTTGTAGTGCTTTGGTTCTAAATTAACACCGCATGCGTGCGCACACACACACACACACACACACACACATGCAGGCTTCCTCCTTATTAGACTCATAAACACGGCAAGAGACTAAGAAAACCAGCTAGCTCACATCCTCAGGCTGGGATATAACGTAGCTCTGGTCTCGGTCACTCAGCTCAGGTCCGACGCCCTCCTATTTCATTTGCGTCCAAAATAACAAAACAATTGCGACATTGTTTCAGTAAATGTCAGATTTCAGAGAAGCAGTTGCTCTTGTACTTAAGGTCAAATCAAACTTTCCACATGTTCAAACTACAGAAAAAGTAAACTGTAAGCTAGCTAACAAGACACAGCCATGTCAAAAAGAGTGAGGTTGATCCATTTCACCGTCAATGGGAAGTTTTCCCCCCACTATTTTTATATCCAGTATTGTCAAAATCTATCATTTACTGAAGTGATCATATTAGATGGCACTGACCACTGGACAGATCAGTGTCAGTGAACCTGACAAACTCGATAAATATTTTTCAGTGGCAGAGTGTGAAGACCATCTTCAACAGTGGCAAATATACTATTTCACCACACCATACAGATTGATAGAATAATGATGGGGCCAAAAGTATGTGGAAACCCATGTCCCCTTACTTTAATGTACTTTTTGTCTGGGGTTGTTTTTCATGGTTTGAGCCCCTTAGTTCCCATTAGTTAAAGGAAATCTTAGCGCTACAGGACGCAATGATAATTTCAGCAATGGTGTGCTTCTAACTTTGTGGCAACAGCTTGCTGAAAGCCCTTTGCTGTTTCGACGTGACAATGCCCCCGTGCACAAATCCAGGTCCATAAAGAAATGTTTTTCCCAGTTTGCTGTGGAAGAACTTGACAGGCCTCTACAGAGAGCCCTGGACTGGAACGCTGACTGAGAGCCGGGGCCTTATCACCCATCGCCTTATAACAGTGGACATAAGCAGAGCATGTACAAAAAGACCGATGTTAGGTGAAATTACAAGAAGTATAGATAGATATGTAAAGTGGTAGCATTCAGTGTGTCAGTTACGTTGCAAGTATATCTCTGGACAAGGGCCAACCAAAACCATTATTGTGGATTTTTCCAACTTAGTAAAGTAAGCTAAAATGCCTCAAAAGTGACATGATAGACTCTGCAGGTGTGTTCATTTTAGTGTCAGACCAGTTTTTGCACTGCTCAGGTGGAGGTCTAAGATGTGTTGTTGAGCCAAGGCTGGCACAGTAAACTCAAACGACACAGCAAAAGAGTAGGTGTTCTCTCCTTCGCCCTCCCCTCTCTACTTCCTATCCCCCTGTTCCTTCCTTCTCCTCGTACATCTGAATGTAAATTAACCCCAGTAATGAAGCTGTCAAAACAAAAACACACAGGTTGGTCCTCACCGCCACGACCAGGCTGAAGTGAAATCATAAAATTCGAACACAGGCCCATGGTTGTTGTTTTTTTTCTCCCCACACAGACTGTAGCTGCCTGAAGTGAGCGATGACAAAAACAGAAACCGATAACAGAGTGAGGGAGGGAGTGAGGGAGGGAGGAAAAGAGAGGAAGGCTGGTGCAGTGGTGCACACAGAGAGGGGTAGGGGTCCCTCAGGCTTAGCCATGTGCCCTCAAGAGAGTCTGTGCATGCCACTGGGTAGCCCCCTAACCTGAGCCTCACCCGATGATTAATGACACAAGCAAAGCACATTTGCAAAGTTTCCTTCTAGATCAGCAACGAACTCTGTCCCACTCAAAGCAAACTAGGGCTGTCAGAATTGCTCAAAAATGAACATCTGGTCGCGCATTTTGCCAATGCAAAATGCATAACGTCAATAACAGGACAAATTAATACAAACGAGACATAACTACTTGTATAGAGGGTTTGCACCTACGTCACGGTTTGGTCAGTTACCCGGATGCGCGGCCATATTGGAGATGCTCGGATGTAAACAACAGCACGGATTGCACGGTTACTATACCTCAGAGGACTAATTTATTAAGGCTAAACCATGAAAAAGGAAGCAAAGAATGGGCAGCAGCATCCTTGTGTTTCTGCTGGGTTCGATTTACACGACGTTTGTGGCGTGATGTCAGCGAGTCCTCAGATGATCTTGTTTTCCGTTCATATTAACGCACGGCACCCAGTCTGTACACAGGTCAGATCTTTTACCTAGAATACAGTAATAATAAGTATAGCACCATTAACTAAATTTCAGTAACATTTTACAGAAAATATGCAAGTCTTGTACTGTTGGAGAAGGTTAAGAAATGAGAGTGGAATCTGATTGTTAGCCAAGAAATAACAAACAGCAACGTAATATCAATATGAGAGTGTTCTATTACACTACAAAAAGTGTTAAGATAGTAGCCTAATATTTCACCTAGCGGACAAGAAATCCTGGTTCAGTCTGACCAACAAACACAAACGCCTTCTTTCCTTAGACAGTTTTTTGCACTCTTCTCCTTGATTTGTTACTGCTTTTGGCAGTATATAACACTTGTTATAACAATGCTTTTCCCAGTGCGACCGATTAGTACGGCCTAAAACACGGCAATAATTGACCATTTTCAGCCGAAATAATCAGCAAAGGTTTGCGTGTTTTCCGTTCGCTTCAGTGGCACTGTTTATGCTCAGTATCGCTGACAATATGGCCGACTTCCGGGTTGATGACGTGTCGTGAAAACACACTATAGGTAGTCTATTTAAGTTTAAACATATTTGACCAGTGCCGCCGCTCCCACCACGCGCTAACTGTATCTTACGTAGCTTGCATACAACTTTATCTCGCGGCTCAACAATTTTACCTCCTAGCGGCCAAAATCCAAAGTACTTCCAGACGTGGCTTTTTAGATTTTGGGGGGTCCAAACTGCTTTCTCTGCTTCGAGTTGGCCTCTGCTCTTTCTGCCATCTTCCATGCAAGACGCGTCAACTTTCAGCAGTGCCAGACTCCTCTGACCTGTGCATGAACCCTCAGCCACGCCTCTACTTGTTGTTTTTTTATTCGAATATAAATTTTCACCTTCGAAATTGTTTTTTTTTAAAAACTATTCGAATATATATTCGAATTTAGAATGTTCGTTGACAGCCCTAAAGCAAACATAAGCTGCGTCCCAATAGCTGCATATTAGTTCACTGTATGTTACAAAAACACCCAATTAACATATAGTGAAGGGTATATAACCCCACAACACAAACAGTAAAGCAATCAAAGACTCGGGCACTGATTCACAAGAGAAGCATAAATGGATTTAGAGGCCGGATCTGAAAGGGACTCACTCAAAAACAGTCTCAGTAAACCCGAGGATGATTAGACCTGATCCAAAATGTGCTGGACCCAAACAGATCGAGAGAGAACACCAATAGCAGCGTCATGACGCTAACGCTTGGGTTACTGACCGATTGGACCCATCAAGACCTCATTTAGAGGATATGGCTATGGATCTGGCATGGAAGTCTTCCTAAAATCAAATCAAATTTTTAATGGCTAAGCTGAATCTTTCACTGTGGAGGGCACCCACTAAATCATTAAGCCATTGGTGTAATGAAAGTGTTTCAGATGTTTTCCAGGGCTGGGGGACCATTTTCTTTGCTCCTTCAATGTCGTCAGTGTCCTACATAATAATTATAGGCAGGACTTTAATATGTAGTGCGTTCACACTGGAAAAGTGACCAAATTAAAGGTATCTATGGAGGTTTTGACCACTAGAAGCACTATGAAGCAATGGATCCCTTTTGTTTGCACGAGGACGCGGGAGACACGACCTGCCAATGGTTTCACGCTATTCCACCAATCCACAGCAATGTGCCAGCAACGGCAGTGAAAAAGGAGACTGCTACGACGTAAACAAAGATGTAAACAAGCCAGGTTTCAAACTTGAAAGAAAAATTGGCTTTTACAATTGTTTTATGAAGACGGACGTACGTTCAAAGCATTTCTTAGACCTCAAGGATACACACAATACATTTTAGTGAGTAACACTGAATGGAAACAGGCACTTTGTTGGTTTACAAAAAAACTCCTTTAAACCTGATTTTTTTTTTTTGGCCGCTTGAAGGCAGCGGAAGCATGTTGTGCACACAACATATCATCACCTATAAGGTTGATATGGCAAACTTGTGAGCAAACAGATGTTTATTTATGCATCCAGCAGTTACGAAACAACATTTCATCTTTAGTCGTGTTTCCGGGGACCTGGTGAATGTAAGGCCAATATTCACTCTAAACCCCAAAACCATAACAGTTTTACCTTTTCCCACCTCCCGTGGGAAATGTCAGGCTCTTTCGCTGCTAAATGCTCCACTAGCTTGACCAGCTAGTCCGCCATTTGGTACAGGGCAGGTAGTGTACAGTCAGTCTTTAGACCTTTTTTTTTTTATTTTAAACTGAAATCAGCTGCCTGCTGCAGCTGAGAATGATGCTGTGAGACAGTAAAGTTGCAGACAGCTAAACAATGAGCTGAAACTCCCTATAAAAGCACAATAACGCTGGGGGGAGCTGCAGATTTGAGTGATAATGCTCTGGTGGTTCATCACTACGAGCGACCCCTTTCACATAATCATTTGATACATTGTTATTACAAAAATATCGACGATAGTATTTTTTAAAGTATACTCCAAGATGTCAGTATGGACATGCTGTTGCTGGACACATTGCATTCCAATGTCACAATTTGATGTCTGTCATTGGAAGTCATGTCTTGTTAGTACAACACAGCAAACGCCATAGATGTCTTGTACGCTAACTACAAAAACAGAACACTATGAAAAGTTGTATGCAGTACATCCTGCGTAGTATTAGCGCGTAGTATGGAACTGGGACACAGCTTTAATCGTGCTTTACTTTGGTTGCCCAGGGGATCAGATTGTGTTTGGAAAACTTAAACCACATACAGTCCAGGTGTCCCCAAAAAAATAAAAGGACAGCAGATCAGATAAGCCATCATCACACGTGGATCCAAACAGGAAGCAGATGCACAGCATAAAGGCAGCAGAGTGTCAGGAGAGAGTGTGCCGTAGTTTTTTTAATATGGCATTCAACCGCGAGTGAGACCAGTGATTTACTGTCAATTTTAAAAGGACACAAACATTACAAGTAGCGACAGGCCCGGCGATCTGTTTTGATGTTAATAAATTAGGATTATTATCATTATCAATAATATTGGTATTAGGAGTAGTAGTAGTAGTAGAGCAACAGGAGTGCCGCATGTACATATAGTAATCCAGGAAGACCGTATTTTCACTGTATGAGCTTCATTGTTAGAGGAGACTTACCCCAAAGGAGAAATCCTGACAAGATGTGTTGTGATTTATCTGGGGGAATGCAATCAACCCCAGCCTCCTCAGCTGAATCATTCCTGGACAGCTGCATGGACACATCCATTGTGTGGGTAGACTTTCATTGTAAAGATCATGAGGTAGATCACTGGATTGCAGCCAGGGGGGGTTTGATGAATCTGGTCCGTCATATGAAACAATGTTTCCTGTCTGACTCGCTTGTGTAAGTACGGTACATTTCAAACAAAGTAGGAAAACCTTTTCTTTTTGTGGCGTGTTTCAAAACCAGGGTGCTTACACAAAAAGCTAATAAAGAACAACAGAGAGAAAGCGAGGCGAGCAGCAGACACAAACACACACACACACACACACAAAAACATTAATAAAGATTAATAAAAAGCCAGACAGTAAAGATATTGCTTGAAATATTTGACAAAATTTGTTTATCTCAGCCAGAGGAAGAGGAAGGTCTATAACTGATGACATATAAGTTAGGGTCAGCAAATATTGTATTTCTCCATCCTTCTCCACCTGCAACTCTAAACAAAGTTAAAACTTTGGTTGGAAATGTTTAACTTTAAGATTGAGAATGTCTTTTATTCCAGCCAATATCATATTATATATTAGTATAAATATCCTATGTTTTTTATGGCTGCAAAATTAGAAATATTCTAGATGTCTTATCTACATTTGGCCTGCATTCAGCCTGACATAGTCCGCATCTTTGGAAACGTTAGGATCTCCAGAAGAATGTAAAACAACGTTCTGTGGGTTCCAACAATGTTACGCTGCACGAGTGCACGTCATGAGTTTGTAATGGCTGACTCGCTGGTGGGTCAGTGGGGTTTTTAGAGGTTAATGAAACCAGGGTCTTCCTCTTGAGTAACAGTAAGAAACCATATTTCATTCAGTCGTTCCGCTTTAATCATCAAACAAGCATGGATCTCAGTGTCAAATCTCCCCTTCCTCGGCCTGCCATACCTGGCTACAAATCACCACAAAGCATATCATATATTGTATCATTCAATCGAAAGCCAATATTTGCTGTATGATTTGAATCATACTGTAAGTTAAAATACCATTTATGTATATGATCCTGTGAATGCACAGAAACCATAAAACACTGAATGTTACGGTCTTGTAACATGTCTGTAAGTTACAAGACAGAAAACCGTTTAGTATGATTCTAACACGACCCTATTCATTGAAATATTTCTTAGTATAGAATTAATCATTGACATTTAGTAATGAAAGGCTCCATGATTACAGTGACAGATTTTCTGTCGGTTGTCATAAAAAAATGACTTCAGATTCTAATTTTGTTTTCTCAGTGTTATGATTGCAATATAGTTGGACTCGACCTCATTTCTTTTTGGACTTAATTTGTTTTTCATCACTCGCTGGCCCCTGTGGTTACAGGGACCGTCTTGGCACCAGTTGCGTCACAACAGCAATCATCAGACATTCAAACTCCACACTGCCTCCTCAGACTGTAACAGCATCAGCTAAACCGTTAGTGTGAGCAAACTGTCCTTCATTTTCACGTCTTCGTCACAGACTTTTGTGCCGCCGAAAAGAAACTCCAGGCCTGTCCACACGCTAACGCAGCCAGGCTGCCGTTTGCGGACCTGGAATCAGCGGGGAGATCTGTCTTTCTTGGAAGAAGAGCTCCCTAATGCACAGCCACCACTTGCTGAATTTGGACGACTGTCAGACTCTGTCAAAAAACGGATTCCCAGACTCTCTTTCTTCATCCATTTACGCTAAAGGACACCGTTTTGACATGACAGCACCAGCAAGTGTAGTTTATGCCTGAAAACGTTGTCCCATCATCATATCAGTTACATAAAATGAATCTCTTATCTGATCATAAATGTTGGAATTTAAGATGAATCTCAAAGATGAATCAGGCGAATGGTTTCGAGGTAACAGGGAAATAAAGCTCATCAAAAGCCTGAAAATAGGAATTACTATTTAGGTTCTTTAGTGGTGCAGCTGGCAGGGTGCTCAACAATTTACCCACAGACAAATAAATACTGGCTGCCACTGAGCATGACAATATTAATTAGAACAATTAAACCATACAGTAGTAATGTTATTAGCAGAACAGCTGGGTGCAAATGCGTTAAAAACAAAAACAAACGATAGCAGTGATTGTTTTTAACGTGAAAGCAAGGAAAGTGAAGGTATTACTAGCACAATATGTAAGTATGTAAAATGTCTAAGACGAGAAAGGATTACATTTTATTAATGCAGTCCCTGCAGCAGTCATGTAAAAACCTTGACGCAAGCAAGGAGTGATGCATATTAAAAATCAAGAAGTGGTAGGATTGACATTATAACATGACAAACGTTTAACCAAATAAAAGGCGAGGCATCGGTACAAATCCATCAAACCGCCTAGATACTATACTGTATAGCACCATCTCACCGCTGTTCATTTCAACGGGTGCTGGAATAAAGGGCCCGCGAAGAAGAGAACAGATGCAGGTGTTTGAGGAACGGCCACAACCTCAGCTTGAAATGGAGGACACTTCCTTTTTTTTTGGGCGTATGAGCCCTGGCCGGTTCACGTCATTTCATTATTTGACCATGGCCGTGACTGTTCCCTAAACATAAGCATGTTGTTGTTGTTGCCGTATACAAATACTGAGGGCATATCCACAGAACACAGCACGAACAGTCCGTCTGCTCCCACCGAAAAATATTTTGCTAATATATTGATAATGCAAAATAGCGCTACGGTTGTTAGCTTGGGAAGGATACCTTTTAGATACTGGTCCATCGATGTGGATGGGGCGGGGAAATGGTGGATGGACAGACACCGCCTTCATCCCGTTTTCAATAGCATTATATGGGCAGCTAGAGGGGCCCTGAACATTTCCTTTCTTATAGCCCAAATTACATAAAAAGCAGTATTGGAGTTCAGTTCAACTGACATTTCATTAAAAAGGTATGCATTTGGTCAAGCCATGTTTTAGTGAATGCTGGAAGGCTTACTGATTACTGATAATCAGTAATCAGTTCATTAATGAAGAAAGCATTAGACAGGAGTGACCTTATAGTTAAGGTCAGTGAGGGCCAGTTTTCATATGGGATCTCATCTCTGAACACAAACAGCTCCGAGGTTCAGTTACTGATCCGCTTTGTTTGCACAGTCGCCAGAGGGCCTCCGAAATTCATGTTTCCCGGTAACCAGACGTTGGACGAACTCCCTCTCAATGGGCTCTGACTGAGAAAAGACAATTAAGTGGAGTGAAGCTAAATGAAATCTGCCGCGCTGCAGCCACCCAGGGTTTTTATGGGTGACAGAGGATCTAATCTGTGCTAATCAATGTAAATCTCTGTTGCCAAATTAAACTTTTAAGCAAACGTAACGATCAGTGCATGATGGCAAAGCACAACAGATAAAAGTAATAAAAATATGTCCGCAAGTAAAATAAAGGTAAATACCTCGCAAGACCATTATACTAACTGTATATATTACAAAGGCATGTTGTATAACAGTGCTGCCCAAACTTTTTCTGTCATGCCCTCTTTTAGAAGCAGTTTTTCCACAGCAGTCATTTTGACTTGTCATTGCAGGAAAGGAACAGGCGAAGGTCTCGCCTCCAATAAAAAAGGAAAGGAACTTAAAGGGGATGCAAAGGCTTATGGTGATTTTAATGGTTCGCTAGTGGTGCAAACACCGTCTCACGAAGGTAAGTGAGAAATTAACCGCGCACATGAATTCAGGCCCAGCCTCCTCCCCCCATACAACGTTCACAGCCTCTGCTTTACTGGCATGAACTAAATCACCCGCATCTATGCGTGTCAGTGTTACCAGCTAATCTGTGAACTACATCCCTCGCCCTCATGGTGACGTCACCGCGAACAAAGAGTGAGTCGCCTTTTGTCGCAGGACATGAGCAGGACACATAAAACCAACTAAACGCATGCTGTTCCTGTTCTACCCGCCTCGAATCGGTTTACATGCTTTGGCCTGCTGAGTTCATGTCCAACCCCCGTCACCGTGTTTATTTTAACAAAACATCCATTATACACCGCCGGAAGAAAAGGACCACATTTTAACCTGAGAGCTGTTTTGTTTTTCTCCCCATGCAGGGAATCGTTTGGAACAGGGGCGGCTAATCGCGTGGTGTTGTGAAGTAAAGTCAGTTAAAGATGAAGAAGTGATCTCAACATCACAACATGCACGCATGCCTACGCTTTTGCAGCACACGTGCAACCCCGTTATTGCTCACATTAAACGTCTCTCCCAAGGGAAAGTGAGATTCGAAATCATTGAATTATTGACTTCATGAAAGGCCAGCTCACTGTTCTGGGTCTGCTGCATATTCCCCATTAACAAGCACGCCTGCATGGGGTAGATCATTATTTTCTCCATCCACTGTTGGATGGGAGAGGTGAGAATAAGAATTTTGGAAATCTAATTACTCCCAGCTGTCTTATTGACAGACATGCATAGATTATGTGTTACTTTGAAGGGATCATTTGTCACGGTTTTCAAGGGGAAATTTAATTCCCATTTTAGCAGCTGATTTTGACCACTGTTATTTATGTCCTCCATGTAGCCATGTAATTCCATGCAGCCTTTCTACCAGAAGTCCCTGCTCTCTAATGACACTTATGGGTAAAATGCTGTTAAAGCTGAAGGAACGGGATGGTTGTGCCTTGTTTGCTATTAGCTGACTGGGGCTAAAGAAGCAGCCTCTTTTGCCCTTTTCCTCTAGCGCCACCATAAGGGTGACATGTGCTGTTTTGAGCTAAATGTCTCAATAACTGTTGGATACATTGTCATGCAATCTGGTATGGACATTCATGTTCCACTCAGGATGAACTGTAGTTCATCACTTTAGTGGTCACTTTTCTTAGCGCCATCATCAGGTCAACATTTCAATTTTTCCAATACTTTGGTTTATGACCAAATACCTGCAAAACTAATGACATTCCCATCAGCCTCAGCTGTACTTTGTGCCCAGTGCTGATTAACAAATGTTAGCATGTTAACACATGAACATGGTAAACATTATACCCGCTAAACATCAGCATGTTGGCACTGTTATTTTGAGCATGACGTTAGCATTAAACTAAGTCTTCACTGTCAACTTCCATTTGTTTTCTTATATGCATGTTTTTAGGGTTATATTTTTGTCGCCTTTCTTAAGATTAAAGAAAGATGATGGTTCATATAGAAAAACTCAGGACAGGACGCGTTGACTTTAACCAAAAACACAATCTTTCCCTATACCTTAACCAGAGGGTTTAAGTAGCATAAACCTAACAGCATGTGGGACGAAGCACATGAACCCCAGACTTCCTACCTCAACCCTACGACTTGGTTTAAGAACAGCATACCTTCTGGGTTGGAGAATGCTTTGCCAGTGAATATCTTCCTAAATGTACTGGATAGGAAAATCAGTATATACTGTAAAAAAAAAAGAAAAGAAAAAAAGATGTGTATGTAATATATATGTGCGTGTAAATATATACAGTATGTATATACCGTATGTATACCTACACACATTTATGACACAAGAGAATTTAATATAAATAACATAACTATAATGAACTGTAATATTGCCTATTGTATTCGGCAAAGGGTACACTAGCATTCATGCTGAACCGCTCACCTCTCTTTACGTACACACACACACACACACACACACACACACACAGGTGCACAGACAGACGGAGCGAGAGTGAGAAGAGTAAAGTTATGGATGTAGGCTATAGATAATCAATGATGTTTAAAATGAACCTGTGTAGCCAGTTCGGTTCTGAACACTATCACCCATAAATCACCTTGTCTATACAAGGCCATTACTGAGAGCTATTAACTACGCAGTAATAAGCCTTCAACTCATTAGCAACAAGAAGATAAATCAACACAGTGGCTGTTGCATAATGGAGGCCTTATCATAGGAACTCCAGTGGACTCCAGGCAGTGTGAGGCATAACAGAGCTAAAAATCACACTTGCACCTCTTTTTTGATCAGTTGCTTAAAACAATAGTAACAGCCCTTTTGGGTGTAAACATTAAATACATTTAGAAAATCATTTTAAGCAGTTTTCAACCCACTGAATATTTATTATAACACGTATGAATGTCAAAAAATAGGCATTTAAAATGGATTCAGAGAGGGTTTCTCCAAACTATCGAGCATCATGTATGGCTAATTGGTACTTTTTAATAGGGACCAAACAATAGTGGATATATTCGAGTGGTGAAAACTGAGCAACTGCGGAAATGCCTGAAAATGTATGTTGCATATAATTATCTCACACATTTGTGCGTTGCAACAGCACGAACAGGTGATGGAGTAGAAAATTACAGTTTAACCATCTGAAGCCGCAGCTTTTATTTTACGGGTTACAGTCATTTTCTTGAGTTACTTTCACTCAGACTGGGTAGAAATAAGTGGCCAAAGCCTGCCAAGCGCACATTCTAACCTTCCCATAAATGTGTTATGTAAGTATTTACACCAAGGACAAACAAAGCGGACATCTTACAAAGTTTTAATTGAACAATCTTTTGACGGACGTGTAAACAGCTTTTTTTATATGTGAGCGTTGAAAACTGAAAACGGAACCAAATCCATGAGCAAACGTGACATAGAGCATTTTACATGGGATGAATTCACATACAGTCTCAGAAATGTGAACGGATGTGAATTTAGGCTTCTCAAAATGTACTGATGATGGTCCTCTGACCAAAACATTCACTCATATTTTACACTATTTCTTATTTTTCGATATGTAATAAATTCATCCTCCAGACATATCTGGTTTTCGGAAATTTCACGTGTGAAGTAGGATATTTTACATGTGAAAACTTGAACTTCAGTTTTTGTGCAAGGGAATGATGAATTAGCATATATTGCTGAATTTGTGCTGAGAAATAAAACCACACCATGCCTCAGACATGAAACCTTTGTTTTTGCTGGTTAACAAAAGGAGACTTTACTGTAAAGCAACAGTTACTCTGGTTATTTTGAATTATTTTTTACAGAATACAGTGCATGCATGTTTGTGCCTTTGCTGCCTATAAAACAAAAGGGTAGATATGAAAAAAAAACATTAAAAAAAACATTATTCAATTTGCAATTGAAAAAGACAGACGTAGGTCCTGGTGGTATCTGGAGGGTTCTGGATACCAGGTTGGAATAATGAGGTAGAAAATGAGCCGGTTATGTTTTGGAGAGTCCTGGGAAGTTCACACCTGCGCCACCTCTGCTGTCAACCTACAGGTCCAGACATGCGCCGCTAAGCCAGGGGCCCGGGAATCAGCCACAGGAGCCCCCCCTACCCCGCCCAATCATCAATGTTCAGGAAGCCACGTGTGCGTTGTGTCATGAAAACAGCGAGGGAGGCGCCACGAAGGACGACATGCATACATGAACATAAGCACATGCTGCATTAGAACGTTGCCCACACGTGCACAAAACAACTTGTCAGCGACTGCATCTTGTCTCCTTTTGCCAAACCCTCCCTCCCTCTCTTACACTCTAGATGTCTCGCTATTATGTCGGTGAATTGGAGCTGAAGAGGAAGCGGAACGCCTTGACACTGAGCTGCTAATGCAGAGTCGTGTGCGCGGTCAGGGAGCACATCTACAGCGAGGGATAGACGGCACTGACACTGCATTCAACACATACTCCAATCGCCCCGAGTGGCCTTACAGTACAAATACAACACCAGTACAACGCAAACACCAACAACACAACACAGCTCGTGGAGTCCATTGAAACATGACATTTCTAAAGAATAGCCAATGAAAACGAGCAATTTAGCCCATTAATCACAAATGACGTATACTTTGATTATGCTCCGCTCATCAATATGTTTTCAGTTCAAAGTGAATCACATGACATTTCCCTCAGCAGTTGGTGGTGACCAAACCAGAGCTAAAAGAAAAGTGAATATTGGACTTACATGTAAATAGGTAGCTGTTTGCTCACACGTTAGCCATATCGACTTTATAGGGTGATACCATGTCAGGTGTTATGCTCACAGGTTATCGTTTATCATTTTGACTGGCTGCCAAACTTCAAAGAGGTGGGTCATAGCTGATATAAGCCTGTCATTAGGGCAGACGACAGGGAGCAAAAGATCAGGGCTACGAATGCGTGATTTGCTGCTGCTGAAGAGAGACGTTTCATTAGATACGCCTCTATTTTAATCAATACAGCTGTCAACACAGGCTGCGTAACGGCTTGTGTTTCACTAGCATTGTGTGCAAGGAAACCATGACCCCAGTTTTTGCTTGAAGTCTATTTTCATCGCATTTTCTCCGTGCAACTCCAGTGATTGTGCCAAACCGTGGGTGACCTACACTCAAAACTGTGCCTGAACGCATCCTGCGCAGACATAGACGGCGGACTGACGATGCCGCTGCCGCTCTGCTAACTGTCGTCGCTACGCGGGCTGTGTAGACACTGTGTGAGTGGTCATTCCATTCCTTAGACCAAACAACAAATGAGTGCTACCTGCGAAGTCCAATACTGCTGCACACCAACTGCAGTCTGCTGTAATCAACCTGGAGGGTAAAACATGCGAGGAGAGAAACAGGAAGACGTAGACATGATGAGACAGAACCAAAGGTGAAGCGAGAACAACATTTTTAAGCAGAGAAAGAAACAGAGATGGGACACGAGCTCACAGGAATGAATCAACTCCGATTTTACTTTACTGAGTTTACTAGCTGGCACTGTGCCTGAGAGCCAATGTGAGTGAGTGTTTGTCTCAATCTGTTTGCCAGGCTGCCCGTCATGCTGTCTGGAAACACACATGAACCATAAAATATGACATGTATACAGCAAGACCTTCACTGCAAAATCAGACATCATCATTAGGATGAAGAAAGAGTTACTTTATTAAATGACTAATGGCAAAAAAATGCTGGCAAACTTTCATGTTGGCTGGAAAAATGCTAATACTTTTACAAACCTGATGCTGTATATTCAACAAGGAATATTGAGTGTGAATAATGAACTTCATTTAATTACTTAGAAGTGAGCTCTCAGTATCTGCAGTGATATGTGGCCTGTTGGTGTCAATATATCTCCGCATTGTTCGAGCACATTTTACACACTTGCCAGTTTTCTTTTTCTCATTTCCATATGAGCATTGTTGCCTGACACCTCATTTCTCCATGGAGCTGTAAGACCGAGCAGGAGGCAGTGGTGTGGAATCAAAGAGGCTTTTGTGGGAAACGCACTCGCCAGCTTCATGGCTGTCACAATTTACAGCGCGCTGCAGTAAAGCAGAATACGTTTCTTTTTCTGAATGACTCACGAGAGCGTGTTGCTGCGACTGTCCAACAAACAAGATCCTTGATGAGTCAAATCATCAGCTGAGGAAATACAGAATGGTAATAGATAACACTGTGAGGAGCCACGCAGGAGAGACACGCATTGCACTTTATTACTGTGTGAAAAGCTGATGGTTTTACATCACAGATGATGATTAAAGGCACTGAAATGTGAGACTGAAGGCCGGCGTATGCTAAAAACGACGTGACGTACGTGTTGTCTGAACACGTCTGAAGCCATAAGTGTTCACAGTTGTTCTGAATGGCCACTCACGGAGCCTGGGTGAAAAGCCTGCCGTCATAGTTATAACTCATGTTATATACGTACACTGTACGTAACACTCATATCTTCTTATTTGCAAACACTGTTAATAGATAAAGTGGATGATGTATCTGTGTACTGTACTAGCTGTGTCTCTGATGAGCGTGCACGTGTAAGCACATGTAATTTCTCATGGTGTGTTGCTTCCTCAGGCCCTGTCAGCGGCTTCGGGCATGGTGGTATATTAACATGTACGTATGTGCTGGTGCCAATCATGTCTGCTCGCAGCTGCCTGAGGTTCAGTACCAGCTGGCTGAGTGACAGGGCAACGTGCTCCAAAGTCATTTCACGGCTTCCCGTCTAGGAGGGAGAGCTGTGTTTGGCTCATACCTCCAGCTAAAGGGACGCCTGTTTGGATATGAGGTCCTATATGGCATCTTTGTATTGGGCAGAGAGAGAGAGAGAGATGTCGGGGGAAATCCAAACTGAACCCTGCAGACTAACATTTTGCAAGAACATCTGGTGAGTCCACAGAAACACCACAAACATTAAGGCTAACATTTAATTATGGTCCAAAAGGAGCTAGGAATTTCTATAAGCAGCTTAAGGCCAGTGAGCAGCTCCTACCATCACAAGTCTGCGTTGAAAACAAGACAAGATGGAGAGAAGTCCACTCAGACAGCTGTTCCCGAGGGACAGCCCTCACACAATCTAGACCGACCAAATTATAGCCAAAGAAAATGGAAAACTACTGGAAAGCGACTTAAAAAAAACCCCAAAACAGGTAGTACAGTTTGTTCGGAATGGCGTGAAAGCTGTCAACCCTGGTGCAGACTAAACACCGAGAATGCTTGAAAAGGAGGGTGAAGCATAGATCTGCTTTGTTTTCTGTCTGGTAACACCTGACCAGTGTCAACGAGCAGAGGATGGTCGATTATTTTTTAGAGTTTATTGTGACTCCGTCCTGTCTCCGTTGCAAGGCGAAACCTGCTGTTCTCCAGGAGTACCATCTCAAGCCGTTTAGCTCTACTAAGAGAGGGGAAAGCTACAGAGTTTATGTAGTTAACCTGGAGGTTCTCTCTGCTGTGTGTTAACCCCCCTAGGAGAAAATGATCTGGCCAGTGGTCCCCAGGAAATTCAAGTTTGAGATCTCTGTTGTGTAGTGTATATACACTACAGTAGCAGTTTGAACCCTTTTTTACATTGTAAGTTATTACGCACATTGTAAATCTTGTACAACCTGCACTGGCATTACTGTGCTCAATTATGGTCATGCTAAAAAAGCTTATTATTGTGAATCAAATTTGAATGTATGTGATAGGATGAAATAGTGTGTGTGTGTGTGTGTGCGCGCGCGTGTGTGTGTGTGAGTGCATGAGCCTACCGATCCGACTGTCATTTATGAGAAAGTGGACATGCTTGAAAGTCACTGGGGCAAGTGAGAAGCGCCGAGGCGAGAGACTTCGCTGGCGACAGATCGCACCTCGTCACCATAGCAACAGGAAGGCGACATGACAATGGCTCTACACAGTGGCAGCGGGCAACGAGAATGATAGTCAGAGTCGGAAAGTGATGTGGGTGGGAGGGAGCGGAATGAATCACATATTTATGTTTGTTTTGTTAATTCGACTCTCTGACGTGGTGCCCCGGACATATGGATCCATTTAATGATCACAATATGAGAATATGTAAAAATAAATGACACTCCAGGGCGCTGTTTACATTCAGGCAGTTTCTGTCCAGATGCTGATAATTAAATTAAGTGGAAGGGAAACATTATTTGTAATACAGAAACAGATTCAGTAATGAATTCTTCCATATGGCAGCTAAAATATCCATAATGATACTAGTAATAATTACAAATATGGGGGGGGGGGGGATTGTGGAAAGTAAAGATGTGCGCAAACACACACACACACACACACACACTGAGGGGCCATTTTACATCATGCTGAATGCAATCACAACCAAACCAGATTGAGGAAACCATGTTTTCTCCAATTAGACAAGCTGTTCCCAGTCAACTGGTTTAACATTTGTGCCTAAATGTGGTATAATTCAGAAAAACACACACACTCTCGCTTTCGCTCAAATCCAATCATTGCTGCCATGGTTCCTGGTAACCGTGTGTTGACAGCAACGGAGCAGAAAAAGATAATCCTCTAGTGAACGGGGGCGGGGGGGAGAGAGAGAAACCAAGGACAAGGGTAGCTGGTGGAAGAAAAAAAAAGCATGTCAGAGATTTGTATTCCATTTCATTTTATGTACTGTAGGGATTCCCAGTAGCTTAAATCACAGTGGCTGCATGCTGAGTTGAAATCAACAAGGCGCCGAAATATCAGAGATGTTAGTGGCTCGTTTAATTTCAAAGAAGATTTCACGCTTTTTTAAAGGAATAAAAAAATGCATTTTGGGAAATATGCTAATTTACTTTCTTTCCAAGATTGAGATGAGAAGATCCGGAGTCGGGGCGTCGTTAGCCTAGCTTAACATCGGCTTAACAAGACTTGAAGGCGGCGGAAGCACCTAGCTCTGTTACAAAATCTGCCCACTAACTTAAGCAGCCTTACACAATGTGTTTTGCTTATTTAACCCGAATATAAACAGAAATGTAAAAATTTTAGGGGGAGTTACGTAAAGGGGCGATTTCTTGACGGACAGAGTGAAACAAATCTCAACTCTCAACCACTGATCCAACAGGAAACATCAGAAACATGTATATTAACACACAGAAACCAAGACACAGGCCACAAAGGAGATGGTGGGAAGTGACACAGTGCATTGTGGGGGTTTAGAGACATCCGAGGCGGCTTTAACATTTAAATGTCATTTGCTGGGATGGGAGGACTTGTTGGCAGCACATGACCTCAGGGTGATCGTCATGGGGAAAGAAATGAGAGGGACACGGAGGCAGAGAGAAATGGATGAAAAGATAATAAAAGGAAATAACCAGACATACAGGAGAGAAACAGACAGCGGGAGGGAGAGAACGACTTCAAGACAAACGGCAGAGAGAATGACTTGCACTGACGTCAGTGCTTTGTTGGGTTTTGGAGACACTAATACACTGACTCCCAAAGTGACACAGGAGAGCCTTTCATTAGCACCACAGACTACACGGCACGTAACCGTGAAGAAGCGACAATTTAACAAGAATTTGACAAGACTAACAGCCTACAGCCACGCTAGCGGCTCTATAAGGCTAAATGCTAATGTCAGCAAGCTAACATACTCACCATCTTAGTTAACATCTGCTAATTAGCAATAAACACAAAGTTCAGCCCAGGCTAATGGAAATGTCAGCTATATTAGCTACACGGCGGCGGCTGTGGCTTGGTGGCAGAGCGGGTCGTCCACCAATCGGAAGGTCGGCGGTTCGATCCCGGCTTCCCCCAGCCATGTGTCGAAGTATCCTTGAGCAAGATACTGAACCCTAAATCGCTCCTGAAGCTGTGCCTTCGGTGTGTGAGTGTGTGTGAATGATTAGTTTCATTTGTGCTGATGGGCAGTCAGCTCCTGCCATCAGTGTATGAATGTGTTTGTATGGGTAAATGTGATATGTAGTGTGAAAGCGCTTTGACGACTAGAAAGGCGCCATACAAGTACAGTGCTAGTTTGGTTAAAAAGTGTATGTAAGTAATATGGCGGACTGCGGACACCACTGAGTCTGCTGATAAACTCCCCAATTGGTCATTTTAGAATGCTTAACCTGCCATATCTTGTTCCTAAACCATCAGGAAAATCAGACCTTTCCTATCGGAGCAGTCTACACAAGTCCTAGTCCAAGCTCTGGTCTTGTCCAAACTGGACTATTGCAATGCACTGCTGGCTGGTCTCCCTGCTTGCACAACCAAACCTCTGCAGATGATCCAGAACGCGGCGGCAAGAGTGGTCTTCAATGAGCCGAAGAGAGCGCACGTAACCCCTCTCTTCATTAGGTTACACTGGCTCCCTGTTGTTGCCCACATCAAGTACAAAGGGATGCTATTGGCCTACAAGACCACCACTGGTTCTGCACCATCATATCTTTGCTTGCTCATACAGACCTACGCTCCTGCCAGGTCCCTGCGCTCTGCAAAAGAACGACGCCTGGTGGTACCATGCCAAAAAGGAATAAAATCACTCTCGCACACCTTCTCTGGATCCGTTCCACATTGGTGGAATGATTTTCCGGCCTCTACAAGATCAGCAGATTCTGTAGCCACCTTTAAAAAGCACTTGAAAACGCATCTCTTCCGTCAACACCTGACTGACAATCACTAACTCTTCTTCCTTTCTACCTCTGCTATAAAAAAAAAAAAAAAAGAAACCCTTCCTATCCTTAGCTTTGTATACTGTGCTGGGCTTTAACCAGACTCGTTTTTGATGCACTTATGCTTTTTGTTACCTTGTGTTGTTATATTGCTTCCATTGTCTTCCTCAAATGTAAGTCGCTTTGGATAAAAGCGTCTGCTAAATGACTAAATGTAAATGTAAATGTAAATCTCCATATTCAGGTAAAAGTCAGCTTGAAGAATATGTGTGCATATAACAACCTAATATTTTCAGTTTTCGTGAAATGTAGCCTCCTGATGCAGTTTTCCGTCAACACAGTATGGTCCATTTGGGCCATTTACATTGAGACTTGCTTTGACTGTCTTTCTTTGAAATCAGTACACGAGGCCAGGTAAAGTTACAAATTGTTTGCTGCTTTCTTCGAAATTTCACCCCCTCCTTTCAAACAAGATTAGCTGAGCCGATGAACAGAAATGTCGTAATCACCTTCTCTTACTAACGTTATCTGATCTGATTCGACATGGCTGCAAGAACAGAGCAGAGCTGTTTCTGCTGGTCATGAAGAGTGAAAGGAATACAGGCAGAAGCCGACAAAAAGAGCGAGAGCGAGAGAGAGAGAGAGAGAGAGAGAGGGTGTACTGTATGTAATCCAGCCTTTCAGTAAAATGGAAGATAATTACTTCAATGTAACAGAGCAATAAGGACTGAATCCCCACGGGAGACATTCTGACAACATGATTTATGCCCGGGAACGTAATCAAGTCGGGCCAATAACGTCCTCAGCAGAGACATTTCTGCAAAGCTACATGGACATCACATTATAGCATTTATATATGATTTATGACGCTCACTGTATAGCCTGTGCAGCCTGCAAGAGTGAGGAATATAGACATCCAAAAACATGTTTCTGCTTTTAAGAACCTATCCATTAAGATAAAACCGAATATTACTGTTCACCTACATTATGTTTATATTGTTAAACCTGCTTTGTTAAGAAGAGTTTTAGTTCCCTGGTGTTAATTAACCGTCACACTCTTATCTACGAAAACGTATTGGGTTTTACATTTATTTATTTCGCAGACGCTTTTATCCAAAGCGACTAACATATGAGAACATTCTCAAACCGAAGGCGCAGCTTCGGGAGCATTTCTGGGGTTCAGTATCTTGCTCAAGGATACTTCGACGCATGGCTGGTTCCTATTGGAAGGCAACCGTTCTGCCACCAAGCCATAGCCGCCCCTTTTTTTTTTAGATAAAACATTTAGTAGTACAAAAACAATTGTATTTTCGCATACTTATATTTTACATTGATTTACGTTTTCCTTGGGTTTTCACCAGCTTACATAAATAAAGACATTTTCCTGCGACAGGTATTGAGAGATATTTACAGACAGGACAGTGTCACCTGTTGATCACAGACAGAGATGAGGTGGAAGAAATCTAAGAGATAGGGGAGCAGGGTTTTAAAGTTATCTGACAAGAGTTTCACAGACTGTGAACTGGCCTTCCTTGCAGTGGCCTCGGTACCCGAGCTTACAGACCTATTCATATCTCACACGTTAGCATTAACAGCTAGAAATGTTCCAAAAAATCAGTCATCCAGACTAAGAGGTTGGGTATTCATAGTATATCCACTTCTTCAGCAGTAAAAGGAAGAGGGATTCTGATTCTTTATGTAAGTAAAAGAAAAACTTTTAACCAGTACATTTAACCAAAGTACTTTACTTTGACTTTGAATGGATTATAATTATAACTATGTTGTATAATGTTGGGTAATTTAATCTACACAAAAATCATCATTTCAGCCTGAGACATGGGAATTCAAGGAACTGACCATTTATAGCAAAGGATTATCCAGTAAAGTTTAGTGAAAATGCTCTGCTCTTTGAGGCAGCTCTGAAAGAATTTGAGCAGCAAAAATGATTCTAAAGGGAGAACTAATCCCTTCTTAATAAACAAATACATGAACATTAAATCTTAGTTAAACCAAAACTACCGAGAACTTGGCTGGTGGAGGCACTACATTGAGCTGTGCAGCAAACGCCTGTTGGCCTGAGCAGAGTAGTAGTAAGAAGTGCCGCGCTGTACACCGGCATGACTGGACATTATTATCCAGCTGGTAGCCAAACAGCTGATGAACGAGCTACTGATGGTGAGGCGGCTGATGCCAAACAGCTAATGCGAGTGCTCTGTTTTTTGAGCTGATCATGCATTTTGTCATTTGTAAATCCTAATCTGCAAAGTAGCTGGTGACTATAGCTGTCAAATAAACGCAGTGGAGTGAAAAGCACATTACTTACAGTATCTGTGAAATGATGTGGTGCCAAAAAATTAAAATACTCAAGGAAAAGTACCAGTACCTCAGATTTGCACTTAAATACAGTACATGAGTAGATGTACCTTCAACAACTGTTCTTCAGTTACCACTGAACCACTGGTTCATACATAACACAGTCAGTGCCAAAGGGAGCACGGTGCCCTCTGCATCTTCACCTTTATACCAAACGTCTAGCTATCTGAATCAGTATGATAGTAGAGATCTATTTTGTGGATGTGACAGCGCAGTGGTAAGATTGTAGCTCTGAGTGTGTGCTAAATCTGACATAATTTGCACATGATGTTCTGGTCTATATCTGGCAAACCAGTCAGAACCATCTCCAGCTCATTAGTGACCAGTCTCCTTCGTCTATCTCCCGCTTACCACAGCCATAAGTGAAAAGGATGCGAGGCTCTATTTGATTCATCCTTTCGGCTCCTCTCACGCACTCTATCTCTCTCTGTCTGGATGTCTCTCTTTCTGCCTTGATCTCTCTTTCTATCAGTCGCTCTCATTACTGCCTCCCCCTTCTCCCATCTGCCTCTTTACAGCCTTTTCTAATGCAGCATGGATACACAGCAGTAAATCAGTCGTGGTGACTAAAAGGCTCCCTTACGAGCTCAAATGTTATTCCTAAATAGCTACATTCACACAGTAAGAGGCTGATATTGTGGTGAAGGAGTGGGAAGTGAGTGGACATGGGAGGCAGAGTAGAAAGATATTGATTAAAAGGCACACACAGTGTGGTCAGCAGTACACTGCGTGAGCTCCTTTGTCTTCCAGGAAGGACTGCTTTAAAAAAAAAAAATACCCACATTGCTCAGGTGGTAAATAAAACATAATATTCACAGCCGTTGGCATGGAGATAAGGTAAATGCATCTCAATCATCACACGGCTACAGCACTCTGTCTCACTCACTGTTTTGAGGGTGCCATGCTCAGTGCCTTATCTATCCCAGTGGTAGGTATACACTCCTCATGTCACACTGGGCTTTTCTGTGTTGAGATTCTTATTAATCTTTCTTCCACTTTATTCAAAAGCTGCTAATTATTCAATGCCTCTTTTTCACAAGACCTAAGGAAAAACGCACTGAGAGAAAAGAGCCTCTCTTTTTTCAGTCCACTTACGGCCACACACAGTAGAAAGTGATGGTGTTCATAACACGAAGGCGTTCTTTAATTAAGGATATTTGAAAACATTCTTAGGTCTCGACCTTAGGCCCTCAAGATTGCTGTGTACACCTACATGACTGAACTGGCTGCTTGTATTTAGATTCCTCTAGTTTGAGTGTTTTAAGTCAATTATGTATTAAAAAAGCTGGCTACAACATGGAAGAGTCAGCCTCACTGCCCAGTTTGTCCCAGTTGGCCAACCAAGGTACAGCAAAAAATAAAAAAAAATGATATATATATATACACACACATCATGTGTGATGGCTATGGCACGAGCTGGCGGGTTCAGACACTGACGAAAAAGTGCAGTGGGACACACAACGTGGAAGTCGACCTTGAAGACAAAAAAAAGGACTGGTTGTCACACGTCCACTTCACTGAGGCCTCGGGTCCAAATTATATTCAGTGCAGCAGGCATTCGGACCGCAAACAGCCTTGCATTATAACAACGCCAAGGGGTGCGTTGGTGGTGGCGTGCTGCTTCAGGCAGTGAGACAATGCGTGTCAATATGTCGAATAAATGACTGAATTCAAGCAGACTGGCTATCAGCTCTGATTATGAGGTGCGTCATAATCCTCACAAGAGAAAACATTATCGCCTTACTATCGCTCAGTTGGTTACAGACTGTGTTATTGTTGGTTGATTAGTTTCTATGACTAAACATTGAATACTTAGACATGTATTGCTGCTTGTTAATTGATGGCTCATCATTCTGCTGCCAGTGTTCACGCTCTATATTATGGGCTGTTCGGGTCGACCGCAATTTGGAATTGGTTCTAATTATCCTCACGTCCATTACAGACCAATTCTGACCGTCCTTGGGTTTCTTTTTTTAAATTAATTTATGTACAATGGGTAGTATTTCCACACGTCCGTTTCAAATCGGGTCCAAAATGTTGGACCTAACTAATTTCTTTTTTACGGTATACAGTATAAAGCTCCCTATTCCCACAAACATCTGAGGACTCTCAACACTTAGTATGCTTAGCTGTCCACTTCACCCTTCACGGAGTGTTTCGTCCTATTGTTACACTACACCGTAGGTACACTTCTGTATGTTTGTCTTTTTATGTTTCCATGTGTCAACCCTGAAGGACCCCAGGGAAAGCCCCCTCAGGAATTTCCTCTTCTGTCTGTCCTCCTTATATGTTAATTCCTATCGAGGGTATTGGCAGCATGTTCTCACCTTTAGCTAATGTTGCGTTTGTATTTTCATGTGAATCAGTAAAGATGTGGACTGCAGTGATGGTGATGCAGACGGTTGTGGTGCTGGTCCTTTGGTGGCGAGGGTGAAAGACCCTGACTGTGTTTCTTGAAGGACAAACATCCAGCTTGTGTTTGTCGTGGGGAGGATGGGCCACTTCCTTTTCCATTTACACTCCAGTATTGGCAGGGCTCTCCAGAGATGGGCTGGGAGTAACACAACACACAGCTCGACTGCTTCTCTCGGGGACTTTCAGTCTCAGTGCACAACAGCAAAGACTCAACTACTTTCCTTCTCTTATTCAACGTTCTATCTTTGGAACAGAAGCAGCACAGGTCGGGGATGGTGGAGATTGGGAGAGAAAGGTGTCGGGATGGAGATAATAACAGTTGTCTTAGGTTACATGCGTGCCACGCCACCTGTGCCACGGCCTGCACATAGAAGATCACAGATGTGCAAGGATCGATATATCAGTTGGTTGGATCATTTATCAGTTTGGCATCTTGATATCTTCTTTGCCATATGCACTCATGGCCACCAGAGGAGGATTTCTGATAACTTTGGCGACCTTCCGGCCTTTCATGTAGCTCTAACATCAAGTAGAAAAGGGTAGGAACTACTGGTAGAAAGAAAATAGTTCCTATATGAAACCACTTGCAACAAATCTGCGGATTATCTTGAGTAATCAGGTCACGATTTCTGAAAAGAGACATTGCTGTTGAGTATTTCAAAGTAGTTCTTTGATGCTTTGAGCACCACAAGCCGAGTGCCATAGAGTCCCATTATATTAAAAAAATGCAGACATCTCTTCGGGCAGATATCTCAAAAACTCTGCAACTGCTTGATGGTATATTTGATTATGTTTTAGTGTGAAGCCTCCTTGTTTTCTGGTCTGCTCCCATTTTGCCGTGTTAAGGTTACTGCATTTTGCTGTTCATAACAATGCCGTTTTTTAAATATATGATTTTAATAACTTCCAGAAAAAGTGATCAAATATCTACAACATCTATGTAAATAAGTAATTGCACCCTAATCGGTTTGGGGAGTCTGTAAATGCGTGGGAGAGGGAGAGCGAGTCTCCTGCATGTAAACGCCGCCTGCTTTTAATGCCGAAATAAATCACTAAAATGTGCAACGGATAACTCGAATATGGCGATAAGGTCATCCGCGATATCGCTCATTAATTGACACTCGAATATATTTGAGCTATCACCCAGCCCTCGCACAGCGTTTAGTGGTTCCAGCTTTGTGAGGCCTTTAACTTTGAAGGACAAACGATGTCCGGATCCTGATCAATCCAATCCATCTCAGAGTGTTAACAGGCTTGTTCAGTTGCCCAAACTGCTGAGTATACATTTAGCCTGAAGGCCTACCTGATCATATGGACCAATAAGACGTGAAAGAGATCCTCAGCCAACAAATTACTCAAGAGATACCACTGATTCTCTGCCCCCACCTGCCTTAACCAAGTCTCCTCATCACTCTAGTATCAATTTTGACTTATTGTAAGTTGGTCAATAGTCCGATAACCATCCAGGTTGTAAATACGGCAAATAGGTCTCGGCTGCAGCGCCAAAAGGTTGTGTTTAGCTAAAAAGAAACAAGCTTTCCTTGTTTGCTCAATTTGCTTAGATAAGAGATGGGATAATTATGGTGTTACGGAACATTGAATTAGCAGTAGGAAAACATTAGTACTCAAACTGCAATAATAGCTGTGCAAAGCTGAAAGCTCCCACTGAATTAATGAGGAAGACATACTTAAGATAATTTACACCTGTACCATCTGAAACACCGTCTCTGCTTAAAAATGGCAACACAGTTTAGATTTTCATTATTTGCACAAATAAAATTGACAAAGCAAAAAAGGAACAATAAATAATACAGAGCAAACTGGGCTACTTACATTATATAATAAAGTAATGTCCTTATCCTCTGCTTGGTGGGATCACAAACACACCTGCTACAGTACATTTGTATGTTACTCAAACAACCAAAGAAGCCAAAGGAAGCAAAACTAAATATTCGCATACAAACACACACACACACACACACACACACACACACACACACCAAGCATTCCCAGAGTCAGGTCATGTGGTCCCTGAAGCATGGATAACAAGGATTCTTCAGAGGAAGCACAAGCTCGTCGTATCAATAGACTCCACTGCCAGGATCAATAGCTCGAGAGCATAACAAGCCGTAACAGAAAGAAGGAGCATAGGGAAAAACAGTGGTGGCAAAGACTCTCTCTACATACACTTAACATCTGGCTTTACAGGTGCACCTATACAGAGACACACAAACCACCTGCTCTAAAGGAAAGGAAGACTCAGCGGAACTTCACAGAGAGACCAACTTTCACAAGCGCTTTGGTGATACACACCTCTAGGTAGTTGTTAGTCAGTTATTTAGTTAGCTTGTCGTCACAGTGAGGTTTTGATACCATTGTGCCTGTACAGGGACCTATACTAAAACCTGTGCTCACCAACTGTCAGGCAGTCGGCACCGATAAAATAGTTGTTCACCAAGAAGAAGCTCCAACACGTAAGCTCATCTAAAACCACCCATTTTTTTTACTAAAGCAAGTCACGGTTATGTTTGTGTACAGATTAAACAAGTGAGATGCACTGTTTTAATTAGTAGGGCTGGACCTGAAAGGTCGACTAGTTCGATATTCGTTCGTTGGGTAGGTATTTCGGTTTTTAAATTTGGGGATTTGGATATTCGCACACACACACATAAAAATAAATACCGGGGTGGGAGTGTTACAAAACAATGAGCCCCACAGCTCGTAACAGTCATATTTCACAGAAGGTGCAACTTCTCGAACACACAAACTGAACTGTAATTTATGAAGTTAATTTACCACCATCCTCCGCAATGACGCCGTCAAACTGCGTGTGTTATTGATGTTTTGATGTGTGAGCCCCCTTGCGGCAGGAATTCCATACTGTCCCATGACAGTTTTACATCAATTACCTGCTTGCCCCGCCCGCCTCTTTCTATTTCCCTCTCGCTGTATCATACAGTTGTCTTTGTCTGCTTTGTTGACTCTCTTTGTCAACAGTATGTTTTATAGTCACCCAAAAAGCATAACTCGCGTTTTGGATTTTTTTCTGCCAGCCAAAGAACCAGGTTAGCTGTTTTTACCTGCTTCGATTCTTTATGCTAGGGCAGGCTAACAATGTCCTCACTGAAGCTCTGTGCTTAACGCACAGACATGAGATTGATATAGATCTTCTCATCTCACTCTTGGAAAGTAAATAAGCCTATTTCCTAGAATATTGAACTATTATAGGGTACAGTATGTCCATAATCCAATGTAGACAGTATAGTGGCCAAGAAGACTAGCTCCAATAAGAATAATTTAGGGATTTAGACAAAAAGAAATGTTAATTTTATAGAATTTGTTCTAACGTAATAAGGTGCCTGACAGAAAACCAAAAATAAGTGTTCAAAAATAATACATACAGACACAACAATGTCCAACGATAACATCAACACATTAGTGACCGCAAGAACACTCGCCGTACAAACTGTGCTTAGGCCCCTTGAGGGTACAGTAGAGTACATTCTGTTCTGCCTGGACAATATACCAGTATAGCATACAGTGGGGCTGATGCTGTAGAGAGTTGGGTATTGAGTGAGTAGTAAGTGAGATGGTTATGCAAAGGCGCAGGAAATGGAATTTAAAAACGTAGAAAGCATGTATTACTGAGGCTCAAATGTAATCTCGTCAGCAAAGAATGAAGTACATAAGGTTATGTATACTGTTTATCATGGTAGCTAATACTTCAACACTTTGATCTCAGCCTCTCTTATCTCCCTCATTTTCCCTCCTCTCTGTTGTGCCCTGCGCCTCTCTGTGTGTGACTCCGTCAGTTATTCCACAGTGAGAGAGCTTACATGGGGGCCGGGGGAGGGTGAATAAACAGAGCGCCTCTCCACTGAGGCGAGACGGAGAGAAGACGAGGTGGAGAGGAGGAGGAGGAGGAGGAGGAGGAGGCGGCGAGCGCTTCAGCAGTGGCAGCATCCTCCTGGTAGATCTAATGAGACAGAGGGGCAGAAAACCGGAGGAGGAAGGCTGTTTCTCTCCCCGCACAGTGCAAACAAAACTCCCCACGCCCTCTGCTCGGCCCGAAGCCGGAGGCAGCAGGCAGTGAGGAGGAGATGCTCTCCGTGCCAGAATTCGCGCCATTATGCCGATGTTTGGGAACAAGAGGGGACACCGCAAAAAGCCACTTTCCAGCAGTTTTACGGGCCAGCGATACGGCTCAGAAGAAAGCATGGGGAGCCAATCCCTCCATTACACTGGAAAGACGACCAAGTGCGGCCCATTCTGTGGTGCAGCTTCTGCCCTTAGAGGTGCACTCGGAGGGAATGAGGATTGGAACGCCGACTGGCTGACTAGAGTGAGACTTCAATAATTCAATATTAACCCGGTTTCTGTTTCCTTGAGTGGCCCTGGAGGGGGTCATTACTGTAAAAGACAGCAATAAAAACGCAACAAGGTTTAGGGTGAAAAAGCCCTCTGCCTGCCTGCTGAGAAATATTTATTGTAACTGCAAGAAAAACAGCAATGTAGTCGAGCAAAAGGGAATATAACATTGGTGGAATGTACCTGCTTTCAACTCTGGTCTGTTAGTCTACTGCAATGCTCTCCTCCCTGGTCTACCTAAAACTTAAGTCAACTTTTGGTCGACTGCAATTTATTCAAAATACTGCAGCCAGAGTCTTAAATGGGAGAGAGCAAATTCTGTGGCGTCACGTCCTTTCTTAAATCTCTGTATTGATTAGTTTAGAGGCAGAATGAGTAGGATTTGTCGGGTGCGGTTTGGAAACACAACATTCAAAGCTGGCCCCTTCATCCGCGGCTCAACCACACCAGCAGCGCAACATGCTTGCGTAGCTCGCAGCTTCTGCTTCGCTTACTTGCATCAGCCCGTGTTTGTGCCCTTACACTGCTTAAAAGCAGACCGACATTTAGTGGCATCTAGTGGTGAAATTGCAGATTGCAACCATTTGAATACTGCTCGCTTCACCCTCCCCTTCCGAGCGTGTAGGAGAAACCACAGTGGCCACGAAACTCATGAAAAACATGAACAGCCCTATCAAAAGCCAGCGATTGGTTTGTTCTTCTGGGCTACAGTAGAAACATGGCAGCGCAACATGGCAGCCTCTGTGGATTAAAACATCTTATTCTAAGGTAATGAAAACCCAACGATTCTTATTTTCAGGCAATTGTACACTTATGAAAACAACAACACTATTACTATAACTATTATATTCTGTCTCTGCCAATAGCTCCTCCTAAATGTTACATACTGGACCTTTACGTTTTGGGGTTTTGTGTATTTTGTTGTTTAGCTGTTTGCCAGTACACTACATGAATGTACGTAGCTGTGTAAATGTTTAATGGTCTTTCTTTCTGTGAAACACATTCTATCTCCCCTTAATTACTTGCTGACACTACAGCAAAGTGGCCTGTGATAGTCACAAAAACCCAAACCTATATAAATTAACAGCATCAGTTGTAGAGTGAACGGAAGAACACACCTCCTTGCTATGAGATGAATGAGTCTGTTTTTGGCTAATCCAGTGACTTAAATACCTGACAAATCAAGAAGAAACTTCAACACAATCTTTTTTGTAATCAGTCTTGCCGTGAAAGGAGTCCTGCTCACTGATTAGCAACATTGCCCACAATGCCCTAATAGTACCAGAAATGTTAAAGGGATATATACCAATTTACATCCCGGAATACATCGTCATATGTCCCAATCCTTATAAGACCTCTGACGGATGTTAGAAAATACACCCTGCCTCACAGTGTGCCATAAGTTCTTCCTGTCAGATTCAGAATGAGTAAAACTTTATCGTCCATCGGAAGGTGACGAAAATTGGCCTTTGATGTGGCTAACAAGTAGGCAAAATAAAAAGACACTTTTCACATAACATTAAAACATACTGGATCAAACAAGATGTACATTGCTATCTGTAAATGCCAAATTGATTGCAGAAAAAAAGAACTATTATCAAAAGCGCTCAACTTTTTTACCTAACCACAGGAGGAAAGAACAGGTCAGGCAGGATCACTAGCCAGAATGGAAAAGTGCTGTAAATATTCACTTAACAATGCTGACATTTAAAGCTACAGTAAATTCATGTATCCACGGTTGTAGTTTCCTTGTCAATAAAAGTGCTTTTTTGACCTGAGAATGCCTGTTTTACAAAGCAGGGCGGCCTCTCCACTAAATGATGTTGCACTTTCATATGTTCAAGATATGAAAGTGAGTTGTGTGTAGGCCTGTGTCACAGGTGACAGGAGCCACGTAAACATCTTTACAGGCTGTTGTCTCATTCTTGTTTTTCGTGTACTTTTACCATGAGCTGTGCGAGCCTCGCTCACCCAGCCTACCGCTTGAAAGCCGACCCTCTCCCAGCCAGGGGGGGGGGGGGGGGGGGGGGGCCCCCCCCGG
>CM022482.1:6605887-6627163 GCA_011952105.1 Coreoperca whiteheadi | reverse complement strand
GGGGCGGAGGGCGCTGTGGGGGCGACGCGGGGGGGAGGTGGGGGGGGGGGGGGGGGGGGGGGGGGGGGGGGGGGGGGGGGGGGGGGGGGGGGCACCAACCGCGAGGACTTTTAAAGCTCGGCATGGTTTAGCCCCTCACGCATCTTTTAACCATTTATGAAATGTCTTTTTTTCTAAATTCAAGACCAACCGACTGTGGTCATCAGTGCGACCAATCACGACATGACAAAGGACTGTTTACTGATCAGCGTCTTACGTGTCTTTATACAGATTTGTTTTATTTAAACAGGGAACTACGGTGATCCGATGTCTCCCACATAAACAGCAGAATGCCGAGTTATCCGTCTGCTGTGCGTAGAGGTGGCTGGGGTTATGTTGAGGCAGCCTGGTGCCGTTTGCATGGGATTTAATGAAGGTAAACACAGTGGACGCTCATGCATAATGGCACTGCGCTCTGGCACAGCAGTTCTCAAATCCGAGGCTGCGGATTTGTCAACATATGTGTCCTGCAGCGTTCAGGTGGCTGCAGGGATTCAATGAAGTGAAGGAGAAGGTACAGTATAAATCAGCTGTGGACAACAGCTACTGTGAGAATCACTCATATTCATTAATAGATCAAAGCAGACAGATTTACGGGTGTTCATGCATTGACCACATTAAAAGCTATTTGCCGACGTAAGCACATCCACTGGCCGGGGAATGTGTAATTAAATTATTTTATTTACATTTCGAGTATTATTGTTGCACATTTGCTTCAAGTATTTTGTCTGCTCTTATCGACAAATATCACCACATTGGCAGCATGCGGTTGGGCCAGAAACATTTGGCTCTGAGACTTCTCTTCTCTTAAATTTTACACCAAATCCCCAAGAACTCGCTTTGAGCCGCCCCATTTGAATGAACTGTTACCACCTGTTGGCGCCTCTCCTCCCACCTGTGCACCATGAGCTCTGCACGGGGCACCAAAATACCACACAGACGGGAAACCTACATTACCGGTTGCCTGTGACGTTGTACTTCAGCACAGCAGTGCTTTGAGCTAAATGATAACTTCGATATGCAAATAAACCCCCGCACACTAGTGTAACTTGCAATAATACATTTGTTTGGTGCTGGGCCTTCATCAGGCCACTTTATTTGCAACTTTTGATCCCACTCATCCCTCTTCTACGCACCTTTCTCATGAAATATACAATATGTGCAAAGTGTTTTCCTGTTCTCAACTTCAGTGTTCTTAACCTCCTGTTCTTACCCTTCAGTATGCTAACATGCTCACAATGCTAACATGCTAAACATTACAGCAGGCATAATGTTTACCATGTTTACCGCTGTAATTTAAATCAGAAAGATTCCTCCTCTCGGGACCATGAATGTTTGTATTAAATTGCATGCCAATCCATCGAATAGTTGTTGAGACATTTCAGTCTGGACCAAAGTGGTGGCCATCCCTGGAGCAATGCCACTACGTTAGGTAAGATTCGGTCAACTTCATTGTCTGTTCAGTTTCCTGGACAGAAATTCATTTTTGATGCTGACAATGCTATACATCCACACTTTCACATAGTAAAAATCACATAAAACAAACAAATACGTAAACCAAGTAAATCCCATACCATAAAAAAAAAAATATATATATATATATATATATATGCATATAACAAATGCATTCTCTCATATGTGTAAAATTATCTACCCATGTAAATAAACCTCAGTACCTTAATTAAGAACTTGGTCGGAATATACTGCAATTGTTTTTCTTCCATAAAATGTGGGAACAGCTCTTGTATTGAACTCTGTTTCTGACCCGTACTCTTACTTGCTTCATTAATTACTCGTGTCTATTTACTTTTCTGGCTTATCATTACATTTCCATACCATGAAGTGATGTTACACGTTAAGATACTTTCGATAATCGATCTATAAGTGTGGCTAAAAACTTCTCTGGAATATGATTTACTACTTTTCTCTATTTTATATTATTTTAAATTGAATATCTTTGGACTGTTTGTTGAACAAAGCAGGCAAACTGAAAAGGTCCCCTTCAAAGATAGGGAAAAAAAATAAAGAATAATCCATAGAGAAAACATAAAAAAAAATTATTTGTTGCAGCTCTTGATACACATATTTCCTTTTCATTTGGGTGTGTCACCCCCCCCCCACACACACCACATTCCATGACTGTCACTCTCTCTTTTTTCTCTTTCCTACAAAATGCAGTTGTACCTGCAAAATGACGGATGTTTGCCAACACGTTGTTTGTGATGAGCTCTGGGCGGAATCATGTGTGAAGAGGGAAACCTGCCAGTCTGCCACCGCAGCTGCGGAGTAGTGCACTTCCTCTGCCTACAGGAAATGACAAGCATCACTTTCAGCGATGCTTGACTGGAACCTCGGCAGCCGAGCCAACAGAGACACAGAGTTGTGCGTGTGTTTGTGTGTGTGTGTCTGCTTTGTAAGAGAGAGAGTGAGGGAGCGATTACTCAAGTTTTTCTTGCGTGGGCTTTCTTGTGTCTTGACACGCACGACTGCTTGTGTGTACTTCAGTTCTACATGTGTGTACGCATCAATTTGTCCAACAAATCTGTGATTAATGTGTGCTATAGTGTGTCTCGGTGTGCTTGCCGACTTCGCACCAGGTCACGTTTTTCTTCGAAAGCTTCTATATTATGAGCCATGCCTTCCTACCAGGGGCTGTGTGTCACAACTGGTGCACATGATGCAAAATGTGACCGTCTCGCCAAGAACCTGCCAAATATATGTCTGTATGAGTGTTGGTTGAGCCACTGCATGTGAAGCCATCTAGCTAGCAGCCATTTTAGTCAGACATAAATAGGCATGATGGCAAAGGCACAGATGCAAGCTGGATTTGTTACATCCACAGTGTTATACTGAGTCACATTAGCTCACTGCTTTTATTCATGAACCAGGGCTTGCCTGCTGGTTGGTGTGAGCTATGATTAGTCAGTTTGTCAAGTCAGTTGTCGTGACCAAACATGCTAATGCTAATGTGACAAGTGCCACGTGAAAATATAGGCTGGAACTGACAATATGCCTCGGCACACTGGTGGCCGTGGGGTTAAGGCGCCGACCATGTTCAGTCCTTCGTGATCTCTCCCTCCCATCATTTCCTGTCGTCTCTTTACTGTGGGCTATGTAATAAAGGCATAAAAAAAACACAAGCAAAAACTAATTGTCTAACTTTGACTGCTGGAGCACGATTAATGAGATAACCATAATATGATGAGTTTGATGGCCATGCGGAGCCCTGTAGGCGGGACAGGGACGTCATATTTCTGTGCGAGAGCCAGAAAGAGGCAACGGAAAAATGTAACCAAAAATGTTGATAAGTGTGGAGGAGACTACGTTTACAGGTTGTTGTAAATCGACTCTTATAAATAAATAACAACTCTTAAATCCTAACCTAGAAGCCACCACTGGAGATTCACTGGAATTTATGTCGATGGGACGGATATGTCCCTCACTACCGATTGATTTAGGTAACAAAATACGGCAAATAGGAACGCAATGAACATTAACGAATTAGCAATTCATTGGGTTATTAGGCTACAAAGACGGAGCTGAAAATGAAAACAGGCGCATGACCGAAACAGCAAATTCAGTTTCAATTTCAGTGTCAACTACATACTGTATTTCTGTCTATCAACTATGTTTTCCACGTAGAAAATACTGCTTTCAAAATAATGTTCAAAGTTTTGAGCATCAGCTTACTCTGCGGCAGGGTTTTGGGGTTAGGTTCTGTTGGTTCCTGTTTTATTTTGGAATTTGCCTGTTCCCTCTTGTTTCAATCGGTTTTGCTTCCTGTCTTTGCGTGCCCCGATTGTTTGCACCTGTGTCTTGTTTTCCTGCCCTACCTGAGTGTATTTAAGTTGTGGTTTTCCTTTGTTGTTAGCCGGTTCAGCATCGTATCTGTGTTGGTTCTATCTGCCTGTTCAGTTTTGTGTTTATGCCTGCCAGTCACCTGTCTGCCTGCCTGTGAGTTTTTGAATAAACAGTCAAGTCTTCATCCTCCATCAAGCTGTCTGCATTTGGGTCCTTCCCTCTCCCTGGTTGCCATCACACACGATACTCTGAGCAGCTTGCTAAATCTCAAACCACAACCTCATATGCTCCTAATTGGTCATACATGTTGCCACATTTACACAAGTAATGTGCAATTTCACTGTGCAATTTTTAAAACGTGCAATACCTGTTAGCATAGCTTTGAACCCACTTATGTATAGTCTATTTTAGTTTATTATAGGTTTTCTGTTTCATCATAGTGTGTGTGATACTTCTGCTTTACTGCTGTACCCCTGCTGTTGCTAAATGCAATTTCCCCACTGTGGGACAAATAAAAGCTTAGCTTACTTACTTACTTATACTTTATACACATGACAGACCTCAACAATGAGTTTACTAACATAGTGATGGACCCTGTTTATGTACTTTACTTTCGCTTTTCAATGTTTGCCCATAAAAAATATCTTTACCTTGCTGTTAATATAATCTTTATATCCATTCATAAGTCTTCTTGTCCTTATGTTCGTGTCATTTTAAATGTTTGAAGCTGGAAAGTTTTACTTTTACTCTGTAGTGTTGATTGGCTTCTTTTCTCTGTACCTTGAATTTCTGCGGGTTTGGACAAAACCAGCAATTTAAAGAATAATGGAATAATCCAATAAATGATAGGTTTGATCTGATGAAAAGGATCGTCGGTTGCAGCACTACTTCCTTTTTGTATTCCCGGCCACATCCCTGAGTGAGAGTGAGCAGGAAGGGGAGGGGTTCCCACCTGCTGCTCAGAGCTCGTGTGTGGCTGCCGACAGACCGAGCAGAGCTGCTATCAGTCTGCTGTGATGTGGCATCAGCAGCATTCAGCTGGCCTCACCGAGCACACAGTGTTCACTCACTGACGGGATCGCTAACGGGCTAGAAGACATTAGGTAGAACAGCCTGTACCAAGAACACAACCACCGCATACACACACATACATATATACAAAAGCCAACACCTTAGAGCTGTCAAGTCACTGACCACATCTGTCACACTGACAACAGCATCGATAACGTCGGTGAAAGGGAGGCTCCGCTCTGGATTAAAAGTAACTTAAAGAAAAGGAAGTGAGGAGTGAGTTAATGAGTGATAATGTCTGTAAATCTGTAGACGTCTTACTGAGGGGATCATTAAACCCTTAAAATGCTGGCGTTAAGCAGGTATAATGTTTAACGTGTTCATCGTCTTAGTTTAGCATGTTAGCATGCTAACACTTGCTAATTAGACAAAACAAACTACAGCTGAAGCTGACGGGGATGTCATTCGTTTTGCAGGTGTTTGGTTTGAAATTTTGACCTGATGCTGTTGCTAGATGAAAAGTCAGAGGATCACCAAAGTGCTTACAATATATCCTGAGGAGGGCATGAATGTCTGTACCAAATTTCATGACAATCCACCTAACAGTTGTTGAGACAGCTGCCAGACCTACATGATCAGACAGCAGCATTTTGGCAGACGTTCAAAGGCAACACTTATTCATGCTGCCGGGTGCGGCCATAAGCTAAAGTGACCCAACCTCTGTAGTCTCTGCGACTATACTTTGAAGCCTCCTATTGTGTTAGCCCCGTTGCCTGAGAGGCACATGAAAGGAAATCACAACTTTGAAGTCGACACAAGCGCCGACTCTCGCCCCGACCACTTACTGCCGGGAATCGTAAATCAAACATACAGATAAATAAATAAAAAGAACTGCCCTGGCCTTTGTTTCCCTGGAGATGACAGTGGGATTATTGTTCTCAGTGACTTCACCCGGGAGCCTTAGACTGTGGTTGCCATAGAGTTTGCACAGGCAGTAAAAGGCCATTTGAGGCTTTGGTCAATAACTGCAATGACTGGCTATCAAAGGCCAAGAGACAGGAGAGCTTAAATGGAGAACCATTCAGCTGTAACTAACATTTAAAAACACATTTTAATGTATATGTAGTGTAAATATATTCAGTTACTAATCTTTATTCCCAAATTTAAACACCGTACTGAGCTCAATGTTAATGCAGGCTGGCTCTTTCCAAAAGACTTCTTCAGTTATTCAGCTGTCTGACTTCTTTTCTTCTAGATATCCTACCTGATTGAATGAGAATCTCATTTTTAAGAGCTTTATTTAAGTGCATAAATGGCCTTGATCCAGATGGAATCTCTCAATTGATCAAAAAGTATAACAGCAAAGGAGCCACAATCAGGCAAGCAATACATGTAGCATGCCAATGCAAACCTTTAGGAAATCATTTTCAGTAAAAAATCTCACAAATAATGGTGAGGTTTAAACACCACTAAAGATGTCAATATTGAATGAGTTTTGAATTTAAACAGTGGCCACATACATGTACAGTACACATACATACATACCCTCAGACACAGCTAGACACCGTACAGTATACATTATAGATGCTGAATTTCTTTTCTTTTGTAACAGTGTTTATCTGTATTATTAAATAATTGAACATAGAAAGCAAAAAAAATTAAATCCAACTATTTATTCATATCTCGGGGGGAGACACTCTTTAATGAGAAACTTTTATCAAGTTTTGTATGCCGATTGTAGCAGGTTTGTGTGTGTTGGAAATAGGGAAAGGACCCAAATGCAGCTATCGGAGGTTGATGACTATAGTTTTCATTCCAAAACTTGCAGACAGGTTGTAGACAACTTGGTGGCATTAATCAAAAACAGAACCGACAATGAACAAAAGACAAAACTTAAATACCCCCGGCTGGGGGAGAAAACAAGACACAGGTGAACTAAATCAACACAGATCACAGGTTGATCACAGAACGCAATCAAGGATAGGAAGCAAAACTAGAAAACACACAAGGGACCAGACAAATGACAAAATAAAACAGGAACTCAACTGCACATGAACTCAAAACCCTGACACATTGTTACCCTTACACATGGCAGAATCCTTGTAACAGCCAGTTAGTACAATAGTTCAGTTGATATGTCTATTAAAAAG
This sequence comes from Coreoperca whiteheadi, assembly GCA_011952105.1. Classification (NCBI taxonomy): domain Eukaryota; kingdom Metazoa; phylum Chordata; class Actinopteri; order Centrarchiformes; family Sinipercidae; genus Coreoperca; species Coreoperca whiteheadi. The sequence continues at coordinate 6,620,162 of CM022482.1, read as the reverse complement.
AGTACTACAGTGAGTGAGTATTGCGCAGTGTAACAATTTCAAAAACATTCTTGCAGACGATAAATTCTTAGGGAAAGGGTTGTAGTATACAAAATGCTTGACTTGGTTAGAAAACAAAGAATCTTCACTGTCTTCACTTTTCCTCAAATGTTTCAGTCCTCAGACGTTCATCAGGCAAATTCATGTATTGTCTATATGAAATTTGCCTGATGAACGTCTGAGGACTGAAACATTGTCAGCGGACAATGTGCAGGATTCTGTTTTCTTTGTGTTTTGCGCATCCATAAAATTGGGGGTAAAGACACTTCCCATAATTCAACATGCCCTGGCTCTCGATTTAAAACCCCACCTTTTCTCAACTGCCTACCCTCAGAATGTGACACAAGCTTTTTGTTGTTGTAGTCTCCAAGTCCAGCTGAGATACCCAGTTGATTTCACTTGGGTATTTTGTTTCCCTCCTCGGACTTCACAAAGCTCCTCCAGAGCCACAGAAGATATTAAAAACTGCCAGTCAGAACTGATTACTCGCCATGGTCATGGTAGAAAGTATTGTACATCAATTTCTTGGCTTTCAAAACAATGGTCACGTTTCAAAATGTAAGAAAACACCTGACACTCGGCAGGGCTTTAAATTATGTTACCTGAACTGATTCTCCCAGTTTCTGCTCTAAAAGGAGGAAAAACCTGCTGATTATAGACTGTAGAATAAATGAACTCATTTAGGGCGTTTTCACACCTACCTTGTTTGGTCCAGACTTTCGGACTTTTCAGTTTGGTCCGAATCAAAATTACAGGTGGGAAACCTCCATTGGTACACGGTCTGGACCAAACAGACGAAATTTGGTCCGACGAAAAGAGGAAGTCTCGGTCCGGATCAAACTTAACAAAGGTTCGGTTCGTTGCTAGTGTGAAAGCATTGTCTGTATGGTTCGGACTTTCAGACCATTTACAGGAAGTTGCGGTAGTTCCCGCGTACCCCAAACAACAGAAGAAGACAGAACTACAAGACTGGTCACAGTAGATCGCAAGAAAAATGAGCCGTGATAGCACATGGGGAGAGGAGGAGACGAGGTTTTTAATTGAAATATGGTCTGAGGACATAATAAGAACTCAACTGGAAAAACGCACCAAAATTCTGGATTGCTTGCAGTCTTCTCCTCCTCTCCTGTCGGCGCCGATAAAATGTTCGCACGACGAGGGCGTTCATTTGGCGAATTTGAACAAGCCTCAAATATAGCTGGTGCTGCAGATAGTATTGCCATTGCAATAACAGCGTAGTGGCAACAATATGCATCTGTTCATTCATCTTGTCAAAGTTACCCGCTGAATTGACAACACGCTGACGTCAGACGCACGTCCCCTAACAAACCAATCAATGTTAAGATGCAGCCCACATCACTGATGACGACAGGACGCGAGTACGTCGTGTAATGCTCTTTAGTGCGCTCGCATAATTCCAGTGTGAAACCGAACCAAATGTATAAAATGTATCAAAACATGAACTTTGGTGCGGACCTTGATGCGGACTCTCGGGTGTGAAAACGCCCATAGAGTTTGACCTCTGAACGTATGAGTGTCATATAATCCCTTTCTTCTTGGATTTTTTAAATCTTTGTGTTCAGCCACTGAGTCATGATTCTCCAGTTTCTGGCAGCATAATGCTTCATATTGGCAAATGTTATAAATGCTCCAGAAAGTAGGTGCAGGTGTCTCACCCGTTCTCTTAATGTCACGAACGCTGTCGTGCACAGCGTGTGATTGGCCATGTCTGGCTCCTCATCAGGGCTCAGGGTTTTTGGGCTGGCCGGCTCAGTGTACTATTGATTAGGCTTTTGGCAACCGGGGCAGATTTATTCGCCTATTAAGGGTCCCCCTAATGCCTGATCAGGACAGATTAAAGGTCTGCCGCTGCCTCCAGCTACACTGTCATTTAGATCCTTTCATTAGGATTGGATGGCTGTATCGATATAATTCTCCTAAGAACTAAGCACTGGAATTGTACAACAGGCAGAGAACTAATACTGATTCTTATCAAATTAGATAGGGTACGATACGTTATTGACTTATGCAATATAAGATGATTAATAGAGCAGTGCTAAATGTTTTAAATTCAAACAAAGCAGGATTATGAGTTTCCCTTTCTCAGAGCAGAGCCCCAATTACATTGTCTCAGAGTGTATCCTAATTTAGATTTATGACCAGTATGATCACTAAAACCCTCAGAAATCACTTTTGATTGATTACCCAGCACTTCAAAACATTTTTTACATCAGTCATTCATTCATTGATTTATCGATAACATCCAACTGCAGTATTTTTAACATTTGTCTGTGGGATTCGGTCACACTAATGTTTTTATTCTATTTCTACTCAAAACATTTTCACTAAGTTATCATGTATACTATACTTAACTCTAATTATGATCGCCAATTCTTGCTTGCAGGCTGCTCATTCCCTCTGTGGACTACACAGGACAAAGCAGAAACAGATTTTAACACCCATGTGTGCAGTAAAGTCTGTTTAATCCTCTTAACTTCACTTGGGGAGGCTGAACATCTGAGGACACGGTTAAATGTCTTTTCTGTCGTTTATCATTTTCCATCAGGACAATTTCTCCAAGGATCAGATTTTGATCATACTGCGATCCAGTGAGCCAAGCGGTGATCGGATTGATTTTGAATTGATGATCAATGTGGGCTCAGTCCGGACACCTTCACCCCCCCACCCCCGATCCCACAGGAGCATGTCGAGCACAAAGCAAACAGAGCATCACACACTCACAGGCAGAAACCCCCGATCACGCCAAGGCACATTATCTACTGTGGTTGCTTGGCAACCAAACGGAGACACACACACATACACAACATAATGGCTAATTTGTATCCAGCTGTGTCAGCAATGGGTAGCCAAAACTGAAGACCTATTTCTCTAGCTTTAGAAAACCTTGGAAACAAAAAGCTGCTTTTAGATACATAACACCCTATAAACAATAAAATATTGACATATTCCTTTAAAGTCATTATCTGCTTAGATAATTTGTTTTCTGACAATGCATTATTTAAATAACTTAGTATGAGTCAGAATGTATTTTAAAACATGAATAGGCCTCTTCCTTATGCCTTATAAAGCAACTAAAATGCAAAGCAAAATACTAAGAACCACTGCTGTTTGCGCGAATTGATGCACAGGGTGTATCTCATGGCACTGAAAGCAGCTGGTGGGCTTTTCTACACGTAAATAGTGGAATTCAAGTGTTTTGCTTCAAGCAACGTGCCTCTGCGTGATCTCAGCATTTACATTTAAAGAACACATCCTTTCATCTTCCAGCACACGACTCTTTCCACTGTGTAGGTATTACAGGGAGACATTAAATCCAGTCACAGCTCCAAACGCAATCTTCCCACTTATGTGCCGTGTGAAAGAAAGGAAAAGGCATCTCTCAACTGTTAATGTGCTGGCTATGCTTAAAAAAAAGAAGAAGAAGTGTTATAACTCCAAGCACCAGCTTGAGTGTCGGTTTAAAATGCATAAAGAGTCATTTCAAATTCTATTGTTTATTTGGTGAGGAATCCGAAGAAAATGTTGTAATTTATCCTCTTCATTTTGATTTGTCTGACTTTCTGGTCACCTCGAACACTCGTGGTCACTGCCTCTCTGGAATCTTTGTTCTGTTTCCTGTTCAATATCCACCTCGATTCATTTGTTTGACTTTCTGAAATATCCATTATTTACAGCACAAACCCCAACTGGACCTCATACAGCACGAAGGACGTACAATCTGCTCACAAATTTAACAAAGCCAAAGCAGCATTTATCCGCATCATGTGAACATGGATGAAACAGATGCATTTCTAACATGTTATGACAGTAAACTGTGACAGAGGGACATTTTATGAGTGTAATAATAGACTACATTTACATTGTTGTACTGCTACTTTTTTCTAGTTGAAACTCAAATGCTTGTCTGCTGGGGGTGGCTCCTGTGGAAGCCCCTCTTTGTACTTGTAGCCTGCATCCAGAGGCGTGAACAGGCTCTAAGGAGGAAGGATGAAACTTAAAAACTAACAACTAACATTGGACCAACATACACAAGGAGTTATGAATCTCCCAAGCAATTCTGATGTCCCTATAGTAGAAACAAACATTTCTGGGGACATTAAGGCAAAAACTACGCAAGTGTTTCATCAGGACGCATCTTCAGATGAAAAGCGTGAGGGTGACGTACTACTCACATACACGGAGCATAATATTTTATATGCCTCAAGTGCCTTTCTGCTGGGATAATACAGCAAAAAATTGATAAATTAAGTTATCCAAGTTGTAGTTAAATTAAGTTAAAAAGGGCACTTTGGCACTCAGACATAAAGGCGCTAAATTATCGTGACTTGACAAGCAGATCAACTTTTTCGCAATTGTCGGAATCACCAATCACACTAAACCTGCCAGCTTGTGTGTTTTATAACACTCCACCACACAGATGTTTATGTTAATGATAATGGATACCAGATTTAAGCAGCTCCACAGGACAAAAATATTCCTGTCTCTTTTGAGGAAATAAGGAAATTGAAGAAAAAAAAAAACACTCTTCCGCGGAAGGAGCGGGAGACGCATACCATCTGCAGTTACGAGACAGAAGGTTACCATGAATTGGAGGAATGGACGACAAATGAAAGACATGGCTCTGGAAGAGCTCACTTGAATAATAATAAAATAATATCTTGCATCCAAGAAGAGCAAAACCAACCCCAGCTTATATACATTATTATCTTTCCAACTTTATGCTGATAACCTTCTGATTGCCATCAACGGTTAAAAGCAGAGAGGAGCATCATACTGCCTTCCAGACAAAGCTTCAGTGCTGCCTAAGTTGAAATCCCTGCAGTAATCACTCAGAACTATTGACCGGACCGTTGCTCTGTCATTGACTGCTTTTTGATAATAAGAAACACAGGCCATTACATGTCTCCGAAGCCCCAGAGTCTGACAGCTTCCCTGCCAGGCAGCCACTCTTGTCCAAGCCCCACTCTGAGCTGCTCAACGAGAAAAAAAGAAATAAACAAATGCAGGTTTCAACTATAAAAGCATCTGTCACAGAACTCTGTGGTCCACTTTGCTAATAACTTGCACTGCCGACGTGTACTTATTTCCAAAACACATATATCAAATACGAAACATGTATTTATTGTACTCTTACATTTGCTATGCAGACGCTCTGGTGGTAAGGCTTTAGAGCAGGGCTGGCCAATATGGTTTGGTTGTTTGAACAAATGGTTCTGAATTTCTTAACCACAAAATTAAGTTGCAAATTATCATCGACCGTATGCATTACTGACACCTTATTGACCGAAGGCATGTGGACACCCGAACGCACACCTTAATGTGGTTGTTGGTCCAAATCCATAGGTGTTAAGGTCAGGGCCTGGCTTTGTGCACAGGGGCATTGTCATGTTTACAAAGGACAGAGCTATGGATAAATATGCGGATAGGGTGTCCATATGGTGTATTCCAGCAGCAGTGTTAAAATCAAAGAAAGAAAATGAAAGCCCAAAGCAACAAATGTGACACTTTTCACATAAGTTACAGGCTTGTGTTGCTTGTTGAATAACTTACGGATGCCTATAGGTTGATTCTCTAACTGGAAGAAGGTGATTCCACCACACTCTCTCAGGATACACACAAAAGAAACACACTCTCACTTATGACTTCCATCTCCAGCTGACACCCAGCGGGCGAGGGACTCACCCCGTGAGGACGACCACGAAGTCCATTACATTCCAGCCATTGCGGAGGTAGGAGCCTTTGTGAAATGCAAAGCCCAGGGCGATGATCTTAATGGCAGCCTCGAAACAGAATATTCCAATAAAGTAGGGCTCTGTGTCGTCCTACAGAAAGACAGAGAATCAGAGAGAGGACGAGAGTGACAGAGGAAGATCTTTTTGTTAGAGGTAAGAGAGTGGTTAATGAAGCATTAAGTGGGAGAGAGCGGGGGTAAGTAAAAGAGAGAAAAAAAGATGGCTCCTTTCTCTTCTTGCACCAGCATGAACAGAAGAAGTGCAGTGGAGTCCTCTTCTTTGGATGAAAAAAGAGTAAATACAGTGAAAACAAATATTCACACACACACACACACACACACAGCATGATCTCAAGGGCAATGGTAAATCAATGGGGCCTCAGGCATGCTCATTTAAAGGTGGTATGCGATTCTGTAGAAATCCAATACCATGACAAATACCATGATATAGAGTGAATAACGACACCGCAATTAATATAACTAGTTTTAGCTAGGTTGTGGGTTAGCAAACGGTCCCTACACTTGCTGATTCAAAGCTAACAGCCAGAGAGGATGAGAAGGTTTCCCAGAGCCAGCACAACAGCTCCAGACAGGGATACTCACAACTGCTACTATAGCTAATATCACAACAACATCTTGGCAAACTAGAAAGTATAAGTAGTGTTAATTTTGTCAGACGAGACGAGACTAAATATGTTTGTCAACGACCTCTTTTTACATGACGAAGAAGAGACATCATCAATGTCCAAAAACGCTGACTAAGACTAAATTAACACGCATTATTGTTGACGAAAAAAAGACGAGACTACAGTGTTTTGCATAAAATAAAAACGAAGATAAAATCTCTCTTAATTTTCGTCTACAATCGTCTCTACTTTTTCATCACGAGGATAGAATACCCAGCTGTCACGTCTTCTAAATGAGTTTGCGCTGTTGTTCAAGTACAGGTCTCATACTCCTGCTGCTGCCAGCCTGTGGCTGCAACACGAAACTACGTGCATGGAGCAAGAACACGAGCAACGAGCGCCGACGACATGCTAGGCAGAAGGAAGAGGCTCCATCTGGTCACATTTTACATACAGTGATAGTGCCAGAAAGTCCGAATGTGTCATTATAACTGAGGGGAAGCCCCGTGGACAAAAAATGTAAATCAACCAGTTAGCTATTGTGTTGTGGCACATAACTATGTAACTTTTATTTTGCCACATGCGTGTGTGGGCCTTCACATCATAATAAAAATGAAAATATTAGGCATAAAAGCTCATTTCTATGTAAGGAAATCAAGTTTAACAATCACATTTAATATTGCTCCATATATGATCAATAATGGTGTTTGCAATACCATTATAACTTGCATTAAGTTGCATTCAACAAAGATCATTCAACAAGTGTACGTGACATTTAACCAATATTTGAGATGTGTGAAACACTATTTGACTAAAATGCTTATCAGAAATAATTTATTTTAAAAAAGACAAAAATGTTTTAACTAAAACTTGCCTAAGATATATTGAGTTTTCTTTTGACTAAAACTAGACTAAAATGACGAGACTTTTAGTCGACTAAAACTTGACTAACAAAAAAAGATATGTGAATGACTAAATATGACTAAACCTAACAAGGGCATTTGGCTAAAGACTAAATTAAAAAAAGGTAACAAAATTAACACTAAGTATAAGTAATGTCCGTGGGCAAGTCATTTAACATTACCTGACACACAAATCATAGCTGGAATAGTGTTGTGTGGCCCAATCCGAGCCACTTTGTTTGTTTAGTATTTACAGAGTGCAGTTTTCTTCAGCGCACAAACTGACAGCTAACGGACCGTGAGGAGATATTTGCTGAATTTGACAAAAAGAAGTGTATTGGATTAGAATCGCATATCTCACCTTTAATGCATTCAAAAACTATAAACTATTTAACTTCAATTAGTGGACAATTACACGTGGAAAATAAAAAATGTTCCATGAGAACCACTGAGCAGAGGGGAATGTGGGGCAACCACATGTCTCTTGCGTGACATAAAGGAAAAATTAAACATTGATTTGGACTTGGACCAAACAGAAGGGCACATAGGGGCCTTTTGGGGCAACTAGAGGGGCATGGGTATTGACCAGAAGGTTACTTTGGCACTAGGGAGGAATTTGAGCCTCCTAGGTTGGAATTTGAGCCAACTAAGAGGGAACTTGAGGTGTTCAATTGCCCTCTGGTGTGACATTTTGATAAAAATAAAAGATGGCAGTGGGAGGGCCAAACAAAGGAATATTTGGGTGGACCAGAGGGGGAATTGGACCAACCAGAGTGGCACTTGGGCTATTCAAGTGCCCCTTTGGTGCGTTATTGTAACAAAAATGAAGCATGAAATTGGTGGGCACAAGGCACGCAAGGGTCTATTGGTCCAACCAGAAGGGCATAAGGACAGAACAAAGGGGTACTTGGGCCAACATTTTGACCAACCAGAGAGGCACTTGGGCCATTCTAGTGCCCCTCTGGAGTGACATATGGACAAAAATTAAGCATGGAATTGTGGAATTGGGGGGGTACATGGAGTGACCAGAGTAGCCCAAGCGGCACTAGCGTGACATTAGGGCAAATCAAAAGCACAACATTATCCAAATAGGACAAAGACATTCCTGTTTGAAAGGGCACTTTGGCACTCAGAGCATATGCACAACACACATGACTGGACATGATTGATTTGGGCACTCGGCATTATTCCCTAAAAGTGTCAACAATCAACAGTGTGCCACAGTTTGATGATTTGCACTATGTGGGTAGGTTAATCCTGGGCCTTGCTGTAAGTAAGGGAGCTGGATCAGGCGCGTATGACATGACACTTTTTCCTTTGCCTCCATTAACATATGCAAGAGCCTGGGGAAATGTGCAGGGCGTGAGCAGAGGATATCTCACCCTTACACTAACCTCTCTCCCCCTTGATTTTTCTCTCTCGTTCCCAGCATACTACAACCTGACAGACAGACAGTGTCCCTAACCCCCAGCATCACCCAGCCTCCAACGTAAATAATCACATAAAAGCAGTGTGACAAGCTTGAGCACTATAAGAAATGTGACCTTTTCTATAGCACTGGGTGAGTACAGTGAACATCTAGGGATAATGGATCTGTTGGACAAGAGTTACTGTGTCACGTGTGAAGGCTGTGGTGGTAAAATAATGGCAGTTTGTTGTTTTTGTTGAGAAGCAAATAGACTGTTCCTGGCCAATAAGAGAAGCTGTAGGAGCCTTCAACATTTCAATAACAATGACAGGCATTCAATGTGAAATACAGTATATTCATTTTGGTATGCTGAAATAAGACAAGAATCATAGACAAAACAATGGAATGTCTTATGTAATGACAGGGCCAGAGGGCTGCCTGGATAAATGTCTCTACTAGTAGCGTGTTAACATCTATTATACATACATCTAAAATACTCCTGAATTATAAATATTCTCGTGGAAGACGGCTGGGGAAAACTCCAGGGATCATGGCGCTAAAGAACTGCAATGGATCTGAAATAATCTTCCTGAATAGCTTCCATCGTCACCTCCCCTTACAGCACGCCTCCTACTCTGTTGACAGAGCTTCATAAATAACAGCTGATCCCTTGTTCTAATTAAAAGGTTTCTTGTTGCATTACATCCTCGAGGTGGAGGAGGCAGGGAGAGGATGCTTGTTGTCTCCTTTGTGTAACCACTCTAATCGCTTTCTCAGGTGCTGAATGCTACCTTTGTCTTTTCCTAGTTGTAACGTCTTCACTCCTGAATTTGCATCACAGCCGCTGAGATAATTCGAAAACAGAAGCAGGTGGTTGAATAAGAGGGGAATTCATTGACTTTTTCCACATGAAGCTGTTGCTCTTTGCAACACTCTTTGGCTCTTTACTTTAAGACAAAACGGCCCTGAGCTACAACACCCTCAAAAACACGAACAGCAATGTGCTGAACCGTGAAGTTACGTGCTATTCCATTTTGTTTGGTTTTTTTCCGTGGTACACAGGATGCCACTTGACCTCCCGGTGCAGCAGTCCCTCTGGTTTTGGAGACTGGTTAGCTGCGCAACGTGACTGTCAGAGTTCAAATGTTGGTTTAAACTGAGTGCATATGTGAGCAGCAGTGGGAACAGGGAGCCAGAGGGAGCAAAGTTAGCTCACTAAGAGGCTCTGCTGACTTACAAGATAGTAGCTGGAGGGGAAAAACAGGGACAAACACGCAGGGTGTCCCATAGTCTGATGCTGATGAAAAGTGCTCCTGCAATTAGGCTGTTCCAGGTCAATCCCTTGTAACTCCGCGACCCTGGAGCTTCTAACAAGGGATAGGAAATCACATCTGCAGCGGTACCTTTGATTACTCTCCATATCTGTCTGACCGGCTGTTTGCGGTTGAAAAGTTCTTTGTATAAAAGGAAGTGACTGCAAAGATAGGCACGTTGAAGCACTTACCAGGCGTTCTGACATGGGTGTCTTGTCGCTGGCAGGTAGATGCTGCTCCAGGGCCAAGACGATGCAGTTGGCGATAATTGTAGCTAGGATCATGTACTCAAATGGAGTGTGAGGGTTAAGAAAGCAGTTGAAAAGGAAGTTGCATTCATTTCATTGCACAGCTGAATCATAAATCATATTTTCTTATGGAATGTTTAAAGAGTTTAAGATAAATGAGTTTACCAGGAGTACAATGAGTAACCAATCAAGGTTGGTAACCCATTTGAGTCTGCTAAAATCTGGGTGCCCAATCATGGCAGACAACATTAAATTGTACAGAAAAGCAAATTATCCTGCACGGTGTTGCATGAAAAATGCCATTAAACTTAAATTTAGACGCATTCTGTCCACTAAAGCATAAACCGTCCATCATGCTCTGGCTAAAGGCTTTCTAGAAAGAAAGCATCCTATACATGTGCTCATGATCCTTCCAGATGGTTGACCATTTCCAACCATTTTAAATAGTTAGCTCATTTTGCAATCCATTTCCACTGGGCCATTGCCTACAGGTCTATTGAGGGGTTATGAATCGTGAGGGAAAAGGGAGCTTATGACCATTAAAGCCAAGATGTAGAATTATTACCCATAAGACAACCAACTACCCTGATTATGCAAGCAGAGTACTGTTTTCCTGGCAGCGAATTTTAAAAAGGGAATGGGCCTGCTAATGTCTACTTTTACGATTTCAGCTGTGACTTTCAGCGTGGGTTTCTCTTTTTTATTTTGGTCCTGTGGAGTGGGAAGTTCAAGTCATATGGCACGGGTAAATTGATAACCATTATTATTCGACTACAGCTGATGTTGTTCTCACTGTCACCCACAGAGCAGATCCAACTGTCTCGTTGCGTTTGTCACACAAGCTCTGGCTTCCCAGCCCTTTGCCGTTTCACTGCAAAAGGATTTTAACGAGTCATTTAATCCCCCCCCCCCTCATAAAATTTGGAACAACATTTACAAATTGAAATGATTTCACTTGTTTATAATCTAATTCACCTGTTTCAAGACTTAAACTGCATGAATGGTCTTTGCATTTTCACTGCAAAAACATAGTTGGAATGGCACTGACTGGATGTTTTAGTTAATCCCCCCCCAAAAAAAAAAATCATAATTTCAAGAATTGTTTTTTTTGTATTTCTATATACAATTGAGTTTCAAAATCTCTATTTCTCATAAAATGTTTAAAAAAATGCTTTTGACCTGAGATTATTTTACTTGTTTTCCTAACAAATCACAGGTTTCAAGACTTTTTTTATTTATTGTCCTCATGGGCTATTGTGGATTTAAACTCACTTGCCCAATTTTGACATTTTCCATCTAGAAATAGGCTGAGTAATGTCACCCTGGCAGAATCTTTCGCGTATTTTAGGTGAGAAAACGCTAACATTTGGACGGTGACCATGACGCGACGCAGAGAGAGTGGCGTGGGGCGGTGAACGTGGGCGACTTCAGCACCATGGAGAGGGCTCCTAACTAAAGACAACGAGGCGGTGCTGCAACCCTGGACCAGCGGGCTCTCTTTACCAGCGCAGCGCTTTTTCTGAAGGATTACATGACCGGAGAACATGGGGAGTGGAGCTCGGGCAGTGTACGCAGCCACAGCACTGACTCACCGTTGCCTTTTTACGCACGCAGCTTTCTCTCGACTTCTAGTCTAGTTGCGCAAATCAATAACGATGTTTGACCATCAGTAACTAACACCGTTCATGCCCGGTAGACAGTTTATAGCTGAATTTTGACAAAAGGACTTATCAGTCGATGCGAACGCCTAGCGGCTCTAAATTGAGCGGGGAGTAGAAAAGGCAACACAATAGGCGGATGTGAAGTCTTTTCACTGCCCCACCTATTGAGAAAACATCTTTGTGTCATGTTGAACTGAGATAAGAAGCGGAGCGACAGGTGCAGTCCGCGCTGCGCGGAGGGGAATAAAGACGGACACTGTGGAAGCTACTCCACAGGCGAAAACAACTGGCCATTCAACGGCACGGGCGGGGCGGGGCGGGTCCCCCCCCCAACCTAAACCGAAAGCACAGAATATAATCCATCAGCATCTACATTGACAATTGACAATTAGGCCTGCAGGCGGTGGTGTGCTTCTGCTTTTCAACCATCTGTGTGCGGCTGCCAAGCAAGGGCAGACGGGTTATAGGCTACAGATGCACCTGCTCTGTGCGTGGTGCTGCTGGTCAGGAAGGATATGGCCACTCTGTTATTCGCTTGGCGTACTTCCTGATGAGATTGTCCTCGCGGAAGATGAAGAGGGAGCGGTTGACGGTGAAGCAGTTTTGTTTGACAGGGTTCGGGTTGTAAATGGCCATTGTCCGGGCTCTCTGGGCCATCGACTGCTTGTACACCCTCTGGCCACCCGGAGCGCCACCACCCCGGGCTCCCCCTCTCCCAGCGCCCGGTCCGCCTCTCCCTCCGCCGCCTGCGCTTCCTCCATAGCGGGTGGGTAGATCTTCTGCGAAGCGGGCCATTCTGGAAACGCACAGATCCAAAAGGGAAAATCCAAACTGGTGTCAGTGGGAATGGAGGGGAGACGCATCACAACAAACACACCTCATCCAAACCACAGCTTAGCGTTAGAGTGTACACAAAGCGCGGCGTTGGGGAAACGAAAAAACAAAGGTGGCGTCATTGAAAACCATCTTCTCTGGATCCTTTCCATTCACTCATCTTCAGTGGTAATTAGCCACATAAAAAGTTTAAAGCAATAAAAGCACTTCAGCGGCAAAATGATTCACTTTGCCGAGGCTGTTGCATCCACATCAGCCGGGCTCTGAGGGGAAGAAAAGAATCACGCTGGGGAGAAAACCGGATCACCCTGTCTCTGTCCGAAATCCTGACAGCATCCTGTCAGCATCCAAACACCAGTTGAAACGCTCGGGATGTCAGTCAAAATAAGCAGGTGAGGCCGAAAACTCTGAAATCTCTGCCCACCCCCCACCCGCCCAGCTGAAAGCTACAACAAGACATGCCAATCCAACACGAGCAGTTGTCCTGTGATTTCTGTGTGATCGCTCGCTGTATGGGGGCCGAAGGCTATAAAGCAAGTCCTCAGTGGAATAAGGAAGAGCGCATGTGACCGCAGCCGGCCTATCGGTGACTGGAGCGTACAGACGCGCTCGCCGTCTGCAGGCTGGTTCTAAGACACCGTAAAACTGATGGAAGTTTTCCGAAAAGCCCTGCGAGGCAAAACATGCGCGCTGAATCGGTCTTTCATAAAGGCCCGTGCGCGCCCCCAACATCTGCAAAACTATGTGTAGCGAGTGACCACATTCGGACTGTGTTTAGAAATCATGCTAAGGGGCGGCCTGTTTTTTCCTCAGGAGGCAATCAAAATGACACTTCATCAATGGGGGGGAAACACGGTTTGCGTCCCAACCTTGCTGCCAGAATCGAAGACAAAATGCATAAAGAGAAAACAAAAATGACAGCATGTGAATCCAAACCAAGCAGTCCCCACAGCTGTCCTTCATATATTTTTCACTCTTGTGTTTTGTTGAAATTTGCTTTGCTTCCTTGTTGTTTGGGGTCCCACAGAGCCCCCTGCTGCATATGTAAAAATAATACTAATAGATAAGGCCTACAAAGTCTTTTCTTCCTGCCTTATTAAAACCCAACGTGTAACAAACTATTGAAGAGGCAACCCTTCACTAAAACTGGACATGCACATTTGATGAAGGTGACAAAATACAGAAATGGCCATAAAGCAGCACCAAATGAGAAAATATTTCGTGTTTTTGCTATGTCTGAATGAATAAAAAATATCCATTTTGTTTGCCACGGGGATTTCATGTGATAGACCAACGCAAAGTGGTGCATAATTGTTACAGTGGAAGGAAAATGATACGTGGTTTTCAACATTTTGTACGCATAAAAATCTGAAAGGTGTGGCGTGCTAAATTATTCAGCACAAACACACCCCCCCCCCACCCCCCACCACACTCTATTATACTACTACCATCAACACAAAATAAACAAAAAACAGAGCAAACTATAAAAAAA
>CM022482.1:6471675-6589897 GCA_011952105.1 Coreoperca whiteheadi | reverse complement strand
GGGGCTGTGTGATTTTCCCGCTTTTTTTCTAAAAAATTCTATGATTAGAAAGAGAAACCCCCCATAAGGGGGGGGGGGGGGGGGGGGTTTAACATACCCAACATGAGCAAGACCTTCTTGAGTTCTCCCTGTTTGGCTGAGAGGTAAAGTTGCTTGGGGTGAAAACGCAGCTTCTTGGGCCTGATCAAAAATTTGCACAAGAAACATTGTTTTATAGAGTGGTTGTTTAAGTTGGACTCAAAAGGTCCAGGCTTTTGGTCATTCAGATAAATTAAAGAGACATTCTAGCGGTAGAGCTTACTTCTCTGTGTCGAGAGCTACCAGGATGCTGTCAAGAGTCTCTCTAGGTGGTCCTTGAGGGACTGTAGGTGGCACAGCTGCTCCCGTCCCGGCCTGCAGCGTTGCGGTCCTGGACGACCCAGGAACAGCGGAGGCGTCGAGTTCAAATGTAGAACGAACGGACAGGGAGCTGTCGGCCCTGCCGCTGAATTCAGCGCCCACGGCCAGGCGAGAAGAGCTGGAAAAACAAAACAGAGGAGTTGTGCGTTGCATGGATGACTTTTCTTTGGGGCTCATTGTTTTACACTACAAAAAGAACAAGCCCCAAGCTTCTTTAAAAAGTCTAAAAATGCTCTGTAGAGGAAAAATATGAAGGAGTTGTTCATGCATATTCACCAATAGGCTACTAAGAGTTCTTTTTTTCTCTCGACATGAACATCATACACACTACGATAATCATGTCAGGTAACTTCCCGCCTACTCTGACACTCTGACAGTTGGTGGTTTACCTGCCAGTGGTGGTGTCTGCTCGGCCCTCGGGCACCCCGGGCGTGGCGGGTCCGTGTGCGAGCGCGGGGGGAACCGTGGAGGTGGTGTCGGCCTTGGCGATGGTGACCTCCTTGGCCTTGCTGGCCTCCTCTCCACAGTGGGGACAGAAGCTTTGACCTTTTAGCACCGAGGCACAAGCGCGATGGAAACGGTGGGAGATGCTGACGTCTGGCTGGCACTCCATGAAGGTCCCCTGCACGATGAAAAGCGAAAAGGTTTATGGAAGTAAAAACTTAAACCATAATGGTTCTCACTGACTAGGTTTACACAAGAAAGCAGATTTCTGTGAGGTGTCAGGTTAAGGCAAAAACTTGCCGCAATAGTCTCTAAAACCCCAGTTTATGGCTGCAGTCAATGATTAATTCTATTTTCAGTTTATTTTTATTAGTCGTTTAGATTATACAAAGTACGAAAACTCTGAAAAATGTATATATAATTTCTCAGAGCCCGAGGTGATGTTAAAAACCCCAAGTTATTCATTTTATAATTAACCTATAAACAAATGGCAAATCCTCCCATTTGTGAAGTTAGAACCAGAGAATGTTTGGCATTTTTTCTTGACAAATGACTTTATCCCCGTCTGACATGCAGTGTATGGCAGTAACAGTAAAACACACTTAAAGACATCCTTGTGAGGCTGGTTAAACACATACCCGAGTTGTCTGGCAAATGCACACCCAAAAAATATTTAATAAATGAATACAATTAAAAACATTCGGTGCTCGTCATGGTATAGACGCATGAAAAAAAGGACTGCACACTAACCTCTATTATTATTTTACAACCTACGTTTTGGCCACGTCAATTCAAGTGAACAAAAGCACTTGTAATTTTCATTTCTTTTTTTTTTACATTTTGCCTTCATCGTATTGTTCACTGTAGAAAGCACCAAGAAACATGGAAGGAAAAGAGAGCGGGATGGTGTGTAAACAGTGGGCGGCCGTGGCTTGGTGGCAGAATGGTCGCCAGCCAATCGGAAGGTCAGCGGTTCAATCCCCTAGCCGTGCGTCGAAGCATCCTCGAGCAAGATACTGAGACCCAAAAATGCTCCCGAAGCTGCGCCTTCGGTTTGTGAATGTTCTCATGTGTAAGTCGCTTTGGATGAAAGCGTCTGCTGAATGACTAAATGTAATGTAACGTAAACAAAGTTCCCAGGCCAGCGATGCATGATGTTGCTGTGCATAAAAAGTTATGACGTTATGAGTCGAGGACATGCTGTGTCCACATACACATTCCAGTGACACATGATCAAACTGCAGCTCGAGTGACCGTGTACTCACAGCCCTGCAGAAGAAGCCACAGCCGGGGCAGCACTGGTGCTTCACCATGCCGTTGCGATGGTCCTCGCACAGAACCAGCAGCTGAACGGAGTTGGAGGGACGCATCATTTCGTGTTTCAGTATGGCACCCTGGCAGCGGGTCAGCTGTCCATCAACGCTCTCTGTGGCCATGCACTTCCTGTCCGCCAGGATGAGAATCTCTCGACTCTTGGGCGTCTCCATGCGGCAGCTGCAGAGCGGAAGCTCTTGGGCCTCCTCGATCGCTGACCCTGAAGTGTCTACAAAGAAATACAGTCTGGCTTATTTACCTCAATATCAGTTTAAATTCACTTCAGTTCAATCAGCAGGACTCAATGACCAAAATCACCAGGTTGGCTGGAAAACATGGCGACGGACCTCTCCAGATGATATGCAGTAAGGGCCACTTCTCTTTTTTTCCCCCACTCAAAACCGCTAACAGGTAGGCTGGCTGTGCACGGTTTTTAATATTGATACCAGTGCCAGTATGATACCTGATTTCTTGTACAGATACCGTAACTTTTCTTTTTTTTTTTTTTTCCCCAACCTTAAAGAAGCAGCCGCAAAAGAACTTAAAAGAAAACATTCTGAAATTCACCAAATTCTGATTTAAATCAGGTACTATCTGATGACAGAATAAGTAAACAAGATTACACATCTCACCAGGCATTCCATGCGAACTTTGAATACGTGACAATTCTTGATAGTACGTGCTTCAAACATATTTTGGTCGGTACCAAACAAGTATTGAAGTTTGATACCCAGCGCTGCTGACTGGCATAACAAACACAATAGTCAATAGTGTGTTGCCCTGAGAGAAGCGGTGCGATTTCAGGAGGAAAACAACAAATATCTAGAAAAAGAAAAGTTTGTTAGAATCTGGAATGATCTGTGTGATGTACCCGACAGTCAGTGGTCCGTAGACACATGAAATGTTCCTGACATACAGACGTAATGTACATGAATGATGCGTGACGCCGGTGTAGTAACACAACATTGCACAAAGACTAAGGTCTTTTCTTTAAGGTCTTTTTTTATTTTGCGCCCTTTTTGTCTGTATTCGACAGTTGACAGTCAAGAGGGAGGGGAAATATGGGAGGAGAGAGAAGGATGACACGCATCAAAGAATCGAACCAGGGAAGTATGCAGTACATGGGACGCGGTGAAAGCAACGAGGTCCCAAGGATGCTAAAATGCCTGGTCCTATTTAAAAGCAGCCTGATCAAAATCACAAACTTCATATGATATACAGTATGATATTATCTGTGAACAGGTTTGGGAAAAAAAGGTTGGGTTTTTTTTGTTTTTTTTTAAAAATCACGTTCCATTCAGAGAGCCGCGAGCTTGATTGGTTAACATCTTCTCTTTGGTCTTTGCCAATCTCTGCGCTTCAATTCTGGTGCAGTCGCTTGCACTGCAGCTCCTTAAAGCCACTGTGTGTGGAATTTGAAAACTTGGGACTTCAGCGCCATGCCGCTGCTACACCCGTGCCCACGAATATGATCTTGGGTCACAATGAAAGAACAAAAAAATAAAACGCTGGGTCAGTTTCCACCAGGATTATTTCATCAGAATAATGTAAAAGATGCTGTGATCACATACGCATTGCAGGCCGGTTTTCAGAAAAAAGGTCTGGTGTCGTGAAGTTAAGAAAAGCATCTAAAAAAGGTAAGACAATTTTGTGACTGGGGTGGGTAAAACACATGGGATGGATTATTATGAGCAGGTTTTGTCATTTCTTCTAAGGTCACCTTTGTTCTGTGAGGGAGCTGCCGGCTCTTGGGGCCTGTTGAGGTTCACAGAGTCCGGTGAGGGAATCTGCGTGTACTCCTTCCCGTCGCCTGCCAGGGCCTGAGCTGAAGCCTGAGGCTGATCCATCGCCTCCGGTTCTGAGCAGATCGTTAGTGTTCAGTAAGAAAATGCATCAAAATCATGCAAGTCGCAAAAAGAAAGAAAACTGAAAAAACCCGGCCGCCCAAACGTTCAAGAAATACGGCAGTCTAGAATCTAGCGCAATAGGTGCATCCGACTCGCACTCGTCTGCACGTTTGGTCACTACCTCCCCGAGTCGGGAGTGGGTAATTTGGGCAGTTAAAATGTCAGATTTTCGGTGGGAATTTTTTTGATGTCCGTGTTATTTTTATTTTTTAATGCCAAAAATATCCATAGCCTACTAATAATATATGCTCAGTGAAAAGCATAAATATAAAGATACGACATGCAACATAATGTATAATCCTTGTGTCATCAGGTCTTAACGTGCTAAGCATGCAGTTCCGAGCTCACTTCTGAACATTTACCAGGCTAACTTTTGTTTGCACATTTTTAGCCAATAAAAGCGGATGTCAGACTTTAGGGTGAGGGGAGGATTTTAAATTCTGAAAATACGAACACAGTTTGGAATGCGAGTTCCCCTGAGGAATGAAGGTCTCAAGACAATCTTCCTGCTCCAAATTCTTCCAAACCCATGGATATGTTCAGCGTAACATGCACCTGCAAACTGCAGTGAAAGTGCCCTTTCAGTATATTCAGATAAGTGGACGATGCAAACAACAGTAGCAGTTTCCGCCTGACGGTCAACATGTGGACCACGGGTGAGCAACTGGATGGACTCTGTGCAGGCGTGAGTGTGACAGGACTGGCGATCACCTTTGGCTTTTAACCTCCTCTTTCGTTTCCTGGACGGCCTGAGCCACGCGCTGTCTGCTTTTGTTTTCTTTTTCAACTTCTTCTTCAGGCTAGACTCTGTACTCTGAGGCAGACGGGTAGAGAGAGGATTTCAAAAAAAAAAAAAAGCAGACAGGAAGTAATTCATTAACAATAAGAGGGGACAAAACATTAAAAACTGCACTCCCTTATGTTCTGTCTTCACTCGCAAGCGGTAATCTAATAGTAGCGGGTTGAGCAATAACGGTGGGTCTTACCAAGTCGGACTCCGTGCCCTCCTCCTCTCCCTCTTCTTCTCCTCCGGACTCTTCAGACTCCTGCTCATCTCCCACCTCCACCTGACCAGAAAACAAGTTCATCACCAGCATCAATACAGTAGAGCCACACAGTGACACCTGGATGGAAATTCAACTGCTGTCTCCTATATTGTATTAGAGGGATGACATTTTTTCATGGGATTCCTGTGGGACGGGGGTCAATTGCACTATTCATCCCGTGACTGGGACGGGACAGGAAAAACAAAAGTCAACAGGTCCGTTTTTACATATAAATATGCCGTTCTAATATGAAAAATACTATTTTCTGATCTTTTTTTTAATTGATTTTAAATTGGGAACTGGACGGGACAGGAGTATTTTTGTGGGGAGCGGGACGGGAATGGGACACCCTCTATGTTGTATCTCCGGAACGTGCACCTTTTTCGGCGGACAGTAAGCTACACTGGGAAATTGGCTTTCCCAGAGACAGCAAGTAAAACATTTGACTGAATGCCCGCACCTGACACGTTGGTTATTTATTCGATGTCGTCAACACTGATACCCTTTAAGACCCTAATTAATCACAAACTGATTTATCGCTCTTTCCCCCACAGGGCCACTCGACACGGTTGCTGCCTGACCTTCATTAAGAGACTGAAAAGCTTCTCATACTTTCTGCAATAAAAAAAACAAACAAAAAAAAAACCTTTTATACAACGATATTGCCACAAACAGGCCCTTAAGTTCTGCACTTTGCAGAAAACAGAAATGATCACATGTAATGTCAGGATAATATGGAAGAAAAAAAAAACAAAAAAACAAACAAACGGTTATGCGCCAACCTGAGAAACGGGTTCAGATGTTGCTTCCTGGACGGCACCGGCAGCTTCTTCTGCTGGCTGCTGTCGCTCGTCTTCCTCAGACTCCACCTCCTCGGACTCTTCCTCCTCAGATGCATTTTCGACCTTCTCCCCATTTACGTTGGCCACGTCTTTAGACTGCGGCGCGAGAAAAGGACGGGGATGATCAAGATCTCAAACAATGCTGTGAAACATACTTTTGTGGCGTTTCCTCTGATCAGATAGTTCCTGATATAAATACAAACTTTGCCAGTTTTAGACTGTATTTTATTTAGGCAAAGTTCTCTTACGGCTGCACGTGTTCACTTTAGCTTCTTTTGTTTAATTAAAACCGTTTTTTTTAAGAATAATATGATTATGTCTCTCCATGTTTGGACTGTCTTGGATTACACCTTATCAGACTGTTTTGGTTTGGGCACCAAATCTCAGGTATGGGCACTGGTGTCCAAAAATATCAATACTAGATACTTTGCCCCATGTGTGACACTTTTTGCTGACATTTAAGAACAGTTCACAAAGCGTGGAAGAGTAGAACGTGTTGAAAAATTCATTCAACATTACGTCCTCTTTTACCTCAGAGACTCAATATTGAATGTAGAAAGGTAAAAGTAAACGTGTGAAGTGTGAATAAATCGGTGTCAGAGAGTGCACTTTTATAGTTGCTAAATTATTTGATTTTGACTTCCAAAATCAAAAATAAGATCACTTTATTTGTATGCGTCTTGTTTGTTTTAATAAACGTGAAGAGCACAGACCTGCAGGCTCTTGGCAGACTCTTGCAGTTCCTTAAACATTTCCAGCACAGTTCTCTGCTTAAGCACTTTGGTTTTCTTCTTGGGAACCAGACTGTACGTTCCCATCCTCCTCTTCTTCTTACGCGATGACAACCCTCCTGAGTAAGGGCCTACGGCGCACACATTTACAGCAAAACTGTCAATAGAGAGGATGCTCAGAGGCCTGTACCACGAAGCAAGGTAACTGGCTTATTATGGGTGTAAATGGTTCGGGTGTACGTCCCGGACAACTATGCATGGGCAACTTTGCGCGTCGAACGGAAGTCGGGTACGTCTGTGGAAACACGTCATTTACGACGGGATCACCGTAGCGCGTGGATTAGCGGAACGAGACAGACACAGACTGGAAGGCGAGTCCTTCTCCTCGCAGCGTTCAGGCAGCCGCTCACTGCAGATTCAGACCGTGCCAAATCAATAACTAATGCTATAGGAGTGTTTATCGTTGCAGAGGAATTTTGTAAAAGAAATTACAAAAATAATTCCCTTTTGTTTTCCCTGCTGCCCCGAAAACGTACCGAACCGCGAATTTTGTGCACCGTTACACCCCTATGGCTTAACCAGGTAACTTCAGAAGTGACTTTGTGATGTCGGGTGTAACTTCGCTGGCCGCCACGTCGTTGGATTTGGCCGCTAACGTTTCTTTAAACTCCTCATTTGGAGCATGGAGCCAATTTGAAAAAAACCCCCCAAAAAACACTCTGCCTGCGTTGCCGAACGCAAAGTCAGAGTTGGTCCACCCTGACTTCCCTCGATAAGCTAAATCTGAGCATGTCAAACTCGCTTCGTAGTGCAGGCCCGAGAACAATGTCATCTTTTCTGTCATGAGCTACTGGAATCTGTCTGACCTAGTTGGAGCCTGGCTGGAGCTGGAGAAGCCGGGGGAGCCACAGGCGATGCCGGAGCTTCCGGAGCCGCAGGAGCTTCGGGTGGGGGAGGTGCTTCCGGTGGGGGAGGTGCTTCCGGTGGGGGAGGTGCTTCCGGTGGGGGAGGTGCTTGTGACGCTGATGAAGCGGTTTGTGCTGAAGCTGGCGTATCCGGCGGACTCTGAGGTAGATGGTTCTGAGCGGACGACTGCTGCGAAGACTTCGGCGCGTCATCTGCAACAGGAGTCTCCATTTTCTCCTTTTTGGCGCTCTTTGCTTCTCTTAATTCCCTGTTAAGAAGCTGTAGGTGACAAGAACCAAAAGCACTCATGGTCACTGTGTTACCAAGCATAGGCTCTGGTTACTGGGAAGGCTCATTGTTTTCCTCTTTACGCCACGAAATACCCAGATTTGTTTCGTTTTAAAAAGGAACAGATTCATCTGATGGTCACCCAGATTTCACGTCCACATGATTGTATGGCCTGCTGCAAGGAGACACTCTTTAGACTAAACAAGGTCCTCTAGCGACAAGCACAGCTCAGAAAATCCTCCGTTTTATAGAAATGAGTGCTAGGTGAACATTTGAATTGAATTGTATTCTGATAATAAACATACTGTGTTATTGTCTTGTCAATTTCTGTGTTACAGATGAATATTTCCAAGCAAATATTCGTCAAAACATGTTTAGACATTCATTGAGTTCTGTCTGATGGAACACAGCTCACTGCATTAGCAACGATTTCAACATTTCATGTGTGATTTTGCATACATTTGTCGCACCAACACTGTATGGCCAAAAGTATGTGGACACATTGCGCACTTCTGATCTGGGGCTGTTTCTCATGGTTTGGGCCCCTCAGTTCTGGTTGCGGGAAATCTTAATGCTACAGTGTACAATCATATTTTAGACAACTGTGTTCTTCCAACATTGTGGCAACACTTTGGAGAAGACCCTTTCCTGTTTCGACATGACAAAGTGCCCCGTGCACAAAGAAGGTTTTCCCAGTTTGGTGTGGAAGAACTTGACTGGCCTGCACGGAGCCCCAAAGTCAACCCCATCCAACACCTCTGGCAGGAACTGAAACACCGACTGTGAGCCAGGCCTTATCGCCCAACATCAGCGTTGGACCTCCCTAATGCTCTGGTGGCTGACTGGGAGCAAATCTCTGCAGCCAGGTTCCAACATCTTGCAGGAAGCCTTCCCAGGAGAGTGGAGGCTGTTATAGCTGCAGATTAATGCCCACGGTTTGGATCACATATGGGCGTAATGTCCGTGTGTCCACACACTTTGTTCAGATGTCCATATACTTATTTTCATTCAGTGTATAGTGATAGTGGGAAGATATTCTTATTCATCTTGTGATAATAATAATAACAACAACAACAACAACAACAACAGTAATGATATACCTTCTGTGCCGGGCTGACAGCAGGTCTGGACATGGTCTTGCGCGCTCTGTGTATCGTGATGGGTGCTAGAGTTGGGGCAGGAGACAAGGCTGGGCCATTTTTAGTGTCTGGTGTCCCCTGTCCCATTGTAGTCCCAGTACTGGGGTCAGTCCTTAGTACACCTGAACTCTGTGCACACCCGGACGCCAAAGCAGGGAAGGGTTTGGCCGTGTGCCCTCCTATCGCTGAGCCTGAAGGCAACCAGTTAGTCCTGTGAGGGGAAACTCCCAAACCTGGCGTCGCTGCATAGCAGGCTTCCTGCTGCTGCTTAGTGAGAATAAATCCATTGCTTCCAGTAACAGAACCGTGCGGTGGCTCCATGTCTGGCATACCGTTTTCGTTTACCAACGTGAAAGTCTTGTTGCTGCCTGTTGCAGAACTGTGCGTCGGGCTCTTGTGCCTTGTGTCGTCACATTCGGTGCCGTTTAGCATTGCTTCTTCTGCAGGGGAGGAGGCCAGCAGTCTGCCTGCTACCTCTTTGTCGCCGTCTAAGGAAGTCAAAAACAAAGAAATAATGCAAACTACGATTTCACAGGTAATTTTCATAAAGTAAGTGCTACCAAGGTTAATTTGACTAATACCTATCTTCTCCTCTCCGTTGCTTGCTGCATCGAGTTCCTCTTTCTTTGCGGCTACACCCTTATCCAAGCTTCCCTTGGCTAGACCAGCGGGCTGATGGAAAAAAGAACACACATGTCAGGGGAAATCAAATTTAGAGCGCCAACTAACAATTATTTTATTTTCATTGTCAATTATTCTGTGGATAACTGAAAGTAGTTGAAAATGCCGATCACAAGTTCCCAAAGCCCAGGGTCTTTTTGTCTGACCGACAGTCCAAACCCCAAAGATATTCAATTCACGACATCAGCGCAGGAACCATTATTTGAATTAACTGCTAAGTTGATCGACAGACAGTTTATCGCCAACGATTTTCATAATCGTTTCATTGTTTAGGTCCTTTATCAAGCAAAAACACCAAACATACCATTGCAAAGTGAAAATTGTGGCTTAAGACTTTTTGATCTGCCAAAACAATTTTAAGACTAAATGATCAATTTACTAGTGGGGGAAAAAAATTGATGTCAGACTGACTGTCAGTAAAAGTAATTGTTGCAGCCCTAATTGCTATAAAACTGAGAAAAACAGCTGAATGTTTGGCAGTCTTGCTTCATTATCAAAATTGCTGTTGATTCATTTTCTATTGATGGACGAAACCAATTAATTCACACATTTCTGATCTGTTAAAAAAATAAAAAATCTAGGTTCAAGCACAAGTGTCTGAATGAAACCATCTTCCGTTTATGCACTGAATGCTGCGTAAAATAAAACCAACCTCTTTGTGCTTTTCAGTAATGTGTCTTTGTCAGAATCAAAGACTATAAAATAAGCCAGGAGAATGAGGGCAACCTCCCTTGCACTTTCATTCCCTTTCTTCTCTGTTTATATTCGACAGCCAGCCAGAAGAGCAGTAGATACACTGCCGGAGCTTCAAAAGAAATCTCAACCACCCACAGACCGTCTTCACATCTCACAGGAGGAAGCAGCTGAAGAAGGCAACACCAGGAAACGTAAACCCTGTCTCTTCCTCCTGAGCAGGCCGTCAACCTCGTGCAGTCTGGGAAAATGGGCCCAAAGGAAACAAAAAAAAGAGGCCCAAGAGAAAAACGTCATGAGTCCAAACTCTTCACACTGACATTTGATCGAAAACGTTGCCTAAGGAAAGTGGTCTTAGGTCAGTTTGTCCTCGAAAGGCAGCATTCCTAAGACTGAACAGGCTATGCGAGGCTCATACCAAGCAGAACAAAGGTAGATATACAGACAAGTGCTGATTGGGGCCGGGCTCATATCTAGTGAGTAGTGAAAAGCAGGTACTGAAACTGATGTGTCCCAAGAGAGCAGAAGAAACATTTTCTCACCCCAAATTACCCCAATCACTACACCTGCCAGTGACAGAGACCACCAAAAGCTTCATTTTAACAAACTGATTCAACCAGTTCAAGTCTCCTCTCCAAGGGCTCTGACAGTCAAATCCTCAGGTTTAACAAGACAGCGTGCTGCCTGAAACCCGCACATAACCGAGACACCAACTAAAAAGAGCCGTTAGGACAGATTTGCCAAATCAGTCTTCAAAACATGTGCTCCTGAGTCCCTGAGACGAACACCAACATGCACTTTGTCAAACAGCAACAAGGTCAGGCCAAGAGCCGGGATGTGAGCGCAAAACCTGAGGGTGTTTCCCAAAGAACATCTAGTCTGGGACAATCCTCTGTGGTGTATGATCTCAAGATATCTATTGAGCACGTGCAAGGGAAGAAGGATCCTTCACTTCCTCGTTTTCATGGATTGAGGAAAGCCACATACAGAAAGAACACCGGCCTCATCCCTCCCCCTAGTGGCGGAAAGTGGAACGCACACACTGGAGACAGAAAGGAGAGGGGGGGAAGGGAGGCAGAGAAGGCTGTCTGCAGATCTCCGCCATTTCGCAACCAGATTGTTTACTGACACTACGCGGCCATTGCAGCAGTTTTCCACTAGATGGGGAATGTGGGGGTCTGGAGGCTCGTGGACAGGAATATGAGGGCTGCTGAAAGAAGCTCCAAATGTGAAGCCAAGGCTCTGAGTGCTGATTAGAAACCTTAAGTAGCACATTAAAAATGGAAAGATGTTTGAATAGACCAAAGCGACCAATAGCTACTGAAATAAGGCTCCAGTGGTTCAGACTTAGACTGGCCCTTTTTTTTCCTTTCTTTACTGAAAATAAGCTTAGCAATTATCAGAAATAAGCTATTAACAGATTGTAACTCATATCTAATGCCATAAAATATCATTCGCTGTCCATAAAACATCATGTGTACCTGGTACGTGACAAGGCCTGAAAACAAGTAGGAGCTACCTAAACACAAAGCACAAACACATTACACAGTCAGCTGTGAGACTGCCAATGACAAGAGCAGGTATGCCAACACCTTGAGACAAATGAGAGGAAACGATGAAAGCGTACACAACTGCATTTCACACAGCCTGAGAAAGCAATGGATGAGTTGCCTTCCTGGCTTTCTAAAGCAGCGGATTCCCACATTTTTGGCACATCAGCCCTTAAAATGAAACAGCACTTGCGAACCCCCTTGTAAGCTGTCAGACCGAGGAGTCTCAGATTGTTTCGTATGAATAATTTTCAGAAGCCTGAAGAGGTGAAACTATAAAACTCCAAGAAATACTCGATTTTGTGCAGCACAAATGGTTTTTTCTTTGTTTATCCTGTCTAGTTAAGCATCTTCTAAAATTCTCAGATTTATCTTGCAGCCTCTCCAACTGTGTCCCGACCTCAAGATTGGGAACCACTGTTCTAAAGAAATGTGGTAAAGGAAAGTTCAAAATTCTTGATTTTGCATATTCTCAAAACAAGAACCACAAGTACAGGGCTCCCTGGTGGCCTGTACTGATCGCAACCACCCCAGTCTGCATCTGGCATGTCATCCTTCCTTTCCTGCCACCACCTACTGTCCACCATCGAATTTAAAAATCATCAAATATCTGTGACTGTTTTACATAAAAGCTCTACTAAACCAAAAGACAATCATTTACCTCTCCAGTGACTTATTATGCAAACTGACTGACAAACACATGGAAGGTCTGACCCTCGGCCAGAAAGCTGCCCAGAAGATCAAACCCTGCAGCTAGTCAACATGGAAGCTACTACCGCAGCCTAACATTGCATCCTTTGGATTCATCAGCAGTTACTGCAGCCCTGTGTTCCAGTATGATCACATAGCCAAGGCTGCACATACATCCAGTCACCAGGGACCTCATTATAAACGGACCACGAGGTATACACTGAGGGAGCAAAGAGCAGCAGGGATCAAATAAAACAAAAAGAAGGTATGACTAATGAAGGTTGGATCTGAGATTCTAACATCTATTCTTAAAAGTAGTTTACAGATCTTGCAGAGGTCAGACCTTCAGATCCATGTATCGAGTGACATCATATTTCCTTTGCTGTGATTGCTCCAAATACAGCTGTTGTGCTAATCCATAAGGAGCTCCCTCCAATAGGATCCAGGACACCACACTCAAATCTCTCTTTGATACAGCAGCACTCCTACCAAAAAAACAAAAAAGAAAACAAAAGAAAACGCATTGCTCCTCGAGATCAAGTCCTCGATTTTTAGGAATCAAGAGCAATCAGTTGCTGATAAAGCAGCCGCAAATGTCTCGAGAAGCACATCTTACAAACTGAGAAATCATCTCAACGAGAAGACAGCAAGAGCTCAAACCAATTGATTGTAACTTTACTATGGCTAAAAAGGAACTGAGAAGGAAGACTATGCAGCTCCTCAGAGCATTCAAAACCAACCATGGGTGAAGAGTATAAAGCTAACATGTCTTTTCCCTTGTGCGCCTCCAGGAAGCATCATACCTGCTTTCTTCTCATGGCCTCCATTGAGAAGAAGAAGGCGTCAGAGAGGGAGTGTGTGAGGGAGAGTGTGTGTGAGCGCGCGCGAGAGAGAGAGAGAGAGAGAGAGAGAGAGAGAGAGAGAGAGAGAGAGAGAGAGAGAGCGAGAGAGAGAGGGAAGGGGGAGGACAGTGAGAGGGAGAGAGAGAGCAAGAATGTGTCGAACAGATTGTTCCTCTTTTCCTTTTCTTTCCCCGCATGCACATTCACCTCGCCGGTCATGTGACCTGGTGGCTCCCTCTGTCGGTCCTCCTCTTCAGTGGGTCTCCACAGAGCATGCTCACTCAGTTCAAACTGTAAAACCACTCCATTTTTTGTTTTTTCTGTTGTTTTTTAAACTGGAAGACCTCATCGCAAAGATATCCACTGGAAGAGACTCACCTTACAAATACTGGATACCCAATAAGACTGGAGAAATACATTTAAAAATCCCACATAACCTTTAGCCTACTAATGTTTTTATCTCACACTTCATGCAAATTTTCTACCATTATTACTGTTACTATTTGGGTGTTTTCATCCCCGTTTCTTTTCTTTTTTTTTCTCTTTTGTTTACAATGGAAATATATTTTGGTCAATCACGTTTTCGAGAGGGGGGGACTTCATGGCCTGTATGCACAGTCACTTTAGGAGGACCAACCATGGATGTGGAATAACAACATCAATGGGACCAAAAGAGGGAGGAGGGAACAAAATGGTTAAAGGTAAAAGAGTAAAAGCCCTGGTAGCAAATCGGATGTCAGTGAGGAGCCTGAGGTGCCAAGCATTTTCAATCGTGGACATCAGGCCACACAACCGAACCTCTCAACAGGAGAGCCTTTTGTCCCCACTGAGCCTCGGGCCAGTGAAGGCAACAAAACGCAACGCTGCCAGGCCATGCATCAGATATTAAGTCACAGAAATCAAGTCAAAGACAGAGCTGCCATTGAGGATAAAAGCATGAAAAAAGTTCCAAACGCAATCACAAAAGGAGCAGAACACGTAAACTTAAGTGCAAGAGGCCTACCAACTTAGCATAATGCATCTTTACAAGGGCTTTTTTATTGGTGTCAGGTCTTTGTACTTCATGTGGCCTGTTCTGTATTTGGTCTACATTCAAGTTTATTTTCACAACGATTCTTAACTAGGGCTACAACTAATACTTTTTTTCTCATTATAATAATCTGTCGATTCATTTTCAAATCCATTTAGTATATACAATGTCATTAAATAGTGGAGATGCCCATCAAAAGTGACAAGCGTTTACTGTGATGTAATGACCAACAGTCCAAAACCCAGTGATATAAGTAAGAGAAAAAGCAGCAAACCCTCACATTTGAGGAGCTGGGACAAGCTAATGACGACTTAAACAATCAATTGACAATTAGAATAGTACACTGATATGTCACTTTGCTAATTGAAATGTGTTTTCTCCTCAGGGGACATCTCAGACACGTAGGAATGCAGATGTAGAGAATTTGGTGGCTTCTCCTGTTTCACAACTTAACAATGACACCAGCCTAGGCCTGACACACTCAGGCTCAAGTTTATCAACTCTCACGACTCAATGCACAAAAAAGCGAGGGAAGGAGTTCTTCCCTCTACTTTCTTGCAACTCTGCCATGGTTAAAGATACTGTATACAAAAGAGGTGAAAAGCCAACATGGTAGGTAAAGAAAAATTGACAGTACAATTTAACACGAACACCCGCAAGACATAAAAGGATGCCACCCATTAGCAAAGAACAGTTTTAACTCAAAGGGGAGCTTAATGTGGTACAGACACCTATGCCCCCCTCAGGATTAAGTGGAATAACTTGGTTCATCCATTAACTTTTTTAATCTAGCGGCACCATCAGGTCAAATATTCAATTTGTCCAATACTATATGACTGTAAACTAATGACATTCCCATCAGCCGAAGCTGCGATTTGTGTTGACTGCTGATAATCGAATGTAAGTATGCTAACACGCTATACTAAAGATGTTGAACGTGGCAAATATTACCCCTAAACATCAGCATGGTCAGTATGAGCATGTTAACATTTGGCAGAAAGCACTGCTGTGTCTAAGTACAGTCTCACAGAGCCACTAGCACGGCTGTAGACGCACTCTTGTTTTTGTTTTTTTATCTTTTCACTTTATAAAGTAAATATATTCGGGTAAAAGAAGAGTGGAATTGTACCTCCTTCTTGTAAACAATGCGTAAAGAAGAGAACGAATCTGGCCATACATTCATTGTCACCTTTGGACAAGTTGTCTGTCCTTTGCTGAAGGCACATTTCGGTCCGTATTAAAAAAGACCCAGCCCTAGAGGTTACACAATTACCGGAGAGTAGGGATGGGATGATGGAATCGGGGATCGGGACAAAAAACACTCAAGGTAAGTTTCTATTATCAGGATAATCGGGAATGTTTTTCACTAAAAAGGATGTTCACTAAAAAGATGTGGCCAATAATATGATGCAATAAAAATACTTTGTAAATATTTTGGACAGGATAACCGTGACATGAAAATTTCCATATCGTCCCATGCCTACCGGAGAGAATCCCTCCACCACTTTACAGGTAAGAGTATATAGTCCCAGCAAACGCAAGGAGACATTTTCAGTGATGTCGGTACGCGTCAAAATCCGAAAGAACGCAGTATTTTCCCCCTGATAATGCTACATTGTGAACAACAAACTACAAACAAAAAGAATCATTGCTGTCAAAAAACCTGTTTCTTACCGTCTGCGCATATACTGTATCTCTCGAACATCAAACGGGCAGCAGCAAACCGGGTAGTTACTTTGGTAACGACCGAAAAAACACCTCAAATCGTCTCAAACATACACAATAGCAGGTGAATTTACAGCATTATGAGTAGGTGTTTAATTCGGCGTGTATCTGATCCGTCAACCAGCACGTATTTCAGTGTGAAATCGTAAAGGTTCAGTGTGTAGGATTTAGTGGCATCTAGTGCTCAAAATTGCAGTTTGCAACCAGTTGTTAACCGCTCGCCTCATCCTCCCGTTCCAAGCGTGTAGGAGAAACTATGGTGCCGCAACCCTCGTAAAAAACGCAAAAGGCCCTATCTAGGACCAGTGATTGGTTTGTCCATTTTGGGCTAATGTAGAAAAATGGCAGTGCAACATAGAGGCCTCCGTGGAAGGGGACCCGCTCCCAAGGAAACTAAGAAAAAAGGATGGGTCATTACGTCAGTGACAGCGTTGGAATTTGATCTTTGTGGATTATATTGATGCCAAATTGACAAGAAGACTGTCTACATAGGAGGCCTTTTACCTTGTGTTTCTAGAGTTGTGTGTTTTTGCAGAAACATAAGGAATTGTTAATATTTCATTTTTCTTAAAGGGAGTTTGGCTTAATATTTTCGCCGGAGCCCGCAGGGAGCTTCAGTTTTATTCAGACTGCTAATACAGTATGTAGCCTATATTTTTTTATGTTTTTTCACCACTACAGAAACACTAGGCAACTGCTTAAGTATGATATGGTTTTCTGATGTTGACTGCGGTTAGTTATTGGTTTAATGGTATACAGTCTAATGGTATTTGTTTTTGTATTGATTACTGATGGTGGCTGATCAGGCTAATTATCAGCTAATTTTACTCAGTTTCTAACAGCAGTATGCAGTAAATGTTGTCATTTGTGTGCATGTTTTTAAAATAAAAACGTGCACGTAAATGTGCTTTATTAATTAAACATCATACATTTGGTGGTGATAGGACTCCTGATGACACTAGAAAGCTACGCAATCTCATTTAGCTTCCCTTTTAACATTTATTCACCCAGTAAAAGCTATTTCTCTGTATAATATGACCTCCCCTTTCGGTCAGCTGCTGTGTGTCTGCAGTGTATTTACAGATTTGGGATTTTATTTGCTAAATTTTCAGATTCATTTTCAAGATACATGAATAACTATAATTAGAACCATATAAGATCAAACATTTAGTGCTACAATTTGTCGCTGAATTTTCATTTGAAAAAGAACATAGATTTGGTAAATAACTACTCTGTTGAATCACCATATTAGACTCAGTTGACGATTCGGACGTGGATTTGAACGGATTGTGATGCCCCCTTTCTTGTAACGGATTTGCACTGAGGCCACAGCCCTATAGCAACTACTGGCAAGATTGCCACAAAATCTGGTATGGATATTCATGGTGATCAGAATATTATTACTTGACATTTTGGTGCCCTCTATGACCTTTTCTCAAGCAACACCATCAGGTCAAAACGTCCCCGTTTACCAACACTTTTGTCAATGTCAAATCCTAACGGTCAGATCGCAAAGAAGGTTTATGGTCCCCAAGGAATGAAACCTTTTGTTTTTGGTCGTCCCATGACCTTTCCCCTGGCTCCACTGTCAGGCCAGAATTTCCAGTTATCCAACGCACATCAAAATGTAATGGGCAGATTGCCTAGATATTTACTGAGCACATTCGTGATCCAAAGGGGATTAACCTTTTTGAACTGAATGACCCCATGGCCTTTCCTGTAGTGCCACCATTAGGAACAAATGTACATTTAACCCTACTAATTTGTCAGTAGTAGGGTTATGATGAACCCTGCCTCCTCTAGAGACTACTATCTGGGGCATCTTTTGTGCCAAAGCTTTCAGTGCAGTTGCTTCAGAGTTTTGTTTGTCTTTTAAAAAAGGTGACTATGACGCAAGTACAGTTTTCAGTATTTGTTGGTTACAGGTCACTTCCCTCCATTGTCTCGCCTACATAAACTACCCTCATGTTTTCAGCAGTTTTGTGCCAATACTCACTAGGAATGTCCAGATTGAGTTTTTTTTGGCCCCCATCCTGATCCAAATCCTTTAATATGGGAGACTCTGTCAATAGCAGTCCAATACATATTTTATATACCAGGACACAGCTGTCCTGGTTCAAACCTATAATTGATGAGCTGAAATTATTGATCTGATATGAATTAACAGAGAATGTGACTCCTGAAACTGACGTGACACGATCCGCGCATTTTAGTAGAGAGGACGTATCACTCTGTTGGGAGTTGTTAGAACTACAAAAACACTCATTTGTACAGTGGTGTTACAGAGTGGAGGTTCTTCCCTCTCTCGTAAAGGACAGCAGCTTTGCAACCGGCAAGCGGAGGTGGACAAAATACAGTGGAGTACAGTAACGAAAGGACTGCCATTTGATCTGGTTTGCTTTAGCCAATATCAATCCATTATATAATATGCTTAGATCAGATCATCTGTAATACTGACTGACTCCTTCTTGCTAACATACATGGATCCATTTTTGGAACCTGTGACTTGATTCAGAATCGTAGAAGATCAGAATTACAATTCTCATGCGAACTGATTCAATAACATTTGTAATAATTGTTTGTTACACAGTCATGTGGCAGCACCATCATACCCATACAACTCTAAGGAGACCATGAGAGGACATGACAGTAGCTGGGTGGTATCTGTCACAAGGCCCCTAATGGCCATTTGACCTCAACGATGTAGCCTACCAACTACAGGAGCCCAAAAGCACCGCTTGACATTCAATCAAGCCTCTTCTGCTGTCTCCTGCCTGAATGCACCGAGGGTAAGCGATGAAGCGAAGAATATCACTCACAGATGAGGGGGAATATTGGTTCAGAAGCCTAGATCTAAGCATACATGTTTGTATGAATGAAGAGAGCCAGAGAGAGGAAAAACTGAAATCAGCAAAGAAGTGACATTTTTTCTTCATCGCTTTTTAGTATTTTGGGGTGTTTCATTTTCAGTCGATCTACTAATCTATTAATTGACCAGGACTAGTCATGCTGCCACTTCAGTGTCAACAGTTTTCATTGGGACTTTTTTTTTGGGGGGGGGTGGGGGGGGTGAGTAGTTCCAGTGAAAACTGATGATGGGGAGGTCTGTGCATTTCCGGGACATGGTTTCTAGAAAGACATGTAGCGGTTGAGTTTCTCAAATGTGATTTTTCAATTATTTGAGCACAATAAAAATCCATTCACCCCCATTGTATTCCAGAAGAGGCAATATGTTTTTTAGAGACATATCTAAAAAAACAGCTAAAAAGCAAAACTATCTGCAAGGCTAGATACCAAGAGGTATGCGAAGAAATGGGTGAAGTGCCCCTTGCAGGCCACCCATTGTATCCATGGGTCAAATGCATCAACATATCACACAAGGCAAAGTTACGAGTGTAAACGCTAGTGGCTGCAAAGATCAATGCCCCCCCCCCCCCGCTTTCTTTTCTGCAAGATGCTCTCAGCACTCCGGGCAGACATCCTCTCCACGCTGTTCGAGCGACCTCTGCCGAACAAGACCGGATCCCATCTCTCAAGAAAGAAAAAGAAACAAAGACTGGAGGTCTGCTACATTGGCACACTTCTGTGCCATTGAAGCCGAGCGACATGTTCAATCGGTCCAGCTTTGCTGATGAGACCTTCGTAAAAAAAAGAAAAAGCAACAATGCAACTTTACAACCAGCCCCGGTGACGGTTTATACCGACTGAAAGCCGTGACATTAACTGCACGTAGCTAACAAAGGCACGCCTGCCTCGAGAGAAGAATTCCTGATAAAAGTTTAATGGGAAAAAAGAAATCATACAAAAGAGCCTCAAAGCCGGTTTAAGAGCTGGCGCCATATGTTTACAGTGGGAGGTTGTAAGCCGCACTGCCAATGTTGCCTTCATTTGACTGCATCAATTATCATGTAGCTAACGTTAACAGACTGCCCAGCACAAGGGAAGGTAACAGTATCTACCGACTATTTAGCCGCAATGTTCCAAATTACGTAGAGAATGGCCTCTTTCATTTAAAGAAGATGTTTAACACTCAAGAAACAGTGGGTTTTTTTTGTGGATTTGAAAAAGTGTGGTCCGCTAACTAGCACGGCTGCTAGCAGCTAGCTAAACAGCAGTATACAAATTAGCCGTCAGTGAGCCGGTGACAGACAATATAGCGAACACCGTGAATACTATCGGCCAAAAACGCATGCACATCTATCTACAGTTTATTTCGAGCCGCTAAAGCTGGACAGAAGCAGGGCAGTGTTGCGAGCCTGGACCATGTATGACCAAACTTCAGAGCAGAGCCCTCAACGCGCCCGGACGGATCATTCAGGTTCCGGGGCGCAGCATCTTCCTGCACATTCAATTGCCCTCCGGTCCAGCACAAAAGCAGGAGACTCCAGGCTAGCAGCGGGCAGTTTGCGCCAAAACGACAGCTCGACACCGACAATTCGCCCGTTTACAAGGGGCTTCGTGGCTGCTGGGGCGGAACTCATTTTCCACGGCCTCGGAGTGAACAGTATGACGGTAAAACAAGCTCGGCGTGGATAAGGCTCACACACTCACCTCGGGTCCAACCGAAGCCATGGTGCCTGGACGTAAACTCCGCCCACCCGCGATTACGTCACACTTATTGATTTGCAGACGGCGTTACGCCTCACCTGGGAGCGTGGCGAGAAAGTACAGAAGACAGCGCAATAAGTAGCCTGACTACAGCACAAGCTACTGAAAAAGACGCATCTAATAGCTGCCACAACCACCTTTTACAGAGAAAAAGCTACAGTCCATTATTCAAACGCAACAGCCACACAGCCAACAAATTAAAAACACGAGCTCTTCTAATTAAAGGATAACTGATGCTCTGAAAGGGTTTTTTTTTTCTCTTTTACATCAATAATTTTGGTAAACTAAGTAGTGACATTGGACAGTATTAATGTGATCACAACAAAACCCATTCCTCTGATCACTTTAGGCATCAAAGTTGAGATCCAAATGGATTGATTGAAATTGAAGCGCATGGATATTTCCTTAGATATTTATATTATTTATCATTTATATTTACTCAGACCACTGAGAGTAGCAGATTTAAAAAAAAAAAAAAAGACAGTAGATTAGTGGGAAAAAAGGGAAGCCCGAGTACAGAGAAATGGAAAAAAACTAGGCTACAAATTAAAAGCATGGAGGAAATGACTTAGAGGCCAACTGCTGAAACAAGTAGCTGTGCGTCATAAACCTAAATCATGGAGCCAATGGAAGAAATGAATTAAACGTATGCGTATATATGTAGAAACATAAGTGGATACTGTATATTCCTTTGGGATGTGTGTGTGAGTAAGAATGTATATATTTGTTTCTTTTCATGTATCGGACTTTTCCCACCGGAGACATTAGGACATGCTGTAGGAAAATCACAGGTGTAAATAACCTAATTAATAAATGGCTGAATTCCTTTTAGCTGCTTTGGTTTCATGGTCGTGCTATAGTGCATGCCGGCTCACTGTCCCACTCCTGGGACTCTTGAATATAACGGAGCCACCCTCAATTTTATCAGTAACACCTGTGCTTTTACTACTATGACAGGTCAAAATCTCTGCCGTGAGTGCTATTTATGTAAATGCTTACTGGGCATCTCTTTTTTTCTTTCCCTTCTGTTTTATTACAATAATTTTCATTTTTATAATTTGAGATCCAGCTATTACACTCACAACTGTAACAACCCCCCCAAAATACCAATATATATATATCTATATATATATATAGATATATATATATAGATATATATATATATATATCTATATATATATCATTGTTATCATTTATGCATTGCATCCAGCAACACTGTCCACAGTGCAACACTGGTTAAGCCTGAGGTGCAGCAAATAAATAGTCTGACATGAACCAAGCTAGTGTGGGGGGATACGTTTCCACGGTAAATCCGCTTTATAAAACAGAGTTCCCTGATAAAAGGGCTGACCGAGTGAGGTAAGCCTGGTTTAACGGGTAATCTTGCTCTATGAAGCGCCCCTCTGCACCACAGACGGTATAAAGCTCCGCACCCTTTACTGTTTAGTTTGGTTGGGTCTCCTTGTTGTTACACCACCAGGTGTCCTCCTTTGCTTTGTCTTCCCCCCGGTAACAGTTGGGCCCATATCCCCAAAATGTCGGGATTCTTCTCACCTGCGTTTATGCCTAATGTCTGTTTAATATCCTCTCTTTGCTCGGTTCTTTATAACTGGGATGATACTAACCCGTAATTTCCTTACATATTTCAGTCCTTTCTCTCAACTATGTCGGCATAACCATCTATGGACAAACATTTCTATAGGCGGCACATAGAAACAGTTTAAATACTGACACAGTAGCCGCCAGTATAAATGCACTCAATGCGCTATATGAATTATCAATTCACATGGACAAACTGAAGAGAAAGGGCTCATTATGTAAGAGGAGGAACTTCTACTGGCCACTTTGTTAGGGAGGCCTTCACCTTGCTAGTGGGTTGGATCCCCCTTTGCCTTCAGAACTGCCTTATTTCTAAGTGGCATAGATTCAACTAGGTGCTGGAAACATTCCTCACAGATTTTGGTCCATGTTGACATGACAGAGTCGCGCCGTTGCCACAGATTTGTCGGCTGCACATCCATGATTCCACCACATCCCAAAGGCGCTCTATTGGCCTGAGATCTGGTGACTGTGGGGGCCATTTGATACAGTAACTCGTCACGTTCAAGACACCAGTTTGAGTTGACCTGAAATTTGTGACATGGCGCGTTGTCCTGCTGGAAGTGGCCACTAAAGATGGGTAGGCCCTGCACTGTGGTCATAAAGGGATGGACATGGTCAGCGGCAATACCCAAGGCAGGCTGTGGCGTTTAAACGAGGCTCAGTTGGTACTAGGGGGCCCAAAGTGTGCCAAGAAAATATCCCCCACACCATTACACCACCAGCAGCCTGAACCGCTGATACAAGGCAGGGATGGATCCATGCTTTCATGTTGTTTACGCCAAATTCCAACCCGACCATCTGAATGTCGCAGCAGAAATCGAGGATGTTCTCCGGACCATTCTCTGTAAGCCCTAGAGATGGTTGCGCGTGAAAATCCCAGTCGATCAGCAGTTTCTGTAATACGGCCGGCTCACACCAGCCTCGTCTGGCACTAACAACCGTGCCACATTCACGCTCACTTAAATCACCTATCTTCCCCATTCCGATGCTTGGTTTGAACTTCGGGAGATCGTCTCGACCACGTCTACATGTCTACATGCCTATGAATGCATTGAGTTGCTGCCACTTGCAAAGCAGCTCGGCCTAGGCCTGCTATTAACATCTGAATGGGTTACACAGTACAGTAGATAACTAGGGCAGATTTTAATCAAGTGAAAAACATATCAAAAGTTAGCAGATTTGTATATCTCAAGCTGCTTTAGAGAAACTGGTTCATGCATTCATCTCAAACAGGAACGACTACTGTAAGTAGTGGAAGTAGGACTACATTTTGCGTAATCCTATAGCCTGCTGTAGGCCTACTTTTACTATAGCCTAAGTAACATTTGAATGCAGGGCTTTTACTTGTCGCCTAGTATTTTTATAGTGAAGCATTGCTACTTTTAGGTACGTTGAGCATGCAAAGACTTCTTCCACCACTGCCCAAGAGGCTACATTTCCTTCAACCACTGCTCAGACCAGACCTCTCAGGTGATCAGGGGGTGCTTTTCTGACTGTAATAAGATCGGGACCTGGGGGGGGGGGGTCTGAGGTGGGTTTTGGTTACTGCTCTCTGGCACAAACTGCCTGATGACATGAGCCCTGTCCCCACAGCTGTGCGAGCAGCAGCAACAAAGCAAACTTGAAACCTTTTTTATCTGCTTCTGCGTGTCCGGCCTGTTCGTCCGCGTGCGATCGGCCGACATTTGCGCGTAAAGCACGACGAGTTGTAATTAAACTGGGCGTGTCGCGTGGCAGCGGTCGTTAGAGGGCGCAAGCGCGGCAAATTGGATGTGGATGCAACTGCATCCGGAAGACGAAGAAGCGCCCTGAACGGTCGGGGGCGGGGGGAGGCATGGATCGTATCCGGTGACGTTCGTATCTTTTGGTTCAGTCGTCCGGGAAACCCGCCGTGTACGAGCGCTTCGTTTGAAACCCTTTCCCGAGGAGAGGCGCCCGTGTCTCTGCGTACATGTCTAACCCGTGGGGCGCTTGGTGGAGCGAGACGGGTGCCAAGCTAGCCGGGCGCGAGGACTTAGGGAACAAGTAGCTAACGTTGGGTTAGCCGAGGTTAGCGCTGTCCGGACGCTGTTGAATCTTTACAAATTGGCGACCGTCCGCTAAAATCCAACATGACCCAACAAGCCGCTGCTCTGCAGACGTACAACAATGAACTTGTCAAGTGTAAGTGCCTTGGTTCCTTGTTGGTAACTAACGTTAAGCGACTGGATTAGTAGTCATTGAAAATAGTGTGACGCTGGCGATGAACTGCAGGTAAGTGAACGTAAACAGTTTTGGCGCCGGCGTGTGTTCCTTTTAACGTTACACCATCAAGATACTTCAGCGACTGACGTTAAACTGGACTAGGGAACGTGTTTTCCTCCTGCCGGAATACGTTTCGCTTGTTATTTTTACGTCGGCTCCAAACGTAACGTTACTCCCTTTCTAGTATTCTCGAAACAGATAGTGAGTCCGACGGCGGGGTAACGTTAACGTTTCCAGGCAACTGTGGCGTTTACGTTGCGTCACGGTTCCCTGTTCTGGGTGTAACTGTTCGAAGTTACGTTTTTGACCTTTCAGCTACTTTGAGCAGCGAAGAGGACAGTACCGTACAATCTGCTTAACGCACACAGATTAGGCTGTCTACCGCCTGGAAATCAGCCTAGTGCAACTGAGGGCGAACAGCTAGCTCTTTTTTCTTTTTTTTTTTCTTCAATACCTGCAGTAGGTTTATTCTCTCTGTAACAAATGTGTTGGTTGCCCCCCAAACAAACAAAGAAAACGTTCAGCCAAAGCGGTTTTTGTCATCTCGGAAAGAAACCGCAGCAAATGAACACTTGCCACCTGTTGAATCCTACCTTCTGATCGGTTAAAAACAACTCTGATTACAATGACATGAAGCGTAGAAAAGCAATGAATCTCCACATTTTTAGTAAGCTGGAACTATACAATATTTGTCATTTTTGCTTGACAAATAACGATCAATCCACTATGCAAATTGTTGTCGATTTATATTTCCTTTGTAGACTAATCCATTGTTAGTCATTATCCCACAGGAACAGGATCGACCCCCATCACTCGCCTGTGTGGACCCAGTGAGGTTGTGGATTAATAAACAGCTTTTTTGTTGTTGTTGTCGTCGTCGCCGTCTCCGTCAGGTATTGAAGAGCTGTGCTCCAAGCGGGAGGAGTTGAACCGGCAGATCAAGCAGGAGGAAGAGGAGAAGGAACGGCTGCAGCACGACATCCGCGTCCTCTCCGAGAAGCTGAGCAGGGTCAACGAGAGCCTGGCACAAAGGCTCACCGCCCGGGCCACTTTCGACCGCACCATCGCCGAGACCGAGGCTGCGTACACCAAGGTGTGTGTGCGCTGACTGTCTTAAAACATTGTTATTGTCCAGCACCGTGGAAATATGCGAATCATGGGACACTTAACCTTTTAATTTTAGCTCACTGATGTGCCAAATGTATTTATTTAGTTGATCCAGATGATCCAGAAACAGTTTATAAAAGTTTTTATTTTCCCTTGGATTCCCCTTTTTTTTTTTTTTTTTTTTCTGACTGAAAGAGTAATAGTTTTTCTTTTTCCACTTCAATGAAATGGGAGGTTTTATAATCTTTCGGCTTCCTCTGGTAAAATAAATTCTTAATCGTGCGAGGGAAGTAGCAGAGGCTCAAACCGACGGAAATATTTCAGTCTTTCTAAAATGCATAGGTTCAAGGTAAGGGAAATAAGGTAAA
Organism: Coreoperca whiteheadi; assembly: GCA_011952105.1. Taxonomy (NCBI): domain Eukaryota; kingdom Metazoa; phylum Chordata; class Actinopteri; order Centrarchiformes; family Sinipercidae; genus Coreoperca; species Coreoperca whiteheadi. The sequence continues at coordinate 6,563,741 of CM022482.1, read as the reverse complement.
AACTTATTTTCAGGTTGTCAGGTGTCCACTGTCATGTCCTCGTAAAATTTTCTAGTTTATACACCTTTTATGTGGAGGTCAAGGGACATGATTCATGTATGGACAAAGGTTTCTCAAAGCAGTAGTAAAACTAGTAGCTATTGGTACGTCGAGTGGAACCAGATAAACAGCGATGACGGTTGGACAACTGCGAGGGCCGTGACGTTCAGGTGAATCTTCCCCAGTCGAGCCACTTATTGTAGTTTAGCCCAAGCAGGTCAAAGGCCGGGTCAGGCCGCCACGTATCTGCTCTCTGCTTGGGTGAGCGTAGGATTTAAAGGCAGCTTAAAGGTACGTTAGGTCACGTTAGGGCTACAGAATGGCGTCACCTGTAAGTGTTCAGTAGGTTTGCGACGGCGCAGCCTGAAAGCCACTAAAGGCGACAAAAGGTATTCATTTCAGCGGCGTTTCGCTCAAACAAAGATCTCCGTCAGGCAGTGTCAAAATCGTGTGTATTGGCAGCAGGCGAATGAGCTGACTCTGCAGCCTTCTTGGTACACCGTCGTTTGTACTTTTCTAGTCAGCGTTGCAACGTCGTGTTGTCTTTGTGCGGCAGTTTCATCTCGCGCCGGCACGTCCCACTTACTGACGCTGAACTCCCTGAGCACCCACACTAATCACTGCAAACAAAGACTCCGAAGCTGCCCTTATGAAGAAACAGTCGGCAGTGCCCGCCCCCCTTTCTTAAATTACTTTTAGTATATACCACACTAATAGCTGTACTAGGTCATGTTTTTACTTCTTCTACTTTTAAGTATCTACAGTATATTTTAATCTGATTTTTATTACATTTTTTTCCACCCACCCCACCCATAGATCTTGGAGAGTTCCCAGTCTCTTCTGAGCGTCCTGAAGCAGGAGGCAGGAAACCTCAGTAAAGCCACAGAGCCCCGGAGGAAGGAGCACTGATGGCAATGAAAGGTCACTGAACTCTCGGATTGACCACAACAGCACCCTGAACTATTTGTAATATATTGGATTGATTTATTGGAACTTCCTTATTCTAATAAATGTGTTTCAGTCCCATGAATCCTTGTTTTTTTCCCCCCCTTTTCACTTTCTAAAGGCATTTACCCTGTAGAATCAAAAAGGTGTCTTTGTCCAGGAGATTAGAGGCCCTCTCAGGCCCTGTAATCTTAAGATTTCACTAGCTATCGAATCAAGAAGCTAAAATGGTGTTCCTCAGGATTGGAAATGATACATTATGCAGTATTAACATTTGTTCAAGTCTTCTATTTATTGAGCTTTCATTTGTACAAGTATGACATCACTTTTGTTTTGTTTTATTTGCTCAGACCGTTGACAATAGCTTTACAGTAAGAACATCTGCTGCGATGGAGGTTTTACAGGCGAGGGGGGCGAAGGAAAGGGGGAACGAGATGGGCCTCCCGCACGGAGGAGACATTTGGTCGCTGGGAGGCCGCAGTTACCGCGGATGGCTGCACAGGCGTGTCATGTGACCCGTTAGCCATGGCGCCACAGTGGGTGCAAGGGTCTACGCTGTCTACGGGCCAAAATAAAGAACCCCACCAATTGTGCCTCTCAATTACAAATCGAGTGCCTCGGTCACAGTTTTGCAGACTGTTGTCAAATGCACACCGTACAGTTTTGTGTTTTTCCTGCTGTTTCAAGCAGCCATTGGTTCCCCCATCATTCCCTCGTGGTAATGGAAACGCGTTCGCCGACTCTGGAAACCTTTTGAGTTATCTAATCCATCACAGGCGCGCATCAAGTCGGCGTTAAGATTTGTCCGATGCATTCTATTTGCCCTACATTAGGCTGATGTGCGCCAAGTGCAAAATCATCTGAAAAGGCAACGGATTCAAACCAAAAGCACGTCTTGTTCTGCTGCTTGTGTTTGGCGCCGTTCCACTTGAGAAGTTGATCCATGAAGCATTAGGGGTCATCTAGTAGATTTCCATACCAAAAGGAAATTTAGTGGAACCAAATGGCTTAGCAGTAATTAGTAAGTTAGATGGGCTGCTATGGACCTTTTATTCTTTCTTTTATATGAAGCTACTGTACATGAGAGGGTGACTCATCGAGCCAACTGGCAAATAACTAAGAAGAAGGACTTCAGGGGTAACTCCCGGACAAAGATGGAGCCCTGGACTTGTGTGGAAAACTACACCTGGGCTACAAGGCCGACAATCATAAGAGTTCTGATGCAAGGCTGTGGCAAACAAGAGTCACGAGAAAAAAAATAAAATTAAAATGAGGACATGGCATTCATCGGCAGTGCGTTCATCACGTACAGTTGAGTTCTATTCCAAAACGTTATTCATTCATTTTGATTGACCTGCAGTCTAACAAAAAAAAAAAGAAGGTCTTCTGCCCAGCAGGGGCTCAGAATTCTTACCTACTGTATCCGACATACAATCAGTGGTTGTACAATATCAGGTGTCAACAGTGGCTATTGTTCCCGAAACTAAACTCTTCAGCTAGATGTCTTTGTCCTCGTAAGTGCACATTTCCACCCGTCGCCTACTCCGTTCCTTCCCCCGAGGCGCGGCAGCAAGAAGCTAAAAGCATGACAGTGCGTTGGACACATCTAACGTCCGAGACTCCCCCGGCGGCAAACGGCCACTCCTAAATTCAGTCGGGCAGGGGCAAAACGTCTCCTCTCCAAGAGGGCAAAAAAAAAATCCAACCTGGAGGACTTGAACAACCTTCATCTGACTGGAGAAAGAGGGGGGGGGGGGAGAAACAAAGAAAACAATGACGGGTGTAAGAAATACGTGTTCGTAGTGGTTAGGAACACACGCTGGGAACTGTACAGCAATACTGGCCGAGGCGTCGATCCCGGGTGTGCGGGAAGAATGAATGTGAGGCCGTTACAGCAACACTTTTAATCCGTTGGCATTGTGAGTTAAAAACAAAAACAAACAAAACAAGAATCTGGAAAAATTGGTGCATTCTTGTATATAAAACAATCTTAATTTTAAAAAAAAATCATTACATATTCTTTCAGACACACACACACAAAATCTCGCATTCGCTCTCACAAACGTGCCATATATATCACGAACGATCAGAATCATTGTTGCCCTCATCACTTCAATGGACAGGTGTCTTTCTCTGTGGAATGTGAAAGTGCATGAGGTCCGACTGGGAAAAACAAACAAACAAACAAACAAACAAACCACGGGAGGGGAGGGGGGAAGGAAGCATCCGGTGGGGCTGTTTTCGCCAGTCCGGTTCCTTCCACACCAGCAAATTTGTCTTTACAAAAAATGTCTTTTGTACAGGGGGAGCAGGTCTCAGACATGCAAACTTCAACGTTAAGCGGGAATAAATACACGAGAAGCCAGGAAAAAAACCCAAAAAAACAAACAAACAAACAGGTGCCAGGGAGGTCGAACTTGCTTTTGATAAACGTGACACAGACACCTTACTAGAGGATATACGGAAACGTTCTACAGCAATACGAACGTACAGACGTTATTGGCCAAGGTCACTCCCCCCACCCCCAAAAGCGTTCAATCAGAAATGAGAGTTGCTGCTGATTGACAGAAATCCTCCCTGGGGTGCATAATGTTTTCCCTCCCTTGGTCACAAAGAGGGGAGGCCCGTTGAAGTTTGCTTGCCGTTGAGACTCTCCTACCCGGACGTCCAGCAGCTTCAGTACAGCATACAGCCTCGAAGGCATCCAGAAGCTGGGGCGTGAAAGAGCACCGACAAAGCCGTCGGCGGAAATCCAAACGTGCAGGTACAAAAACAATCCGAATAAACAAAAGGCCCCCAAAAAAAACAAAAAACTACAATTGTGGCACCCTTTCACCTTTTTTTTTATTTATTTATTTTTTTTCGTTGTTGTTGTTGTTGTTTTTCTGCGTGAGTGTGCCAGCGACCTACACGAGCGCACGCGCCCTCCGCGCCCTCCATTTTTTCGGGAGGACACCCTAATGACACGTTTCCATGCCAACACTGAACTCTCGTCACCGTGGCGTCGGCCTGCACAACGGGCACCGGCGGCTTCCTGTTCTTTTAAGGAGTTTGGACACTCACTTTCAGCTCCGTCTCCCCAAAACAAAACAAAACAAAAACACCCCAAACACCTGAAGCAAACGTTGAAGTTGAGACGCAGACTTGGAGGCCGAGAATCACACCGGGGGGGTCTTGTCTTCCTCCAGAGTCCGGAGAGGAAGGGATTTTGACAGCGGATTTGATTCTGTCGGATATTTCGTTAGTGGGGACGAGGAAGGGACGCTGACAGGTCGACTGTCCGGGATCGGAGGGGGGGAGACAGTCCAGCTGCTTTTGGATTTGCTTCGGGAAGGAGGTGGGGGGAAATCGAACACACACGGCCGCCTGGCAAAGAGCTGTCCTGCCCCTGATGACGTAAGTTGAGGACGTGGCGCGTGGTGGTACCGTGGCAGGAAAGCAGCAAAAAAAAAAACCCAAACAAACAAACAAACAACGACGACAACAACAACAAAACACTGCGTTTCCCGTCGGATCAGCCAGGGGTGCGTGCAGACGGCTGGGGTGGAGTGCTGAGGGCAGGCCGGGCCCAGGCGCCGACGGACCTCGCCGGGCTCTGGCGGCAGCCTCTGGCCCCCGCAGGCGCGATGCTACTGTGCAGCCGACTGGTCCGGCTGATCAGAAGTAAAGAGCGGGCTCGCTGCTGTAGTCCGACAGGGAGGAGCTGTCTGCCGGCGTGAGCTGACGAGAAAGGGCAAAGTATAATTAATAAATGTTTAAAATTCACGTGCTCAGCAAACTGAACGCTCATGCCATTACAAAGCCTGACGCCTTTTGCTCTTATTGCTCAGAGTCCCGTGTTTTTGCCTTGAAAATTATTTCTCAACAATGCTTTCGCACAATATACTTGTATGTACACCTGTATGCTTGTGATTCAAGTTTTCTGCCACCGACATGTTTGAACGTGTTTAAACTGTGTACTCTGTAAGCGTCTGAATTTATTAATACTGTCCTCGAAAAGGAGAGATGTAAAAAAAAAAAATATACAAAAATAAATCCCGTTCTGCGGGTAAAATAGGATCATTTGTCTCAGTGAGGCCCTGCTGTCCTTATGCGACTAAGGAGGAAATGGCAATTTCATCCACGTACAAGGTGCTGACAGGATTCATCCCATTTTAAGACTTTAAAGAGATGGGGCCTTTCTGCTGGTCAGGATGGAAATTGAGGCCAACTTTCAATCGCTGAAAAATATTACGAAAATAAGAAGCTTTTAGACTGAACTCAGGACGTATAACCCGTCTATAATGTTTGGACAAAAGGGTTGCCGCGCCGTCAAAACCCAAAACACAATGAGGGGAGCCAGTCTACTGTCACGTTTATAAAACGTTGCTTTGGGGGGGGGGGGGGTTAGGGAGCTCTCCCTCACCATCACTTCCTCCGCCATCTGCGTCTGCTGGGTAGCGCTGTCCTCCTGGGGGACGCCGTCGTCGTGTTTGTGCTCCTGCCAGGCGCTGAAGTCCACCGAGTGCTTGGGAACGTAGCTGGAAAGGTCTGCAGGCAATACAACGACATAAATGTGTCATTAAAGAACCGTTTTTCTCCATGTGTTGTTGCCACTGCTGAACCTTCATTTTCTTTTTAGATCTGGTATGCTGCTGTTTGTAGCTCTGCTGTTTTGTCAAAAAACAAAACCAAAAACACAACATGTCATTGAGACGCGATTCTTTCATTTTTAAATAGCTTTTAAATGATTTATAAGCTTTTGCTTTTTTGAATGTAATAATAACTGAGCCGATGAAGTCGGAATGGATGCAGAGACTGTCCACCACGCGTTGTGTGGAGTATAGTTCACATTTTGTTCCAGCAGGGGTCCCTGTCATCACACTTAATGTTGTCCGTCTCCTTACACTTGCACCAGGCACATGAGGGTGGTGATGCTGATACAATAAAAGGACCTGATCACACAACTTTGTTGTTTTTCCTCGCACGAAAAAGCAAAAACAAAACCCTTGTTGAGCTTCAGTCAAAATGTCTCTCCTTTAAAACTCGTCCAATTTCCCTTCCTATTATTGTCTCACAAACCTTCTACACCCAATTCTTTTTAGGCCCTGCAACCATTTAGATCCTTCATTTATTTCCTCGGACATCTCATTGTTATCTCATTATAAATTCCCCCTCTAGGCAAAGTTTTGGACAGATTATATTTGTTTTACGTCCTTATTACCGAAAAAGGCAGCTACACAGGCCCTTAATATTTAGTCAAAATGTATTGTACGTCAGCTTTTGGGGAGGGAAGACGGCAGTTTTGTGCGCATTTCTGGGATTGTCCAACGCAAAGTGGGAAAGAGGAACCACGGCTGAACTCCCGAGGCTCGATGAAAAGGGTTGGTGGACGCGAAGTCATTTGAAATGCCACAGGAGCTGGATCAAACAGGAACTTAAAAGCCTCCGTGACTCAGCCGGTGTTAAGGGATGGGGCTGCCATGTGTAAACGGGTTAGAAATAAGATCAAATAATAAGATAATGCAGTCAGATAGTCCTCCTCTCTCGTCCCGGCTCCCTTCTTCCAAGACCTCGCCCCATATCTACCGTTAAACCACTTAGGAAGGAAGGAAGGAAGGAAGTCAAAAATGTTTCCACTGCCTCACTAGTCCTTTTCTTTGGTCATTAATGATGGGACGTACTGAAATGCAGAGTGAAAAGCCGGTCTTCACTTCATCCCTCAAAGAATTGGAGGATTTCGTCATCAAAATGTATTGACCAAAACCCCACTGGATACAGTACAACAGTCCGTAAAACACAATACGCCGGTGCTTCCTACAAAAGACCCTTGTCCTGGTGATGACGATGCTGTTTTCCCTGCCAGTCTCTCCTTCAAATCGCCGTTGACCCCGCTCTCGATTAACATTTTGGTTCCGGTTTGTCTATTCTCACGGCTGCACAAAATTGCATCTCCTTTTACCGTTTTGGTTTTTTTCCTCTCGCCAGTGGCTTCTGGTTTTAATTCCTCATTAGTCTGGTTTTTCCCTTGATCTCGTGTGTCCCGGAAGCCCCTTCTGCTAACTCTGCTTTTACGCAAGTGCTACATGGGGACACCTAATTGCGCGATTTGTGTTCATTCCCATCCAAAGAGCAAGCTCGTGGCGTGTCCAAAATGGAAAGGGTTGACCTAATGGCTGATTCGGGGCAAAGTTCAGAGCGTCACCAGGCAAAAACATTAAAAAGAGATTCACCCCCTGGGGACCATGAATATCTACAGCGACATTAAGAGAAACAATGGGCCATTAGATTGACCTTGTTGTGGACTTAAGTGCTCAAGTAGAACATTTGACCTAATGGTTGCTTTAGTGGAAAGGTCAGAGGGCCAAAATCATTTGGGATCATCCTTCGGGGACCATGCATAGCTGCAGGAAATTTGGCCAATAGCTGTTGAGATGTCTGGACCAAAGCGGTGGACAAAAGAGAGACATTTTAATGCTGCAGGTGGGGTTCAAACTGGACATCTAGCCTGCACGGCCGCCACGAAAACATGAACATGAACCCCGCCTCTCCCCGCCGCCACATTTCGCGTTGCCTCACCGTTGCTGTTGGGCGTGTGCGTGGGCGAGCTGGTGAAACTGGGCCGAGGGATGTGAATGCGCCCCACCATGCTGGGCTGTTCGTCAGCCACCCTCCCGTCTCGTTGCTCCTCCTCGTCCTCCTCCCCGCTGTCCCACGCGCTGCTCTCTGACGGATACTCGTACGTGCTCCTGAGGCCCGACTCGTTGAAAGAGATCGTGAGCTGCGGAAGACACCGGCGGTAAAAATTAGAACAGGCAATTATCCGTCATCTTTGACGTGTTATAGAACTGCTTTGATTTGGCAGTATTGTTCGTTTTTTTTTGGCTGTCCTGATAAAGTGTTTTTCCCAATTAAAAAAAACAAAAAAACCCACAGAGAACAAACAACACAAATAGTACCAACGGGTAAATGACTGACTGCTGATTTCCCCTGCCTCCATATTTTATTGTCACTTCGCAGGCACCATATAAAGACAATAAACACAAGTCACCAGCCAAACGCCAGCACATTTGGAAAACTTGGGCAGTTGCCTGTTCATCATTTGGAGCGAGTTTTGAGTTTTAATAAAAATCCAGCTCCGTGGCAAATAAGCAAGGGAGACAATAAAGGTACGGTAGTTTTCTGATAGGAACTGCTCTTTTCACAAAATGCACTTTCCCCCCTGAAGGCCACTGTTGAGACCTCAAAGACGCATTAGCCACTTTGGTCAGTTTACAGTTGATGCATGGTCATTAACCCCCCAGACACACCCCTCCACCCCTCAGCGAGTCTGAGTTAGCATTTTCAATTTGTTTCGGCGGCGCTTGTAACTGAGGGGCCCTTGGCAGCCACTTTGTATGGCTTCCGCAGACCAGCTCTTTGTTCACAAGCCAGATGTGTTTACCAAGAAAACAAACCGGCCACTGTTGCTTGCGGAATATTGTCTGGTAGGCCAAACTTTAACAGGCATCAGCCAAGATTTAAAAGTATCAACATTAACATAATACTGACATCACTCTCCTTCGAGGCCGCTGCCTTTTATAAGCACAGTAAACATTAACGCGTTATTACTTCCTTACTGCACTGTAATTAAACCGTCTATACGGAACATTTTCATTTGTCTGTCTCAGCCCTTTGCTATCACTCCAGTAATGCCGGTTTAGCTCAACGTGAACCCTCTACCTCATAACTTATTCAACAGAGCTTGTAATTGGGATTCTTGGAGAGCCAGCTGCAGTATGTCTAGGCCTGCCCGCGGCTGCATGTACTGTACTTTGCGTGTCCTCTAAGGGGGACAGGTGGCAGCCTTGCAGGGACTCGAGGCCTGTGATTGATCGTCTCAGAGCATTCGCCGGAAGACACGTCTGTTTGGCAACGCTTCAGTGGTCTGCAAACATGGATCCTCGGGGTGAGACGGGGCGCTCGCACTTTGCTGCACCGTGTAATCCGGCATGAATGGCAACTCTGCGACCAGAGACTTTTAGCTGTCAGTGAGCACACTGACTGGCATTTATTCTCAAAGGAGACATCTCACCTACCTTTACGAGAAGAACGTGACAGGTTCTATGAGAAGTTACTGCTTCAATACCATTTTCAGGATATCGTTTGAGTTGCTGTTGTAACATTTGAAGGGAATTCAATTCTGTTTTAAAAATGTGAGCAACCAACTTTTTACAAAAACTGATAATACTCTAATTAGCTGCAAATTGTGATTACTGTCCAGGTATTATAAGTGTGTTTCTTCTTTTCTTAAAGTTTTTTTTGCTAATTTAAAATTTTTGTCAAACTTTTCTCAGGCGCCTTATGAGAAGAAAAAACAAAAAACATTTCATTGTGCAGTGTGGTCTTCTCTTTGGGCACTCACAAACCTGACGGATACCTATTCTGCATGACAGAAAGACTAATAAGTCACCATTCATGTATTCTAGCCACATGACTGCGTTGCAAACTCAAAAAAGCTTTTATTTTTTCTCCTGAGTTGCCATGGAGATGACAGCCGATACACACACACACACATATAACAACAGGTTTATCCGTCAGCTGACTTCTCTTAACGTACTGTACCTGGCTCCATCTACTCTGCAGGCCGGGACCTAAATCTGCCCTGATCTCTATCACAAGGCCACAAGCCAGCAACACCACCTCTGACTCAAGAGGCTTCACACACAAAATGTCATGCTTGTTCCATATCCTGTGTGACTTCTTAATGGTTTATTCTCTGTAATTCTAGTGAGGTCTGTGATGGTGGAGAGATCTTTTTTTGGAACACAATATGTGAGTCAATGCATCCAAAAGCATGGAACGGGGCTTCCTGGTAGCCCACCTGGTAGAGCGTGTACCATTATCAAGGCTGAGTCGTCCCACCCCTTCCCCAAAGAAAAAGCATGGAACCACAATTTTTCTTACACAATATGTCTTACTCATTAACCTGAGAATTAGACAAATGTCCTCACTTTAAGAGGCATCATAGAGTCCTTCTGAGGCAATTTTCTGGTATTTAAGTGTATTGAAAAGTTTAACAAGTCATTAAAAATACTGGATTTATAAACCGACGTTTTCTTATTACAACATTACAATGTTCATTCAAAGAAAATTTCAAAAGCAACAGACTGTAGTGGGATTCTTCTAGTGTACGGCACACGAAAACATTGTTATTTTGAACGATACAATGTACTGAATTTCCATTTATTTAAAAAAGGATTGAGAGATAAAGGAGCTTTTTGAACCTATTTGACTTTTGAAGCTTCTAAACAGGCTCTGATAGGATGGTTCAGGACAATAGTTTATAGATTCAGAACGAAGGCCTATAGATTCAGAACAAGGTCTATGGATATAAAATAGCATCTACAGAATTAGGACAAGAGTCTATAGAATAAGGACTAGGGTCTATGGTTCCTATAGATTACAGACTAATGGTCTACAGATTCAACAGACAAGGATTTACAGATTCTGGTCAGAAATCAACTGATCAAAACGGAGGGTCTACAGATTACGGACGAGGGTCACTAGATTCAAAATGAGAATTTATATTAGAGGATTAAATTCTCAAGATTGAAGAAGAGTGTCTACAGATTCCAGATGAGGATCTATAGCGCAAGTTCAAGGGTCTAGAAATCATGGACAAGGGTCCATAAATTCCAAATGAAGGTCAACAGATTAAGGACGAGGGTCGATAAAAGTAAGAACAGAGGTCTGCAGATGAGGGTGTACTGATTGCAGACGAGGGTCTAGATCACAAAGGAGGATCTAAAAATTCCACACGCAAGTCTATAGATAAAAGGCAAAGGTCTATGGACCCAAGATGAGACATAACGTCTATAGACTGAAACAAGGCCTACAGATTCAGGACGAGAGTCTACGAATTAAGGACGAGGGTCTTTAGATTTGGCACGAGGGTTTATAGACTCAGGATGATGGTCTTTAGGTTCAGGACTATATATTGGGATGATTCTAAATATTCAGGATGAGGATCCAAAGATTAAGGACGAGGGCCTAGGGATTCAGGACAAGGTCTATACATTAAAACCAAGTGTGGACAAGGGTCTATAGGTTCCGCTGGCGCACACAGGTCTGTAGATAAAAAACAAGGGTATGTAGACTCCGGGTGAGAGTCTTGAGGTTCAGGACTTGAGATTAAAACAGTCAATAGATGGTGGAGAGTCTACAGATTCAATACTTTAATGTTTAGTCTGTGGATTTTGGTTTTTACCCACAATGTCACAGTGTTCAGCTACGTCAATTCTTTTTGAATTCTGCCTCAGGTTTCTAAAGGTTTTGTCGACGGTATTAAAAATATATACAGTTTAAATATACAGTATATATGCTAGTAGAAATATCAAAGTTTCAGGGATAAGAGCTTGTTTTTAGAAAAGATAAGTACATATAGATGTGATGGTTTGAGACAAGAGGGAAACTGTCAAAGTTCCCTCCATTTTTTTTTTTTTTAGTATTGCATCTTTATTTTCATTTGAAAATATTCAAGGTAAGTAACACCACTGACCTTTCAATACTGACCAAATAGTAACAATTCTGTTTCAACTCTCGCTTTTCAGTCACTGGATTTTCAACTAAACATCAGTATCTTTGTCCTTTTTATTCTCTCTTGACAGCCAGTTTCCACGTTAGTACTCAGCCACAGTAACAGTAACATACACAAACAATCCAATCTTGTGTATAGATGCAGCCTCTGACACTATACCATCTCTAAAAGGGCCCTCAGCCTTAGGCTTCGCCTGTTTTTAACCCCAAAACCACCTTTTTTAGTTCCTGCATCTCACACCAAAAAAAGCATTTCCTTGCTAAACTGGTATCCTGTCTTAGAGGAAGTCGCTGGATGCCAAAAGCGAGTCTATCAATAAATCAGGCTAGCCGCTGGGCTCGCTTCCTCTTTCACTGTCTTTCACTTTTCTTTTTATCTGGTCTACCAGCGCTCTCCTCACATGAGTCTCTTGTTAGATGAGACTCTTCTGCAATGCCTTGGTCAATGTCCATTCTCTGACTTAACATTTTAGCTGTTTAGCTGCAGCATTAGTAGAAAGGAAAGGAACAATTAGGGTAACCGAACTGTGATCTTTATATATCAAAAGTTACCGCTCCCAACCTGCTGCTGCGCATGTTTGAGCTTCTGTTGTGGGTCTTTTTCATCTCTATGATAAAAACCTGCATCATGGAGGCAGAAGTGATTCGTCTTCTGTCCTCAGGCTATGGGACGGCCCAACAGGGGCCCGATTCAGGCCAACAGGGGCTGGACTCAGCCCTGCTGTCCTTCTAATTCACCACAGGGGATTCAGACAGGACACTGCGGCATTGACAGGACACCAACAACTGACTAATTATGCGTTTTTTTTGTCATATTTATCAAAGACCGCTATGTATCGGCGTATGTGTGTGAGAAGCTGATGCTTTTCGTCAGCTCGCATTAAAATGATGGGAGATATTTTGTCTCAGACATGCGACTTGAGTTGAAAACAGTGCAGGGAAATTTGGTTCAAGGAGTGACCTCAAACTCCTTCACCTCTAGGAAAACACTACTTTTTTTGTAGACATTGTATTGTTCAAGCAAGTTATCATTAGGTTATAGTATTATTATGAAAACGGGTCATTTAATGTAGCAATATGACTGGTTTCAAATTGTGTCCTCCAAGTACTGCTGTGGGTTTAGACAGTTTAAATAAACAGAATAAAAACCTCATCAATTTAATATATTTATATATGATTTATGTATGTTGTTGCATGAGTAAAGAAATTCTTGTGTGTGTGATACAAGAGTTTTGGAAGGAGGTGATTAATAAAATCCTCAAATCCTGTAAATATTCCTCTTACTCTTAAAGTACATTTCTTTCACTTAAAACCTCCAGATCTTGAGTTGAGAGCGAAAGAGTCAGAGTTCATTGACATGTGTATATTACAAGCAAAGTTACCTGTTGACCTGAATTAAAAAGGAAAAAGAAAAAAAAAAAAAAAAAAAGAGCATTATATTGATGTCCGGGTTAAACATGGGGGCATGGTGTAGGACTGCACAAAATAACCTGCACATTGCTTCTCAAAGCGAAGTGAATGTTAAATCATTCTCTAAGATTCAAGTGATGTTGAGAATCTTCTCATGCATGAAGAACTGGGTTATGTGAAAGGGATGCTTTTTTTTTATTTGGACTTATTTGTTTCTTGTTTAGTTTTTCAAGCTGTCACTGTGGAAACTTGCCATTTCCCCCCACTTTCTGATCAAATTTCTACGTTGCATATAAAAGCAGGACTTAAAAGTAAGGGAGAAATGAAGGGAATGGGAGGGGAGATTTAAAAACAGAACGAAAGAAAATAATCTTTGCAGCACATTCAAACTGTCCAGGAAGCTAGTAGGAAGCCACAGAGATTCATTTCAGCTCTGTGGTACATTTACTTGCTCGCTCGGGGGGAAAGGAACGACGAGTTCTGAAGCTGAATGCGAAATGAAAACGGCTTGTTGGGGCTGTGGTTTGTCTGCAGAGTCGGGGGCCCGCGGCGGCGGCGACACAAGCAGACTGCGACATCACACGGGGCAAGACACGGAGCTGAGTGAACAATATTTCTGCTGAAATCTACTCCACAAGTTCCTTCCACGCAAGAGTCATCAGCTCTGTGTTTGGTTGTTTGCATGTTGTGTATGAGGCACAAAAAGGGACGTGGGGAAGACGGACAAAAAAGTGTGGGGGGGGGTATGGTGGGAGAAGAAGAGTCAGCAGATGAGATTGTTCTCTTCGTGAATGTGCCACGGCCAATAGGCGAGATGAGAGCCGTGCCAGGAATGTTTTTTTTTTTTTTTTTTCCCAGGCCATCCAGCATGGCGTGTCCTCGTTTGGTGAAAAGCGGTTCCTACTGAAGGGACACACACACACACACACACACACACACACACATAGAGGGCGAGTTCCCTGGCAGTGCTGATGGGGTTGGACTGGAAAGCCCGCTGGGTTACAGTGGAGCCGCGACACAATAGCGCAGCTCTTGCTGACAACTGAGGGTGCTGCAGCATGTGTGTTTACGTGACGTGCGTCTGACTGGGTGTGCATCTCTTCAGAACGGGTTTCTATGTTTATCTCGGTGGGGCCAGGTGCCATAGGGCGTGGTGTGTACGGTCATGTTGGTATTGGGTGTGCACCTGGCCTGCTCATATACAATACATGTAGAAAACCAACTGATGACTGGTGGAACTACAACTTTCTGCCAAAACACGGTACCTAACGTGACACGTTAAAGCCTCTAAAAAGGACTAACGGTGCTCGGGGGAGACTGGCCATGATTACCTGACTGCCTGATTAGAGCTAATCTCCAGCCAGGTAGATAATATTAGAACAGCACCACAATGAGCCGGCCGAGGAGTTTAGCTGCAGCTGCATTAGCAGCCTGAAGAGAGGGATAATAAAGCCTACATGTACTCAAACAAAGCACGTGGTGTACCTCTCCGCTGTGCTGGTAAAGTACGGTGAACTAGAGGACCTCATTTAGGGAAACAAAGTGCTGTGTGCATCATTAATGATCGGATGGAGAAGATATTCACGTCACATTTCAAAAGTCTGCTCTTTATTTGATTTATTTATTTATTTTGTTGGGTGTCCTACTTGTTAAGACATGAATAGAAACTCTTCCACGGAAAAACCTTTTACAGCCGCACTAGTCAAATACGCGTCAAAGAATATTCCGACAACTTGAGCCAATCAGTTTCTGAGAAAATCTGTAACATGTATTTAGTATAGCATAGCTTAGCATAAACGCTGCCAGCAGGGGGGAGGAGACTCCTCGAGTAGCTTCATCAGAGATGCCTTCTGACACCACCAAATAATGAATGGGATACTGTGGTTTTCAAGTTTGTTTGTTTTTTTTCTTTCTTCTGTTCATTACACAATGAAGTATGTACTACATACAGCATTGTGCTTAACTAGCTTATTTTGGACTGATGATCCCAGCGGCTTTTTAGGACGATAATTTAAAACAATACAGATTAAATCAACTTTTTAACTTGAAAAAAGACGCAGTTCGCAGCACCTCTTTTACAGCGAAAATAGGTTTTTGAAAGGTGAGGGGGGACCGCAGACAAAATCCCATTAATCCCCATTGTATTGGGGGTGGAGGCAGAAATCTGGACATATAAAACTGAAACTATCTGCATTGACAGATAGCACTAGAAGTGAGAAAATGGCTTTTGTCTCATCCCTTTTTGACCCTTTCAATATGGACTAGGAGGAGAGAGGTGGGTTTGGGGAAAATATAAGTCTGTGAAGCAACGTAATGACCCCAAACACAATTTAAGCTTAAAGAAACGTTGAAAGTTCCTGTCCATGTGCAATGCGGCAACAGCGACACTGACTCATAGCAGCATAAGATGTGCTTTTTGTTGTTATTTCCTGTAATGATTACTCTTCTTTGCGAACAATGACGCCACATCTATCAACGCTATAAGCCCCCATCACGAAAAAAACCCTCTCCTACTGTATATAAGAAGAATGGGGTTCTGCCTAATCGAATTGAAGCCCAGATTGTTGGTGCAGCATAGTGCTCATACCAATAAGCCCATTCGTCACAGTAGTTATTAGGACGGCCGGTAAGACACACCTCAGCAGCAAATTGCCTTCAATGAGCTTACAACAGAGGCGGCAAACTAAATAACTTGTTGGATGCAGGGATTTAATCCTGTAGTCCAGCTCCAACCCAAATATCAGACCTGTAGGCTATCAGTGACCCAAAATATTTCAGCAAAAAGGCCGTTGCTCTCCGGAGCGAAAACCACAGTACACCTACTGAAAACCCTGTGGCTCTATTCCATGCAGTGGATTCAGGTCAAATGTACTCTTGTGTAGGTGTTGTCAGATTTCTCATCATGTGTAAGGTTCAAATCAGTTCGGGGGTGGGGGTGGGGGGGCTGATGTGGAAACACTTCTAGTGCTACAACCATGAATTATCAGGCAGATATATAACTGTGGAAACCCGCTCACGAGTGGAGGTGGTTGCTGTTGCAGTGCTGGCTTGGCGACGTGGGCCGCAAGCAGCGCCAAAATGTCAAAATCTGTGTTTACACTTCCACGTCTCAAGACCGTGTGAGTCACTGCTGTAATAGTATGCCCTTTGCAGCCGTGTGTGTGTGTGTGTGTGTGTGTGAGACAGAATAAGTCTCGCTGTGCTATCAGGGCTGGATTTACTGACTGATAAGAAATGAACGGGAGAGGAGACACATTTGTTTCACAAACCTGGTTCTGTATCAACAAGCCCCCAAATAGATCTGCCCCGAAGACCCCTTGCAGCCGTTTAAACAATATTTTGTCCCACCTGAGAACACTTTTGCTGATAAGAACGCGCCGGCACCGGCTAACATCACCGCACGCTGGAGAGGTAAGGTGATACCAGCAGGGTGGAGATCGAAACCTATCAGCGAGCCGCGCGCTGCAAATTGTGGGAGCGTTCAGGGCGTTTGATGCATAAAAGCTCACTTCTGGACTGTCGAGCGAAAGCGTAGATGGTCGGGTGTGTCTGGAAAGCCACAGTCAGGACAAAGGAGAGGATAGGATCAGGATCGAGGCTATTCTCTGAGGAAGCGCTTTGTTGGATCCGAACCTCATTGTTGATAAAAATGGTTTTTCCATTTTTTTAAGGTTTTGTGTCTCCTATTTCTTATCATGGTTCAATTAAAACTTTGGCTAATGCAGTGTAACCCCTTTAGTTCATTTCAGGGCTCCCTGGGCTGTCCCTGGTTTTCAAGAGCCAATACGGGGAACGTCGTACTCACAGCACTTAAAATAGATCATCAATGGCTCCACCGGGCACGGTTTCCAGTTTTAAAAGCCAAAGCGTGGGAAGAAGAGCCAATGGGCGTGTCTCACATTGATCCTTTCTTCCACTGCTAGAGAATGGCTGTACAGTCGGTTGGATGTCGGGGCGGTGGTAAGGCTATTGTTTCACTGAACTTTGGGACTGAGATGAGTGAATGATCGACACAGTTTCAACGAGGCACATGGTAAAGATATCACGTACCAAATATGGCGCAACGGTGTGCACATCCAGGACTGAAGCAGGCCCTCAAGGGTCGACCTGCTGGGGGAGCTTGCAACATTCAGCGTGCGGACTACTTCTCTTCTTCCTTTGAATGACGTCACGTAAGACAACATATATTTTCTAGGAGTTTGGTATAGATAGTGTAAACAGCGATGATAATACAAGTGTACATCCGGTTTAGTCCTGCACATGGAGTTGCATTCTCGTTCTTCTCAATGGACCTCTCGACACAGCCTAATGAACACAGCTGCAGCAAATACCATTAATACGGGGTGGGTCTGATGTCTGCATTCAATACAGAGAGGCCCGGGGTGGTTTTTAGCCTAGCTTAGCACAAAAAAAACAAGGGAAGCAAAAGAAAACTGCTAGCTTCTGTCAAAAGAGACACAACACAAAGAGGTGAAACTAATATCGATCTTCTCATCTTAGTCCTGTCAGGAAAGTGGTATTTCTGCTTTAAGCTTAAGCATTTGCGAGTGGATTCTGGGAATGATCTGGGGAGCTGCACATATTCGGCGTTAGGCATTCTGTTAAAAAAAAACTCCCCACCTGGGAGTAATGCACGTTTTTCACCCGGTCTCCAATGCCATGACATTGACGGACACCACCAGTAGTGGCATAATGTCAACTCTATAAGATGGTACAAGTAATAGATGATCCATGACGGGGTTTAATGCAACGGCGAGTGAGCAAATAAAAACTTCAAAAAGAAACCATGTATGGAGACCTTTTTCAACCCTGTACTGAAGCAAGGGACCATGGCTTCGCACTGGGCCTCATGCAAACACACCAGTCCTCTCTTAAAACATCAGAGGCCTGTGCTGTTTGGCTCTCCACCCACAGAGACGCTGATTTAGGTTTGCTGATTACAGAACGGTGCACAACCGGGACCACCCATTCAAAACATCTTCGTGAGACACAGCGTTTCAGTCCTGCGTGGGTCTTCGCCAGGCCAAAGCGCTAGCCTATGTGAGACAGAGCGAGAGCGCGTGCGTCCTTATCCTGGAATCCTAATGACAGGATAGAATGGCCGCGGCCCGTGTTGCCCTGGCGACAGGCGCCATGGATATGTGACAGAGGGAAACGGGAGAGTGGAGGTGGAGACAGGCAGTCGGAGAGAGACCAACACGGCAGCAGGACAGGCAGCTTTTGATCAGGTAAACGTTGGGGGTTGGGGGGGACAAATGATTAAGGGCATCCACGATTCACATGACGACAAACGAGAACACTGAGGTAGATTACGCGCGGCCTCCGTGGGGAGAGTCTTTGAATAACATTTGCATTACGCACAAAAAGCACCACAACAGGGTTTTGCATTTGTAATCGATGAGCGGCAACTGGATGTGTTCTTCAGTCATCAACGCAGCCGGGCGGGTTTTACTGAAAGATGGTATCTTGCAATTATCAGCACAACCGAACAAACGGACCCAGGAAAGATGGACGTCAAAGCAGTTGGTGGGGGAAAAAAAAAAAAGAACCCACTGAAGGTATTAAAAGTCAGCGGCTTTCTACCTGCCTCTACCTCACTCGCCCACTCTGCTTCTTTTTATAAACTGTCAAAGAGTCCCGTCGGTTAACGTCCTCCGCCTTCAGTCTCCTCATCTTCTTACTCGCGCTCTCTAAAGATACATGCATGGACCCACACACACACACACACACACACTGAATTAAACATGACTATGATAGTGGGGCTTTGCTGACTGAATTCTAATTACACTGACTTTGCAGGGTTGCACGTGTGCCTAAGGGCTGTGTGGGAAACTTGCGAGTGCGTATTCGTACGTGGGTTCTTTGTGCAGAAATTGGCCACGGCTGCGCTTGCGTGTGTGTGTGTGTGTGTGTGTGCGCGTGCGAGAGAAGAGAGACACAGTGTGTGTGTCCACATCCTGCAGCCACAGAGCCCCCCCCCGCCGTAAGAAATGACAAGCTTGTTAAGAGGAAACCATATTTGCACTACCATATGTCAATAATAAAAAAAAAGAAAAGAAAAGAAAAACAGAACTAACACCTCTCTCATTTGACAGTCAGCGAGAAACAAACCCGTTTTTGATGTTTCTTTTTAAAAAAACGTTGCTGGTGGGACTGTGACTCAAGGACACCTTCATCTAAAAACGCCAAGTCCAGTGAAGACTTCGGTCCTTCGCTGCAAAGTTTCTGTCTCACTCCACCACACAACAGTGACACACCTGGCGTATGGTCTAACCGGACTACAAAAAGCTTTTATGCAGTCACTAGACATTTCAGAGGCAGGGACAGAGCACTGAGTGATGCAGCAGCTCGGTACAGGACCACAGGAAGTGAGCGAGGCCTCTAAAGCCATCGCGCTATTGTATAAAGTCCTTCCACTTACATTTTGGTGTTAGACGTTGCTTTTTACTGCAGCTGGGGGATCGCATGTTCCTCTGAAGGCAGAGCGAACTGTCTGACCTCTTGGGTTCAGAAAGCCTTTCACTTGTCTCTAAAGCATAAACGTTGTAAAACCTTCTAGTGGCAATAAGAAGTATAAGACCGGACCACAGAACAGCGTCATCAAAAACAAAACAAAAACTAAAGCTTCTTTCACTTCAAACCACGAGAAGAGCCACAGCCCGTATAAGTCGTGTAATGGTATAAGCAGAAACTGCAACATTTCAAGACTTCAAAAAGTGAATTTAAAGCCAGCACTAAAGGCTAGACAGACAAAGTTAGCGAGTAGCGGCTGCTGAACATAGAGGAGCATTTCGCAGCTAAAGAGCCACATATTTCTCTGGAGCTGGTGGAGAACAAATCAAAGTGAAAAGCAGAGCCAACGTTGGACTCATTATATTCATCAGGAAGCCAGAGGTGCTACTCCAAACGAACGCTAACGCTGGTGACGATCTGTCAATGTTGCGTTAAAAGCGGGATCTGCTGTCCCCAAGTTCCCGGGGGGGGGGGGGAAGATATATTAATCCACCTTTAGGATGTAAACATATACATTAAACTGTATCCAAAACCAATCTCAGACATCATACAACTTGGCCTGGTGCCCGATTATGTTAAAGAGCAACCTAGTGCCTTGTTGTAGCCTGAACACATCCCCCTCACTTATCAAGAAAATGCTTTAGAAACCCCGAATCTCGAGCTCTCTGCGAATTTCAACTCCAGACTGTCTTTATTGGAGGGCGCCGCCCAGATCACAGGTAACATGACGTCGCCTTGGAATCCAGGGCGTGTGAAGAACTGTACAAGGCAGCATCACAGATCGTAGACCAGATTTTGTCTTGGTGTGCAGGGCAGCACTACTCGATTTTCATGATGCATTATAGACTGGGACCAGAATCAGGGATCAGGATTTAGGGTTAAGTTACTCTTAAAAAATGTACGGTCTCAAGGCGACTTTTCTTAGTTTCTAAATAGTGAATATTTTAGATATACAACTCCACTTCGGCACACTCCTAATCCGAAGCATTTCTCCTGTCGCTTCACCTCAGCCTCAATAAAAGAAAAAAAAAAAAAACTCAGGATAGAGGGCGGCCAGCTGTTATTTTCACAAAGAAGAAAAACCATGTTATTTTTTTTTTTCATTTTTGATAAAAGCAAGGGGTGTGGGGTGGTAGGTTTTCAGGAAGTGTAAGGGAGGAGAGATGGGGAATGTCTGCTGGGTGGTAAATAATTAAACACAATGGACTTTCACACCTGTGGCCCAGGCGCACAATGTAAATGTAGGAGTGTGCCCTTTCATTGGCCTTCCTGTGTTACCGAGAGCTTTAAACCATTTAGGTTGGGGTATTTTTAACCAGCTGTGTGCATGACATTTAACCACAAGAAAAAAGAAAAAAAAAAAAGAAAAAGCGTGTTCTCTAAACACAGATGAAAATAATGTCCTTCACATTGGTGCACAGAGGTGGTGGAATGTACTCAGTGCTGCCAAAACATGACTGATATGACTGGTAGAGAGCGAGAGAAGTCTAACGGTTTCATAAAGCCTTTAACGTGGACCCACATGAGGAAATTCACTGAATTCCAGCGAGTGACTTGACTGCGCCGTGTGCGTTTCTTTATCTTCTCTGGTGACCTACAAAGCTCAAAAAGTAAAAAGTGATCAGGAGCATTACTAGTCGAGACCGCGACTGGCCTCACGTTTCCAAATGTTATCAGGGGAAACGCATGCCCCCACGTGCTGACGCGCGCACACGGATTACCATGGTTACCAAATGATCTCGCAAAACAGTGTTTATGCAGACCGCTTAGGACAGTGGCTCCCGACGGTTTTCACCAGACGCAGCCCCGCAGCCCTGTCCGATGGGTTCAAGCACCCATTCGATAGAAGGGGTGGCCCCTCGTGGAATTGTTCATTCAATAGTAGTTCACTGCGAGAAAACACTGGCTGCGGTGGACCCGTGGCTGCACTTGTGAATCCATACATTACATAGTGAGCCTGGAATTGTTAATACTTAGGCTGGGTCTCCTTTCTCTTCGCCGGGTTGAGTTTGCGTTCGCACCGCAACCACATGGAGAGGCCAAAGCTGGTTTGTTCAACCTTTTATCCATATAAAAGGATCATTTTTGCTGCTCGACTGCTTACAAGTTTACTGTCATTTTCAACATTTGGTGTGAAGGTGTTACAACTGCCCCAGATCAGTTATATTATATATATATCTTTATTTTTAAGATCATTATATCTATTTTTTGCAAGTTAGGTGAGCGACAATCTTTCCAGGTACCCCTGCTCAAGTACTCCTGGAGTACAAATACCCTACGATCAGCAAATGGACTGAAGAGTACTTGAGCTTTTGAAATGATGCTTAAAATCACATATCTACGATAATAAACCCCTGGGGATAGTCCGCTACAAACAAACTGCACCATAGTCTGCTTGGAACTGCACCGAGGCCCACTTTTTACAGGCGGTCTCGGGCTCATCTGTTCAGTCTGCACCAGAGTTTGAATGACAGCTTTCCCAGCAGCCTAAATGAACAGAACCAAATGGGCAAACACGTTGGTGGGAAAGCACCATTAGTTCAATTAGTTCAATCACAGGCGTAAAAGTTCATATGAATTTAACAGATTGCTATCTAACCAAAGCCCAGGTTCCATTAGACCAACACTCCTACATCGGAATAATTACCACTTTCAGTAACAAACACACGATCCACTTCACCAAACCTAATCTGCAGCTTGACATATTGGTCACTAATTACACATAAACATGCTGCAGCAGTTTAAAAATGGGCTATCTGCGTGGTTCCGCTGTGCGAATACACAGAAAATGGGAACACTGGAAAAAGGCGGGTAAGCGCATAAAATCTCTTCCTCTCTCTCACCCTCTGGATGTTGTGCTCACAAACACATGGGACCGTCTCCCTTTTCCCCCATAATAACCGGTCAGAGGGTGCGGAGACTTCAAAAACCAAACCACCACCCCCTCCTGTGTCTTGCTGCCAGCTGTAATTCTCCTCCACAAAGAGCAGCGTCATGTACCACCAGGGAATTAAAAAAACAACAACAAAAAGCTGTCAATTCCGCCTGCCCTTAGTCAAGAGAGCCCAGTCCAATCAGACTGCAGATGAAAACTCAGTCAGTCCTGGCCTGTGTATATCACTAGAAAGCCCGAGTCAATTTTATGCAAATGCAGGAGTGATGCGGTACAAGAAGCTGCACTTGACCTACATAGCTCTTCCACAATTCCTTCCCCAATAGAGAGGAGGAGATCACAGGAAGCTGGAAGCAAGGGGACAAGCCTTATTAACCACCACTGCACAGGAATAAAGCAGTGCACTGTGGGTAGGGGGGTGGGGGACAGAGCAGAGTGGTGCTTGCGGGCCGATAAAGACGAGAGTCCAGGAGATTGTGCGAGGTGCGGTCCAGCATTAAGCACTAGACTCTGAGAGAGTTCAAAAAAAAAAAAAATAATGTGATCGTGCGGCAAGAGAGGGAGACATTTCTGGAAAAGCTAGAGGAAGTGTTGATGATCTGCTTTGGTGAAGTTCTCAAGTCCTGACGTGCATGTGGAACATTCTCTTTCAGCCAAGTTCCTTGTGAGAAAAAAAAAAATAAAATAAAAAATGGGTTTGTTGGAAAACGAGCTCTCAAAAAAAAAATAAACCCCAATCCCAGACCAGGAACACTGAGCCGAGGCCATTCTCGGAGGCTGCGCTCACACAGAAGCGGCACTGAACAAAAATTCCACACAAATTATACAGGCCGGGCTGAGCTTCGATGCTTTTGTAATTGCCTGCGCAGCCCTGCCCAGAAAAGAAAGGCAAAGGAAAGAAAAAAAAAATAATAATAATAATATGTGGGCCTTGATGATGACCAAGGAGAGCAGACGGACAACAACAGGAGAAAGGGTTTGGTTTGCCGAGGACAAAAGACAGGATGGGTTCACGTCTCACGGCCACGGTCACCGGCGGCCTACGTGCACGCGTGCGCGCGCTCAAAACACGTGCGCCACAGCCCGGCTGCATGGGTTGGACTTATTCACGCAAAGTCTGCCGCCTGAATATCCGTGGATTAAAAAAAAAGTCCCGACCTACAGGCGAGCATCACTCAAACCCACAGTACCGCATTTTAAACCGCTGGCAAACAACCCAGAGCCACGGACACCCAAAAGTACGACGCACGAATTACGTGGAAATGTGGAGGAGATGCTGCACAAGACGTGTACAAATTCCCACTCAAAGCCACGGTGCAGCAATGAAAAAATATCGGCAGTCTGGGTTTGGGTGTTTACGGAGTACCGAGACCGGGTACGGTTTGAGACGTTTTGATACTTTGGGCCGCTTTAAGGGGCTTCTAAAAACCCATCTTTATAGGGATGCCTTTTTATAAACCTCCATGGCCTGTCTAACGTTTGGGTTTGTTTCAGTTTGATTTTGTGGTGTGTTTTTTTTATTGTAATATATCTTTATTTCTTCATTCATCATCTATTTGTGCATGTGTGTCTGAGGACCACTTTGCTGTAAATAAAAAAGCTTTACGTAAGTACCACTGCCAATATGAAAAGTTAGAAACTGTTTCAGTCCCGATACCAAGACAATTCTTTTCTGAAGCCTTCCTTTTGAGAAATAAACGGGCTTTTCCACAAAACCTTTTTTTGGTTTCATTTAACAAAAGAAGCCAAGGTCAAATGTTGCCTAAATACAAGAACTTTGAGTGAATAAAATAAGTCTAAAACTGGAAGAAATGACCAAACTCCCAACAAGTATTGAGGTTCAACACCGAGCCCTGCACAGTACAAATTGTGTTCTAGTTTCAATAGAGTGACTGGGGAGTCTTTGCGTTTGCCGTTTCCACTTGATACAATCCCGAAGCCTGCGTTTCCCGCCCGGATTGTAAGAGGTGGTTGGATTTACCTGGAGAGCAGAGGATTACGGCAGACCAAGGTCAAGGAAACGGCACCTGCAGGCCAGCGTCTGAGAGGCTGAGACACCAGCCACGACTGAAGATGTTTTCGAGGCGTGGTGTGCTGCTCTGTAACCGGATGCATCCCATACCTGTGGAAATGCCTCTTTAGGTTGAGGGGGGGGGGGGGGGGGGGGGGGGGGGGGTTGACACGCGTGCCCCCGGGCTGGACTCAGAACCCAGGATGCGGTGGCTCCACACCCCGGTCATTTGGATGCCGACGCACCTAATAATGTGTTGGGTTAAGATTCAAGCCACAGGCTTGAGATCTTCAAGAGCAACGTAAACACCGGAAAATAATGCTCGCCGCTCTCGGCTGGTCCAGAGCAGAATGTGAAAGCAGCCTGCAGCAACTCGCAAAATTAATTAGAAACAGTCTCTAATATTTAATTAATCCCTAATACAGACGGAAAACAGGAGCAATGTGCAGCGACGCCTTGGCCAAGCGAGCACCAGACATCTGACTGTGACTGAGAGATAACCGTGGTGCCCAAAACACAAGCTTTGCCATCGTTTAGTTCTGATTTAGGACCAGGCCTGGGAATAGCTCAGCTTGGAACAAAGGCACAGATGAATTCAACCGTAAAAGAACCAAAAACACAAATAAAGTGCTCCTCAGAGTCTGGGACAGGTCATAGCTGGCCCGAATCCCCGAGCTAAATCCTGAGGACTGAATGGGGCCTCGATGAGATTGTTCAGTCAATAGGCTTGGAGGGCCACCTAACCCAATAATAAGCTCTGCGACAAATAACACGCCTTTGTGGGACGGCCGTCCACAGGGGGAGAGCACCCGCGCGCGCAAGTCTCGTACCAAGTGGCTGCGTAAAAAACAAAACAAAAACACGCGCTTTCCAATCCAGCGCGAGTGATGGGACGTGGAGGTTTGGAGTAGCAGACGCGCTCACGCCACAACACACGCGCCCGACTACTAAATTTTGAACAGAGGAAACTTTAATGACCCGCCCCCCCCCCCCCCCCCGGGGA
This sequence comes from Coreoperca whiteheadi, assembly GCA_011952105.1. NCBI lineage: Eukaryota > Metazoa > Chordata > Actinopteri > Centrarchiformes > Sinipercidae > Coreoperca > Coreoperca whiteheadi. The sequence goes on along the minus strand of CM022482.1, from coordinate 6,538,370 downwards.
AGATTTGCCACATGCTTTGCTAACCATATTCCTACGAGATACAATGATCTATTTGCAGTTCGGGCTGCAAATAACAATTCTTTTCCTTATTGATGAATCGGTCTTGTGTGTTGCTGAGTACCTGACTTATCGGTTAGTCTTTCAAATGTCAGAAAATGCCCATCACAAACTCCCAGAGACTAAGATGACGTCTTCACATGGCCTGTTTTGTCCATTGAACAGTCTAAACCCCAAAGATATCCAGTTAACAGTGATATAAAACAGAGAAAAAACAGCGATTTTGTTGGCATTTTTGGTTGATAAAGGTCTTAAAATATTCAAAATGGTGAGACTATTCAATTAATCAAATAATCTTTTCAGCACTACTCTGTGTGTGTGTGTGTGTGTGTGTGTGTGTGTGTGTGTGTGTGTCCCCTACGTGCTCAGACTACAGTGAAACCTGCAACAAAGTTCAGTTCAGTGTTTGCTCTCACCTTCTTGCCCGTGGAGCCCGTCTTAGAGAGGCAGGACTTCGCAAGGGAAAGGTACCCGCCGATGACCTCAATCTCCTCCACAGCGGGGTAGCGTTTCTTCAGCAGGGAGCCCAGCTGGGCGTACGGGGCCTGTGGGGGTGCAGACCCCGGTGGAGCCTCACCTGAGGCTTCCTGCCGGGGCTCAGGTGAGCTTGGCTGGGCCTCGGGCTCCACCCTGCGTTTAGGCACCACCGTGAAGGTGTTCCCCGTTCTCCTCTGCACCATGGGGCTGGGAGCGGGGACATGCAGCGCGGGCTCCACTTCAATGTCGTCGATGTTGGTTACAGGCAGGTGATCCACGGGAGCTTGTTCTGGAGCCGGGGAGGGGGTAGAAGGGACAGGAGACGGGGCCGGGGAGGCTGAGGGAACCGGAGAGAAGGGAGGAGAAGATGGGCCCGCCGGAGAAGAGGGGGGTGAAGGCAGAGCAGGTGGAGAGGAGGTGCTTGGGGTTGGAGCAGGAGATGGAGACAAAGGTTCGGAGCTCGGAGGAGGCGCAGGACTTGTGGCAACAGAGGGAGATGGTTCAGGCTTGGATGGCCTCGCCGGCCTCTCGAGGTCCTTCTCCTCCTGCAGTTTCTCCTCATTTCTCTTTGAGGGTGGCAAAGTGGACATAGGGGCGTGGGAGGTTGGCACTCCTGGCGTGGGCACCTCTGCCACTCTGTGGGAGGGGGAAGACTGGACGGGGCTGGGCGGCACCGGGCTGCCAGTCGCAGATGGGGCAGCGAGACGGCGCTTGGGGATCACTGTGAAGGAGTTTCTGGACTGCAGGCGCAGGTTCGCGAGGGCCCGTGCCTGGGTGTCCCCATCGGGAATTCGGGCGAGGTCTGGCTTCGGGGAGGGACAGATCTCAAAGTCAGGTGAGGAGCACGACACCTTGGACGAGATGGGGCTTGCGGGGGACTCGGCACGGGCACGAAGGACCTCCGGAGAGCATGGCACCTTGGGTTTGGGCGGCACCTCGGCGCCCTCCCAGTCTCTCTCTCTGGTGGTCTTGGTTTGCCCCCTGTCTGGCTCATCTCTGGGGGTGACAGCTGCCCCGCGGCCTCCGCTCCCCTGAAACCGCTGACGGAAGGAAGACACGGACTGAGGGGGCCCGGCGGGTTGCTGGGGGCTGCCCAGCTCAGAGACAGCTGGCTGTGGCTTTGGTTTGGAAGACCAGGGACTCTGGAAGACAGGTGACGATGGCTGGCTGCTGCCCTGGCCGCTGACCGACGGGCCTAGCCTGGGCTTTGGCACCAGATCTGGCTGTGGCTTGGACCAGAGTCTCGGCCTGCTGCTGGCACTACAGTCCAGGTCCAGCAGGTTCTCTGTGCTGTGGGACTTCTTCTGCAGCTTCCCGTAGTTGCTGTCAAACTTCTGCAGCATCCGGCTAACCCTGCCTTGACCCTCACCTTTCTCATATGATTGGACCTCATGATCAGGGCGGCCCAGGGTGCTCAAGTTCTCCTCACTCTTGCTCAACGTGGTGTCATAAATGACCACTTCCTTGGCCCTTATCTCAGTAACAGCACTCCCTCTCCGGTCCAAGAGGTCGTTCAGCGAGCTATAACTACTGACACCGTTTTGCTGCCATTTGGACCCGGTTTGTACCCCTCCAGCTTCCGGAAAGTAATCCGGATCCGACTCAATTATGATAATATTCTCTGCGCGGATGGTCCGTATACCGGGTACGCTGCCGTACAGCTCCAGGATGTGCTGGACCGGACGAGCGGCGTTTTCTCGGTCCTGTCGCCTCCTCCGCTCCTTCTCCAGCTTGATGAACGGGTTCTCCTCCAGCGGGCCGAGGCTTTCCTGTAGCACCAGGCTCTCCTGCATGTAGTCCTCGCTCGGAGTCGTCCTCTCCGCGGCCGTCGGCCGTGGCTCTTTGTTGTGCGCGAAGTGTTGGCTGGCTGTGGTGATGGTATAGTTCCGACCGGACCCGCCGCTCGGTCCGCTGTCACTCGTGTGTAAGCTGCCGCCGCCGCCGCCGCCGCTGCTGCCATTCACATTTCCCGTCAACTCGCCGTTAACCCGCAGCGGGCCCGCACCGCCGGGGCTCGTCTCCGCGGAAGCAGCTCCTCCAGGCCCGCCGCCCTTCGCTTTCCTCCGCTCCAGGATCTCTCGCTTCCAGGCCGGCATCCTCGGGCTCTCTTGCCCGGCCTCTTGGCGGAGGACGCGTACCTCTCCTCCGCCAGACATTTCGGGAGGTTGTTTGGAGGGATGAAGTGGAGAGGGGCAGGCTCCGAGGCGGTTTTGCCGCTGTCCGGTGCGGCTCTAAAACCTCTATCCGACTCTGACTGTACCTGCAGCACCGCACATTCACAAACACATCCCTCCGGTCTCTTTTTTCTCCCTCTCTCTCTCTCCTCTCGCTCTGCTTTCTCACCCCCCTGGCTCCCTCTCACCACACAGCCCCTGAACGCGGCCCCGCCCCTCCGCAACAGCACGAGCGGCTTCGGCAGTCCCATCCGCTACTTGATTGGTCCTTATGGCTTAGAGACACGCCCCTCCCTCTCTGTAGCACGCCGCGCATTGACGCAAACCACTCCCGTTTCCATTGTTGACTAGGCGAGGAAGGCCTGTCAATCAAACGTGTTGCGTTCAGGTTCCACTCGCCCCTCCCTTGTTTTGTTTAACGTTAATATAATTAACGCTATCAGTGGATGTGTCTTCCATTAAGTAATAAAATATAGCTTTTTTTTTTGGTCAATATTGTTTGTACCCATACACATACTGCCTCATTTAATGTTTAATTATCAAAAAAAAAAAAATGAATAGTGACTTCTTCGTGCTTTATTTTTTACTTAACTACCTTTGGTTTCCCAATAATGTTTCAAATTCAATGCCTTTTTTTGGTGCTATTTGTATAGTTTTGCTTTCCAAACCGCATACACCATGAATGTTGCAGACTATCCCGAAGCCCTCACTTGTTTTTGTTCCGGTGAGATAAGTAGGAAATACCGAGTGCCGGGTGGAGGCTCATTCAGCGTTTGCCGGTGATGCCACCTGTCGATAATCCGGCTGCAGTAAACACATGAGCTGAGAAGTGGCCGGCTGCACATGAATCAGCACTAAGAGGGCTATTCTTGGGTACTACAAGAGATTACTATAGCTCATCAAACATTTATCACCGAACCATGATTAAGAGCTGCAGGACTGGGGCGCACAGTGGACGAAAACAACCAAATGCATACAAGAAATAGGCCAAAATGTCCCTTTGTCTGCGGTTCAACGTTGGTTTGAAAGAAATGAAAGCACAACTGGTGTGGCTACAATTGAGGACGCACGAGTCACGTCCTCGGTAATATTTTGGGGGATTTGAGTTTCCATTCCATCACCGGCAGATATTCCTTTGGGGCTCATATGTACAAATGTGACTTGTTTTAATCTGTAATGACACACGGACAAAACATTAAATTCCACTGATTTAACACTCAATTCATCGCTGCGCATGTCTACATGCAACAGAGCCCAGTGTGATGAATCTTATTGAAGCCTGTGAGCCAACTTTCCGTGTAAAACGGAAGCAGGGAACTGTTGCTTTGTTTTTTTTAAAGTAGGTATGATTTGATGAATCATGTATGGGCTTTGGTAAAACGTGCAAAGAGATAAATATGGGTATACCACGCCCATGTAAAAAAGGCCAAGGGCGCCTCCTTGTGGCCAGGGAGACCAAGACCAAGATATCTCTACCTAGATCCACTACCACACTATTCATTAGACGACAGTGGTTAAATGTTGATGGTTTATTTACATGTACGTACGGAGGACAATAATAAAAAAAGGTGCCGTAACAAGAACATAAATAAGATTTTGGGGAATTTCTTTCCAAAATCAACACATACATATTACACAGAAATTCATATCGGGAATTACCTTAAAATGAGGCCTTAAACACATGCAGTACACACACAAGGTAGGATCGAACACGGATCAAATACATATTGTACAAAGAAAGAGCAATATCCACGGAAGACGCGGGCACACAATTGGCTGCTCGTGGACGTCACATTCAGTTCTTCTGGATTGGGGTGAGACTGTGAGCTCACAGCAAGTTTCAGAACCAGCTTCTTGCTGTTCAGACCGTTCTCACTGATGGAATTGGCAAGCTAGGCAACTTGGGGGGGTTGCGTGAGTAACACTCCCGGGCAAGAGGCAACAAAGTGACACACGAGATAATAAACCTAACCAAATTTCGTTGGCAAGCAGTGTCCTCCGCTTGGAATAAGCAACAAAGCTGCAGCAATTCCTTGAACTCTGTTACCCGTGACAGTCGCCCAAAAAGGTGCCATGGGCATTACAGCCGTTCTGTTTCACCAGTTCGTTAAATTTGTGTGCAAAACGTGCATTCACACATAACTCTGGCATACGTTTTCCTCATGGCTCATTGTCGGCCATTGATTGCACAATGTGAAAGCACACCATGTCCCAAAAACACATTTCCTGCTCTGACTATGTATTCCTAAAAGTATCGAAAACATACAGGCATAAGGGGGCTCGGAAAAACTGGGACAAACCATTGATTCATTCGGTACTCATTGTCTAGGTACAATTTACTTCCATTCAGAATTAACTAAAAAGGTACACTGTAGCAATAGTTACCATTACCACTTTTCTGGTCTCAGGCTTTCCACAACATTTTAGAGCCTGGCTGCAGGGATTTGCTCCCATTCAGCCACAAGAGCATTAGTGAGGTCCAACAGCAATTGTTGGGCGACCAGGCCAAGGGCTCACGGTCCCTGTCCCAGTTCATCCCAATAGGTGTTGCAACTGACCTCCGCAGAGGTCAGGGCTCTGCGCAGGCCAGTCAAGTTCTTCCACGTGAAACTGGGAGAACCATTTCTTTATGGACCAGGCTTTGTGCACAAGAGCACTGGCATGCCGAAATAGGAAGGGGCCTTGACCCAAACTGTTGCCACAAAGCACACTCCTGTCTAAAATATATTGGTATGCTGTAGCGGTAAGATTTCCCTTCAGTGGAACCAAGCGGTCCAAACCAGGGAAAATAGCCCCAGACCAAATGTACACACATGTATATGGAAACGAGTGTCCACATACTTTGTGTATGTAGTGTATTTTAGCACTCAGCAACACAGTAGGTTGTCCACTTCTTTTCTTGAAATACTGCATGATAACTTAAGTGAGCGATGAAAAATTTGTGTTGAAGCTATTAGAAACACAAATGATAGAAAACAGGATTCTGGTGCAGAACATGTGCTGGATAAAGTCACAATTGCTTTTTTTGTGTTAAAAAAAAAAAAAGGTGGCGGCAATGAGCCAAAAGAAAAGTGACACCGTTGATACGCTTCAAATCTCTAACGGCAGATGAGGACTGCTCTCTGTTCTGGTGCTGTCGGCGATGTGAAAGCACGCAGCCGCTAACTGCTCCTCCTCAGTTGACGCGACACGCCCGTATCATCAGCAGCTGCAGCAGGATGAACAGCGGCGAGACGATGAGGCCAAACCACAGGTCCCTGGCTTGCTCCTGCTCCGCAAGCTTCTGGCACAGCAGCACCTCACACACCAGCTTCAGGCTGAGCACCGTCAGCACCCAGAGGAGCCGGAGCACCGCCAGGCGCTTCTCATTCTCCCGGTAAAGACGGATGGACACGATGGCCGTGAAGTAGGTGCTGAGGCCGTCGGCGGCGAACAGCGGGACGAACACCAGCCACCAGCTCAGCGTGGGGGTGAACATGTCAGCTCGCAGGGCCACCAGCATGCTGAAGACCAGCAAAGCCAGCAGGTGGAGGAAGAGTTCAAAGGTGGCAAAGCCCAGCCACTGGACCAGCTCCCTCAGGGAGAACAGCATGGCTGAGGACGGCAGCGTCTTTAACCAGGGACGGACTGACTGAGGACGGCCGAGTCACACACTGGGCAGCCCTGGTTAGGGGCGAAAGTGCTCCAGAGTCAGGGTGGCACACGGTTGAGGTGAGAACTTTTCCGATTATGCCTGGGCAGCAACGGCGAGGTACTGCAGAGATGACCCACTTCACACTTGGCTACATCTTCAAATCCAGCCCGAGGAGCCTCTCTGGAAACCCTTCCTTATGTCTGATCAAGAAAAACGGGACATTAGGAAAGAGGACACAATGGGCTGCCTCTGACGGGAACTGATGAAGAGAAGACCTGGGCGTACACCCACTCACTGTGTGCACCTTAACGTAGACAGGGCCCAAACCTCTCAAAACCATCTAACGTTAACTAAATTAGGAAACAGCTAGTGACAACAGGCAGCTATTTCAGCTATCCTTCTCCATTATTTCATCACATTTTCAGTACAACATTTAGCCTGATTAACCTCCGTTAGATACCGGCTGATACTGGTAGACTGAGATTAAAATGACACATTGCAATTAATGTTAACGTTACAGGTCGAGTCGAGCTACAATTGCATCGATGACAGAGCCTGTAACGTTAGCCGATCCTCGGACTACAATGTAAGCACAGGCAGTCAGAGACGACGCTGTCCATTTAATTACCAACACAACGCATGTATGGGAATATACAAAATGTGTTTTACTGCGACCACACATTACTATACCTTAACAACAGTCCGGCGTTTTCTCCTTCATCTAACTTAGCTAGCTGAATGCGAAGCAGTCAGTACACAAGGCTAATTAGCATCGCAGCTTGGGCTATTTTTTCCCCCTCTCGCCTTCTGAGAAATCTCGCGATAAGAGTAAACCTGGAATGTACGGTGGCCGAAAAGACAATATTTTGGTTAAGTTCCTTTTTTTGTTATCCGTTTTCTGTTCCAACAATTCCCACTGTAATAATCATCGACAAATGCATGTTATCTTTTACATATGGATATAATAATAATTTCCGTTTGTTTAATGGTTGTTGAGTTTTGTTTTTTTAAATGTCGTTTGGCTTAATGTAAACAAGACTCCAGTCGGTAGGTGGCGGTAGTGCGCAGTCACGTCGCCCGCGAGCCGTGGGTCCAAATCAGAGAAGAAGAAACACCGCCACTCGCCTGAACCTCCTTGGACTTCCCCTCAGACTGTTCCCGACCGTTGTGTGAAGCAGTCGACTTCTTTCATCTTCAGGGGTAAGCACGCTGTCTTCGTTCAGTATGTTGGCCGTTTTTACTCGTGTTTTCTGATCGTGACCTGACGTATTTGCGTTGGCTGCGGGTTGTGGTCATAACCGCTCGCGGCCGTTTCCTGCAGTTTGCGCGACAGGTAAGTTAACTTATTCGCGCAGCCAAGGCGACAAAAAAAAGACGTGTTGTAACTTAACGTTTTACGCCAAGTTAACCTTCGCCTGCTCTGGTTTTAAAAGCACACGAGCCAGCTGGCGGTAAAAAAAAAAGCCTACAAATCAAACAAACACACGTGTGCCTGTGCAAATGCAGCCGTTGTTAGTAACGTTAGTGTGTTTCAAGCTATGACGAATCAAATCTCACTAATAACTTACCACGTAACAGAAATGGCTTGTAATTGCAGTTTGGCATTTGCCACTGCCTCATACCCGAGGTCATATGTTTCATGGACATGAGATTATGGCAGCAGATCATGTTAGCATCCCAGATATACAGTATATCATATCACAACATGGTAGAAGTGATGTGATGCTGTGCATTGCTTGCTATTATCATCCAGTATTGAGTCCTGAGTCCTGTATTTCCTCTGGTTACAGTGCAGCCAAAGGAAGCAGTTATGTTGGATATGTTTTCACGGTGATATGAATACTCAAACTGTTGTTCAAAGCAATGAAAATTGTGGCCCGCTGTTATGAATTGCAGGGGATCGAACTCTTGATATGTGTAAAGAAAATCAATTTGGGCAACAGAAATGTTGTAAAATGATATAAAACCATGTCATCACAATCGGATTTATTGAGTAAACAAAGCCAGATCATATTGACATGTAGTCCCAGCCTTATGGTCCCGTACAAAAACAAAATGTATTTGTGATGCAAGAACATGATCTTGCCGTGAAAGAAGGGGTGGGGGGGGGGTAGGGGGAGGAATGTACTGTGATGGGTGCTCAGGAAACGCATGTGCATGGAGAAAACAAACGGTGGACACATTGCCCCATTAAGATCAAATGTTCTTTTTTTAATAGAGTTAGGAGCCCGCAGCCCACGCACTCTGCAGGGAGACAGAGCCGTGCGGCTGTTTGGAGAGGCAGCATCACGCGTGCCTGGTCAGTTTCAACGGTGACTGCGCTGAGATGAAGCACGGGAGCGTGAGAGCGCTGTATTTCGGCTCTGCGTAAAGACAAAACGGGGCCTGACCTGTTCCCTGTGTTACTTTCATCCTCGTATCACCGATGGTCTCTCTTGTCTCAGGGTAAAGATGCAGACGCCGGCGGAGTCGATCATCCACAGCGGCTATTTCCACCCGACACTCCGATACTGGCAGACCTGTGTCGCCGATTTAAGACCCGACAATCTCATCTACCCTATCTTCGTCACGTAGGTGGAATTTCTTCTGTTCCCTACAAATGGGTCCAAGTTGCAGTCACGTGGAAAGGTGTAGAGGGGATCTGACTGACGTGGCAGAGATGAGGGGGTCAACAACTATGAAATGATGTGGGACTCAAATCGTTTGGTTATGTTTTTCACCACGAGAAGCGGTGTTACAAGTGTGTTTGTCGTCAAGCTTCAATGGACTTGTTCTCAATCTTGGATCTTTGTCGCTATCTCTTCCAGAGACAGTGCAGATGCAGTGGAGCCCATTGGCAGCCTGCCGGGACAGGCCAGGTAAGAGTCATAGTGTAAAATCCTATCATGGCCATCACTTGAGACACACACACACACACACACACACACACACACACACACACACACACACACACAGACAGACCAAGTCACCCTGCAACTGTGAACCAACTGAGGGCGTTCCCTATAGATAAAAGCAATCAGGCAGGGCGGACCGAGAGCCAAACTCCGGCCCTCGGCCAAGATAAGAAGAGAATCCGTTAGCCCTTTCATTATCAGTATTCCTAATAACGTAACACAGTGTCCCTGGGATTTTTTTGTCACCTTTGTCTTTCAATAAAACTGGCATTTCATGCCTTCGCTGAAAGGCCCTTTTGTGTTTTCATGTTCTGTGTGTTCCCATCCATAGATACGGGGTGAACAAGCTGGAGGGCATGTTGCGGCCGCTCGTGGAGAACGGCTTGAAATGTGTGCTGATTTTTGGTGTCCCTGCAAAAATAGCAAAGGTATGTAAAACAAAACAAAAAAAGGGGGGGAGGGGGTGCATGATAACCACTCCAACTAAAACGCGTTTTTGTGCCGTGCTTTGCTTTTGCTCAACATTGATTTTTCTAGAAATAGTCTATGCTTCTCTAATGACCAAAGGCCATAGCGGCAGATTCGTGCCCGTGGCCATGGAATGGGGTGTGCTGCGTGGCAGCAGTTTCTTTACACTTCTTTACACCCACTGCGATCTCGTCCCTTCGCGTTAGGACGGCCAGGGCTCGGGTGCCGACGCGGACGACACGCCGGCGGTACTGGCCGTGAAGAAGGTCAGATCTTTGTTCCCGGAGCTGCTGGTGGCGTGCGACGTCTGCCTGTGTCCCTACACATCACATGGCCACTGCGGTCAGTGTCTCGTCCGACGATGTACCTCCCCGTCCATTTCACTCAAAGGGCACCGTTAAAGGGACAGCAATAATGTGCGGCACACGTTTGGATTTGGTTACCGACGGGGTTATGTGTCTTTTCCCGCCTGCAGGTGTCCTGAACGATGACGGTACTCTGAACAACGACGCCAGCTGCCTGCGCTTGGCGGAAGTGGCGCTGGCCTACGCCCGAGCTGGTAAGTCTTGTTTCTTGTTTTTCGAGGTTGTTTCTATTTTTAGAAACCAAAATTAGCCAACAAGCACTGCTCTTCCTTCTCATCAGAGCCTCTCTTTTTAATCTTAATGATCTATTAAAGTTACCATTTAAAAAACAAACAATGTCTTTACTTATTTATTGAGCCTTTATCACCACATACTTACCGTTCACCCATTCTGGTTGATGGAGTAGCTGATATGTCTAGTTATGTCATTTTGGCTAAGAAACAAATGCAAGTGGAAAAACAAGCTTTTCAGACATTCTTGGTGTAATTAAATGGATTCTAGCGGCTGTTAGTTTAAGCGTATTCCCATTTGAAAGTTGTAACCGACAACCTCACAGAGTCAGAACTACCAAGTTGGCTGTATTTTTGTTTTGTTTTTTGTTTTGTGATTTTAGGGGATTAAGCACTAAGACTCCCCCTTAGTGCAGTCTACAATTAAAACAAACTGATTTCTGTACTTCTAGACCACATATTTTAAATGTGACTAGTTTAAGACCAACCAAACTGATGCTGGTGTCACCCAATGATGACACCATATTGGCGCGCCCCTAATCCTGTCGCGTTTGGTCACGTGTTGTTCTGCAGGCTGTCACATCATCGCCCCCTCTGACATGATGGATGGAAGAGTCCGAGCCATAAAACAAGCCCTGATATCCAATGGCTTGGGAAACAAGGTAAAGCAGTGAAAATCCCTGCAGTTTGAAGAAGGCTGACACGTGGGCGGGCGGGCGGACATGCGCGAACAGTAAACTCAAGCAGGGCGATCACGGCCTTACAAAAAGCTCGACCAAAACCACGAATGTACGTCCTGACGTGCCCTACCCTGTCCGTGGCTCTCAGCGCCAAGCTCATTGGTTCCTGCCGAAGAAGTAGATCTTAAAAAAATACAGCTAGTAATGTGTAGTTTCAATTTTAGTTTTTTAAATGTTCGGTAATCTGCTAAAACAGATGTGTGATAACAGATGTTACTACAACAAGACTACAGGGTGCATTTGTTGCGGACTGTCTTCAGCTGCAGATGAATACACACATTTATTGCTCTAGTGAGTATTTCCAGCGGCAGGGCGGTGTGAATGTGGGCTCGAGCCCAAAGAAACTGCAGTGTGCGTTCATGGTTATGAGGGAGCACGTCGACCCAGCGCAACAGTGTGCCTCATGGATGTGTTTTTAATAGTTTCTGGACGACCGTGGAGCTCCACGGCACAGAGGAGTAAGGTGTATCAGCCTGTGGATACAACAACGATACTTGTTACTGGGATCAGTTCATTGTTGGTTTGGGTCTTTTCATGGGATTTGTTGGGAGTGAGAAAAACACATATTTCAAAGGTTATTATAAAGGGTGTAAATGTAACAAGTGGTTTAATCCCCCCCCCCCTCTTTACTTCCCCAGGCTTCGGTGCTGAGCTACAGTGCAAAGTTTGCCTCTTGTTATTACGGTCCGTTCAGGTGAGTAGGCGCTCCAGCATCAGGTGTAAACAGATCGGTGAAATAGCGCTTCGACGCGAGAATAGACTGAAGCACCCCGCTGTGTTTGTGTACAGAGATGCCGCACAGTCCAAACCGGCGTTTGGGGACAGACGCTGCTATCAGCTGCCTCCTGGGGCGAGAGGACTCGCCATTCGAGCTGTGGTAGGTTGATTTGTGTGTGTGTGTGTACGTTTGGGTTACCGGCGTTCCGTCGATAGCAGCTGTAGGAAATCCCACCGTCGTTCTGTGCTGCAGGAGCGAGACGTGAGAGAAGGGGCCGACATGCTGATGGTGAAACCGGGCCTGCCGTATCTGGACATCGTGAGAGAAGTCAAGGACAAGGTGCGTCCCTGAAGACCAGTGCTGCAGTCCTGCGCTTTGGGAAATGTGCTCAGTTGCTATAAAACACAGATGAGAAAATCCCACAACCATATATCGCAAAGTGTCAGAGAGATTACTTTTCAAAAACATATTGAAATATCAATTTATTTATTTTTTTGCAGGAAATGTCCACACTGCGTTTAATCTTTGTTGTCCTCCCGTGTCTCTCTTCAGTTCCCCACTCACCCGCTGGCGGTGTACAACGTGTCGGGGGAGTTTGCCATGATGTGGCACGGAGCGCAGGCCGGAGCGTTCGAGCTGCGGGCCGCCGTGATGGAGGCCATGACTGCTTTCCGCAGGGCAGGTGAGGCGGGAGGGGAGGGGAGTTAACGCTCAGATCACCGGAACGAAGAAAAAAAACAAAAAACCGACCGGTGTCCACACTCATTTGGTGTGAAAACGTATCTTTTCACGCCAAACGAGTGTGGACGTAATGCAAATGCCCACACCAAGCCAGCGTTTTTAACACCCAAAAACTGAGAGCGGATGAATCTGAAAACACTGGTTTGCCACTTTACACACTTTGTGATCGTAAAATAGAGTCAGCGCAGCAGCGAAGGAGCTACGGTTAGTATAGTATGTATGACCCATGGCGATATTGATATTTAATGCTTGTTTGATTATCTGACAACAGAAAAATGTAAATGAGAACAACTAAGCCGTGAGTTTGTCCGTGTTAAAACACAGTGAAGCAGGTTTAACCAGCTGAGACTTGGAAAGAGCGACCCGACGGCGTCTGTCCCTCGTACTAAACGGCTGTTTGGCCGTGATGCGCAATTGTGTTGTCAGTCAAAGGCCGAAGAAGAGGAGGTTTCGCCGTTTTTCCCCACGTCGGTGTCTCGGTGTGGACAGAGGTCGCCGAAAACGCTGGTGTGGGCGCACATCGTTTAGCTGCCATTGCAGATGTGGTCGGCTTAAGGTCTCCGTATGCTTGAAACGCACTAGGTCATCCAGCGTGGTATCGGACTGCGTCTAAAGACAACAGTTTCATAGGCGTTCCTTATGGTCACACTTGAAGGTGGTGTGGTGTGAGAAACCAGCGAGAGACACCAGGATTATTGACCGCCTCTCCTTGAAGGCATTCATGGTGTGACATGTGTGTGGGTTTCTTAAGTATGTATGTATATTAAAGTGCCAAAAAAAAAAAAAGGTCTTCCCAAATATGGATATATATCACTGTAAGTTTATGTCGTTTATGAATCAGTGTCCGTTCAGCTGTAGATGTAACCTGGCTGGATGCTAATAGCTTTCCCACGCTCTGTGATGCAGGTGCTGACATCATCATCACCTACTACACCCCCCAGCTGCTCAGCTGGCTGAAGGAGTAAAGAACGGGAGATCCGAGGCCAAACGATGGGCGGATATAGAGCATTTTTTTAAGTAAAAAAAAAACAAAACATGCTATTGATTCAGTCGTGCTAACAAATAGCACTGTGGGGAATAAAATGTGCAAAAACAAGTAACCTGTTTTACTCTTAGGCCTGCGTTTAGCTTTTTACTGTTCAGCTTTGCGACGACAACTCACACAGCGGGACATGGCCGTGTTTATCCGGGTGTCAGGGTGTTTTACAGCAGCGAACGTTTTTAAAGAGAGTCATGTATCCACTTTATATTTTCTGTTTATGCTTTCGAAGGGCTACTAATGAATGTGGAGAATGTTAAGGGTTGACAATCTCGTTGGCGGTTTCCAGCGGGACATGTCTCCTGTGGGTCATCGGGATCAGCATTAAATGAAGGCCGTCATCTCTCTTAACTAATGTGGAATGTATATTTGTATGAATCGCGGCCATACAAATGTCTGATTATATAATGTGACTGCTGCCTCAGATTAACCACTGTCATCCCCTAACAAGCTCATTTGTTAGAGGAAATAAAATCATTCATTTAGAGCTACGTGTCTGTGTGTGTGTTATTTAAAGTCGATGCACGCTGAGTAATGAGCCACCACGGGCCTTTTTCCGTTGTACATCGGATTTCACAACTTTGCCAACGCAAACGTATTTTTTAGCATCTCCCGTCTGTCATGCAACTTCAGAGTGGCAGCTCAGACTGCCTGACTCTCATTTGATGGGAGTTAAGTGGATCCTGATACTCCTCTTGCTCTTTAATTATGTGAGCAAATATTAAAATCGGCGCTGCTATGCATCTCTAGGGCTCATTACAGTCAATTTAAATCATAAAAGTGAGATGGAAGTTGAATTTCCCGGTAGATTCTGCTCCTTCCGCAGCTCACAGCTCACTGTAGGTGACGCGTCAAAGTGACTGATTTAAAGTGGGCTATTTTAGACATACTTGTATAATCCTTCGGGTATTAATGAGATGCACGAAGTACACAGTAGAATATACAGACATTGCTATTTGGCACCATGTTGTTCTAATTTCTTGTATTTACATAAACCTGTTCTTACACTTAATATAGGCATACTTGTGTAATGTACTACTAAAATAAGCAGCAGCCACACCTGGAAGAGTAATTTGAGTAATCTGAAGTATATTAAACAAATATATCTTGTATATTAATAGTTGCCCAAAAGTATACCCAAAGTATATGTAAAAAAAAAAAAAAAAAAAAGTCTATTTATACAAAGTGTACACCTAATAACTTATTTTTTCAAAATTGTCGGAAATTGTACTAATTATATTTTGCAAGTACATTTAAGTACAATTGTAGTAGGTCAAAAATTGCGTACATCGTTCACATACACATTTTAGTATACTAAAGTAAGCGCAATTTAGTGCAGTGCTGAAAGGCAAGGCCTTGTTCCTCCGGCCCGCCGCTGGCCTAATTAGGGAGTTGTGGGGACAGTGGATCGAGTTAAAGGAAATGATGTGGTGTTATGTGTTGCTCTTTATTGCACTCCCAAGTTCTTGTAATCAACAAGGCAGAGCTCAGTTCCAGGTAAAAAGACTGAAGAGTAAAAGGTGAACATTTGAAAAATATACTCTTGTGTATACAGCATTTTGCCAAAATCGACAGAGCTTCCACACTCTTTAACTTGACTATTCGACCTCTTAGAGAATTATTTGGAACAAGAAGGCGGACCTTTTGACAGCCGATCATGAGTGTCTTTGCAAACTTTGCAAAACAATCTCACTATTCCAAAAAAAGGTTGTTCGGCAGATTCAATATTCCTCTTACAGTACTCTTTTAGAATACTGTTTAACAATCTACAAAAAAAAGTGATAATCTGAATGCGGCCAGCTACTGATGGGAACTTTGTGCAGGCAGAGATTCAGCTGTGAAAATTCTCAATGAATTGCACTTTAAAGAGCCACCCCAGACATGCTTTAAGACATATAAAAATACTCTGCTCCGAATAATAGTTTATTTTTTTCCACGTTTACCTGGTTCAAAATAATTAAAATGACATAATGGACCACAACTGGCATCTAGGTGTGATGTCACAAGCCAAAAGGTCCTGCTTGCAAGTTCACACTTGAAACTGAGATTCAAGGTGAGCTCAGAGGAACCCCCCCCCTTCACCAGATGAGGTGTCTTTTGCCCTTGAGCCATAATCCAAGGCAAGGCCAGGCCCTGCTGTTCGGTCTACCCGTTCAAATGAACAATCCATAAACAACTGCACGTGCTCGCACCCCTATACTACTCCCCAACAGCTCATCAGAAATGACGCACTGGAGACTGCGGCAGGCCAATGCTGTACCCCGTGGACGGGTCCCGCAGGGGGCGACTCACGCGTGTTTTGAGAGATTCATTCACGCGCTGCAAAAGAAACCAAAATAATGCCACTTATCAAATATTTTAGCATGTTAATTTAGCCTGTCGTACTTTCCTTTACGGTCAGCTGTTTCCTTCAACATCAACGACTCGGTCCCGTGTCCACACGCGGCTCTCTCATCCAGTGCGGTTTCGTTTGGTGCGTTTGTTCTTCGAAGCCGGGATCTGCCTCATTTCGCGAGGAGGCAAAATAAAGCAGATCTCAACTATGGTGATCAAAGAAGCGCGATCTCAGTTCACTGGAAACGGTGGGCTATTTGCGTTAGAAATCATTTAAAACCCGACAGGTCGATGGATGGACGGCAGTGGACTTTTCTTGCAGTGTGTGACGTGTGGGGGCCGAGCAGAGGGCTGCTCGGATTTAAGTTGCAGCCATCTGGATGGGTGTTATCACTCTCCGAGAGGCTGTCGGCGCGAGGACCACGCTGCGCTGGAAAGCTCGCTTTGGGAAGTACATGCACTTCGTTTCACGTGGATTTACGCAGCGGAGGCGCATGGCACAGCCGGGCAGGCACGGCAGGGTGATGCCTTTGCCGACTTTGTTTGACTTTTAGAGAGAGAGAGAGAGAAGGAGACAGAGACGGGAGCGAGGTCGACGGTCACTTATGGTTAGGTTTCAAGGTGCCACAGCCGGCCGTGTCTCCTCTCCAAACGGTGCGCTCTCCGTGGCCGTACTTTCCTCCCCGGGACTTCCGAGCGGCTGGGACGCGACATGGGACGCGGAAGCGCGCTGGGATGCTGCCTGCTCGCCGCGCTCTCCTGCTGCCTCCCCCCCCTCTGCGGAGGCAACATAACCGTGGCGGTGATGCTCCCGGACAACCACCACAAGTACCCGTGGGCTCTGCCGCGCGTTCTCCCGGCCATCCGGATGGCGAACGAGGACCTGCGCGGCAAACACGGGCTGCTGCTCGGCCGCTCCATCAACATCCTGAACTACAGCACGGAGGACCCCGCCGCGGGCTCGTGCGCCGAGAGCCGCGCGCAGGTGGTGGCCGTGGACGCCAAGCTTTACATCCGCCCGGACGCGTTTTTCGGACCCGGGTGCGTGTACCCGCTTGCCTCCGTGGGGCGTTTCGCGTCCCACTGGAAGCTCCCGCTGATCACCGCCGGAGGACCCGCGTACGGCTTCGACAAGCGAGAGGAATACCGGACCATCGTGCGCAGCGGTCCGTCCACCACCAAGCTGGGGGACTTCGCCAACGTCCTGCACACGCACTTCAACTGGACGTCCCGCGCCGTGGTGATCTTCCACGACCTGCGGCAGGACGACCGGCCGCACTACTTTCTGTCGGAGGGGATCTTCCTGAACCTGAAGGAAGAGATGAACATCACGGTGGAAGCCCAGCCGTACGAGGACGACCACAAGTACTACAAGGACCTGATTACTTTCATGAAGGAGCGCGGGAGAAGTAAGTCCACGGCGGAGGGGGAAAAAGTGGAATTTAAAGTGTTTTTTTTTTAAAGTTTTAAATCCCAGGAAATCAACACGCGAAACGCCGGCAACTCTGCGGACGCGCGCATACTCAGGCCCGCGTGGCAAAACCAGCCTAGATGTCAGCTCCAAACGCAACTTTTTTGCGTTTCTGACCAAGAAATGAAAAAAATAAATTAAAATAAAAAATAAACCACAAACCCCCCCCCCCCCATCCTTTAGTTTCCTAAAGAACTTGTCTTGTAAAGTACTCAATCATCTCGAAATAATGACCCGGCTGGCTGCTATAAAGATAATGTCAGCGGATTGGAGAAGGAAATTCTCTCTAACTGGATGATCTGCACGGGAAAACAATGTAGGCTACCAGTAAGTCCCTACGCCAGTCGTCCGCAGGCAGATTTTATAGAATTCTTTGAGCAAGAAGATCCCATATGACAGGAGTGCCTGCTTAATCATATAGCCTACCTATGTCTATTTAATTAGATTTAATTCGGAGCATTGATTGGAGGTGTTCTACAGACTGCTGCAATGGGAGATTCCGCTTTACAGGAGGTCACAGTGATCCCCCCCAGTAGATAGATACAGAGGTGGAGTGGAATAGGTGCAGGGGAAAGCCGGAGTTCCTGCATAGGAACGCTTCGGCTGCGGGCAGTCTGCTGCTGCCGGTGTATTACCGCTTTGCAGCCTGCGGAGGACCACCGCCCGCCGCCTTTTTTTTTGGTTTTCTTTCTTTTTTTCTTTTTTTTTTTTTAAAGAGCGAGAGGGAGACACAGAGGTTGGGGTCAAATGGGTGCCCTCCGTGTGCGGTTCACCTCGTGCGTTCTCGCCGCGCGCTGTTCCCGCGCGTGCGACGCGAACCCAAACGGAGCTCGCGTGCCGCCCGCCGGGCCCGCGCGGTCAGCGGGCCTAACGCGCTCGCGCCGTTGAGGCCGCGCACGTCCACTGTTCGAATTTCGCGCAGAAGCCA
The DNA here is from genome assembly GCA_011952105.1 of Coreoperca whiteheadi. Lineage (NCBI taxonomy): Eukaryota > Metazoa > Chordata > Actinopteri > Centrarchiformes > Sinipercidae > Coreoperca > Coreoperca whiteheadi. The sequence continues at coordinate 6,520,100 of CM022482.1, read as the reverse complement.
ACGTCTCCGGAGTTAAATAGCCTGCGTCACAAAATGCAGAAGACGTCTAGAGTATTTCTGTTGGATGGAACGATGCAGCCACAACTGTCCACACACTGTCCACCCTTGAAGCTACTTAAGAGAAGGGGAAACCAAATAATTAATAGGATGAAATATTGTATCGAGTTGCGTTTGGTTGTTTTTTTTAAACTAGTGAGAGCAACAGCTGTTTTGTCCCGACGGCAGCCGGGTGGCTGTTCAGTCACTCGTCACTGTTCTCGCCTTAAGTTTCACCAACTGGGAACTTTGGCTGACTGAATCATTACTGTCGTTGTGAAAAGGTAAATTGTGTGGCTGAGAGAGACAGATCGACTAAGAATACCAGGTTCATAATAAACTGCTGAAGCAAAGTGTCACCCATGGCTTTATTAATGGTAAAGAATGAATTGACATATGCTTTATAGATCAGGCATAATCCCTTATACTCTTTCCTAGAGTTCGACGAGAAGATTGATATGAGTCCCGTGTCTGTGCGTAAAGTATGGAGCTGGAGTCAGGCTGCCGTTAGCTGAGCGTAGCATGAATACTGGAGGAAGGGGAAAAACAGATGTGTTCGACGTAAAGTAAAAAGCCTGGCGACGCCCGTGAAGCTCCCCAGTTAGCGTGTTGTGCCCTGTTTCTTTGGGCCGCGCAGGAACGGGAAGGTGAAAACGTCCCCTTAGAGGACGGACCTGTGGCCCGAAGGCTTTGCTTAGTGAACAGCAGCCGGGGGCAGTGAGTGAGCGCGCGGCTTCCTCAAGTCCTCTAGTCACAGTGAGGTAGCCAGGTGCTCATGCCTGCTGGAAGACTGCTGCAGAGAAGTACTTCAGTCAGGCGAGACAAGTCAATGAAGTAAAGATAGAATTTCTTAAACCGACGATGCTAGGCTAGGCTAATCACAACTAGGGCTGCAACATCGAATGGATGAAATTCGATTATTAAAAGAGCTGGCGACGAATTTCATTGTCGGTTCGTTGTCGTGTCGCGCGATTATTACGCCGCTCAATAAGCCGCGGAGACGTTGGAGTATAAAATAAGCGGTTGAGCGCGAAGCAGAGCGCCGCAGAAATGAAAAAAGAGCGGAGCAGAGACCCGTAACGTTGTTCTGAAACGCACGGCGGAGGCAGAGAAATCAGTACGAGCCAAGTCATCCAAGGAGTGGGAGCATTTCACACTATATACATCGAAAACATGTGTTAATGGCAAGATTTGCAAAAGCGACAGGGAGTCAGAGAGAGTTTGTGAGTGTGTGCGTCTCAGAGGTGGGTAGTAACGAGTTACATTTACTCCGTTACACTTACTTGAGTAACTTTTAGAACAAAATCAACTTCTAAGAGCAGTTTGACTGCACCACACTTTTTACTTGTACTTGAGTAGAGTTGTGAAGAAGAAACGCTGCTCTTACTCCGCTACAGTGGGCTACACTCGGCGCGCTACGTTTTTTTTTTTTCTTACATTTATTCTACATATTCTCTGCTTTATTTTTGCCAGAGCGATGCCGCCAGTACATCTACCACGTGACTCCGTTTCACCAATCAGACGTAGCGACGCAGTCACATGACCATACACAAACTGTGGCGGCATAGCCTCACAAAGAAAGGATTTATTGTTCCGACAGCTGAGGTTCCTTTAAACAAAAATATAGATCTTTTTGTGCACTTTATTTAAAAAAGCCTATATATTTGGCAGATGTAAAGCATAGAGGTGTTGGTTTTTTTGTGTTAGTCCATTTGTTATTTGTTTTTTATTACTTTAACAGCTCAGGGATGTTCGAGCAGCAACCTCTTTGTGCACTTTCTGAAGATTTTTTGCACTGTCAGTTCTGTTTTTAAATAAAAGGGTTGGCAATGAATGCTTTTTCTTTTATCCGATTAATCGAAAAAATAATCGAGAGATTAATTGTTTATTAAAATAATCGTTAGTTTCAGCCCTAATCGCAACCTGACTCTAGCTCTGTATGTAACACAGACATGAGATTGATTGAAATTTTTATCCGCATTGTGCCTAAACTTAACCAAACCTTAACCAAAGCAGTCATATGTTATGATATGTCATACGAAATGTTAAAAAACAAAACAAACAAATAAGTAACAGGGGGACGGGTTGCAACATGGACATTTTCTCGTGTAACACGGGAGTCCGGAGCAGGCCGTGAAGTCCACAGGGGGAACACCCCGTCTTGAGTCTGAGGCCGAAAATCAGCCCGATCTGATCCGTTTTGCCAGCGTTACAGTAGAAAAACGTTGAAGTTAATGTTTATTTGTACCAGTCCAGTTGTGTGTGCTAGAGCATGTCAGGCCGTTTTATCTGTAAGAGGTGATTATGCACTGCGGTGAGTTTGACGCGTCACACAGCTGCGACATTAACATGATAAAGCGATTTGAGAGCAAAATGTTGATTTGCTAGGAGGACTGACTGAAGCATTAATGAGCGCTATATGGCGGAAATGTTAAGCACTCACTTGTTTTGTATTTATCCAACCGTTACTTTTGGCTCACGCCTGTGCTGGTAGAGAACATATGTATGTTGTTCACAACACAATATGGTTACTCTAAATCAATGCATCTCTGTGCAAAGAGGGAAATGAAAATGAGTTATAACTTGCGTTCCTGCTCTCCCCTACAAAATGTAGGGGAACAAACGTTTGAGTGGATGTGCTCCGCCACCTTTGCTTGTTTGTTACATATCTGACACATGTACAATTTGGGCCAGTCCAATGGTTTTCCCAAATTTGAACGCGTGGGCGCATTGAGATGCGTAGCTGACCCCGATATGCAGCTATATGGTGCATGGGTGTGTTGCAAAACATTTATCTCCGTACACTCCTGGGATCGTTTGGAGGGAATCATTTTTGGAACCTGCTCAACATCCCAGAGCAAAGTCTGCTTCCAACCAGCAAATCTGAGAGCGTTATGGTTTCTGGCGGCGCTGTGAAACAAAAGCGCTTTAAACCTCTTAATCTGTTGTTACAGTAACGGCGTCAACAAATAATGGAATAAACACAGCGTAAAGGTACTTAAAGGGCGGTGCAGCAGCAGTGGAAAGAGGTGAAAGGTGCAAGCCGCCAAACAACCCCCCCCCCCCCCTTCCCAGATGAATTATGGAGCTGCCACAGTGAGCTGGAGGTCAGGGAAGCTAATGGTTTTGTCAGGGCTTGTCCTGGCTCAGCATTCAGCTCACTTTTATCGGATAACCCCCGGGCTATCGGCTCTGTAATGGCACCCGACTGCCGACTGGGTTCAAACGGCAAGAGGCTGAGCCAAGGTGGGAAAGGAAAACTAGGGCTTTTAACGTGAAGCCACACATCATTGGAGCTTTGACAGCTGACCAAGTAATTGCGTGCTTGTGCAGACTTAAACGCCCGTCCCACCACCACCTCGAATTCCTCGAATTCATTTTCATTTTAATACCTGGAATATGCAGATGTGGGACGCAAACCAAGCGCACTTACTCAAGTTTACCCAAGACCATTTTCCATCATGTGAGACTTTCTAGTATTCCTCCACTATATTCTTTTTAACTCTCTGTACTTTGCAGTTACTGATTTTACATCCAACATGAGATAAGCTCACTACCAAACACCGAGACTCTCCAGACCATCTGGGGCCCCAAGAGTCCCAGGTTCACTGCATGTCACTGTTTTTTGGTAGTCCGTTTCATTGCAATAAAACCCCCCCAAAAAACAAACAATCAAGCTAATCAGAGCTTTGTAGGCATGTATTACGATTGAGGACGTCATCGTCCTCAGCCAGAAAAATGGCAACAGAAAAATAGGCACGGATGAGAATCATGAATGAGATCGACGTGGCTGCACAGGTCAGTTCCACTTACAGAAAGAACTCTCAAATCAGCATATTTGGGAAAAAGTTAGCTGCTCCCATCAACAGCTACCTCGGCCTCTGTGTCGACTGAAGGTGAACTCGGTGAAACGGAGCCCGCGCTCTACTGATTAGCTAGGACTAAACACAACTGAGCCGCAGCTAGTCAAATCAAAGGAGTTATCTCCCTATAATTACAGTCTTTTACTACAAAATTCAACTCTTTTTTTCTTTTACTGTCCATCCCCTTTATCTCTGCAAGGAAACTCTGTCTGGGGATTCAGAAAGTGGAAATCTAGCTAAAACTACTTTTGGCTTTACAGCGACCAATAACTCTCTCAATGTACATATGGATGAGTGAGTACTGTATTAAGATAGGCTTGAGAAACGTGAACCTGTGCTTTAATGGGGACTTGAGATGAACAGGATACATACATAATGCATATGGATGCCGGGTGGTGGTGGGGGGGTCAACACGGGCCCAACAGTGTGTTTTTTTGCACTGGGGAGCAGTTAATCCAGCCATGGGTAAACCCGTAGAAGCTGTTGCCAGGTAAATACGTTCTAAATCATCAAAATGTATACATTTCAGAAAGTCACTGCTGAAGTCAGTGGCACGATGCATTCTAGACATATCTAAAGTGTTTTAGAATCTGAAAGCATGTTTGTAGGATTTTCATTTACATAACTCTTCACACTTGAGTATATTTTTCTGCTAATACTTTCTTTGCTTTTACATGAATGCAGGCCTCTTGGAACGAAGTGTTTTTTACTTAAAAGGTCAGTTCACCCAAAACAAATGATTTCTCACTTAGCTCTATTGGCACCTCGCCGTAAACAGTTGTCAATAAAACCGCTTGTTACCTAAGAAATAGTCCCTGTACGGCGTGTCCTATGGATTATCCAGAGCAATAGGGACATTGTTTCTGGGAAGACATGTTACTGCTGATTTTTCTTTTTTTTAAATGTAATTTTTCAATGCTGTGAGCATCACAAGTGAAATTCACTTTATGTTGCGGTGGAGGCAGAAATCTCAGAAATGGATATCGAAAAACCTGGACGGATAAAACTAAAACTATCTATGTGACTGTCTGACCTGTTAAAGGTTTCGAGCCCCTCTTTCAGCTCTGGCGCAGTGTGAGATGAAAGCAGTACTCTGAACACTGTGAATGCGTTCGCGCGCCCATCACATTGCCTAGTGACACTCTCGCCTTGATGGTTTTCCAGTCCATTAATGGCACACAAGAGGGAACGTTTCAGCTGTGGTGAGTGGAAGGATACATCAGGCTGTGTTGCGTTTATATATTTTTTTATTTCAAGTACATATGCTTCGTGGTTTGTAGCGCCCAGTGAGTGAGTGTCTCTTCACAGTGAATCTTAGGTAGTGCCCCTGTCTAATTACAGAAATCCTGTTTCCTCTGAAAACACTCCCGAGATGCAACAGTAGCAGAGGGTAAGCTCAACTGCATGTTGCTTTCACGGATTCAGTTTTGCAAAGTTTTCTATACAACGCAATGCTACAGGGGCAAAGCTAGATGTCATCGATTTTAAAAACAGAGTCGTAAAAGCCCCCCAGGCAGATCAGAGCATGAAGAAACAAAGAGCTGGAGGATTATTTTCTCTGAAGAAGATTTAGAAGACAAACATGACACAGAGTCTTGTTAGAAAATCCATCATAATCCAATCGAGGACGGCGACTACAAACACATTGAGTGCAGTAATTGGCTTGCTTACTCTTTGTGCAATTTGCATGTGATTATCAATGGAGCCATCCAAAAAGGTGAAATGTCCCAATTTGCGAACCAAACCAAACGCAGTGTAATTAAGAATCTATATTACATTAACTGCAACATTTTTAAAACCTTTATCGGTCCTCTTTGCTAGTCTTCAACTCTTATTCTCTTAAAACGTGAAAAAAATGGGCTAAAGGAGTGAGACTTTTCGGCCGTCTCCACTACAATATAAGCCTGTTTTCAAAACTTTATAAAATCAAGTGTCATTTACTTGATACCAGTTCATCCGTATAACATTACAATCTGTAAAGACTTCAGTGCTGAATGATTTGGGGACACCGGTGGTAACAGCACACATCGTGAGCAGCTACTCTTTTAGAAATGTAACAAAGGAAGAGCAGACGGTGTATCTGTTTCTATAATCTGAGGAGATAAACTACTGCGCATATTCAGTGGGCCGCATACCCCGGAAGTGAACCCCCGAATCTAGAAAACGTGCCAGGTGAGCAATTCTCATTAGAATGAAAAGGTGCCGTTTTAGGGTCCGGTATCCAGTTTTAAAAATACATCCATGACGGGACTCCCTAAAATCTTGGTATTTAACCGGGGGGTGGAGCCTTACGTCCTGCGTCACGAGGGCTGTGTGCCTGATGCGTGTTCGCGTTGGGCCATCTCGTCACTTTTTGGATAAGCCACCAAAAGCGTAACTTAAAAAGTTGTTCCATAACCTAATGTTGTTGTGAACCTACAAACGTCAAACAGAGATGATTTAAAAAAAACAAACATTTGTGATCGTTAAAATACGCTTCGATTTTTGCTTCTTGTACTGCTAGCAAGGCTGCATCCGCAACTAGATTTCCCGGCAGACTTTCAAATGACTTTTCCCTGGGCATAAGTTCCCAAATTGACCATTGTAATGTTATACTGGGAAATATATGCTAAAATACAGTATATTGACATATAGATGGACTAAAGTATGTCCAACTACAAACATCTCCTCAGATGGGGGGTTTTGCAACAATAGATGCCAAGCCCCAATGGGATAACAAGGCAGACTATCAATTTCCATGTACATAGGTGTGAGATCAAATATACAAACTATAGGAAAACATGAATAGTATATTCTGTACGCCTTCATACTTGACAAGCGTCAACGTGCACTCAGAGCGCAGGCTGAGACGGTCGCGCAGCTCGCCGAAGCATGCACTGCTACGTCCTGCAAAACCACGCCCATCTGGGTGGAATACCAAGTTTTTAGGGAGTCCCATTTGTTTACAGTGGACCCAAACAGACCCTGGGCTGAGAGGATTCGTTGCCTTGATTGTTGTTTTACTAAAAAAAAGGACAGTCGATGATGCTGAAATGCGCGCATGCACTGACTTTTGTCCAATGCACCACATCTAGTACGTGCATGTGTTGTTTCCTGTGAATCCCGTACGCGCCGGAGGCAATGTGAGTCTTGTGCAAGCAAGGCAAACCCTTCCAGCAGCAATGGAAAAAAAACTACTACCGGCTGGGTTTAGTGCAGTCGGGGCTAACTTTGGTGGCATTCGTTTCCTGTGAGTGCTTCACAATAAAACCCACCTTGTGTTTCGTGCGTTGAATGCTTTTAATGGGAGGGCAGCAGCAGTACGAAATGTTTGGCTTGCATTAGCAGCAACTTAATACAGCTCTGTTGCAGCTGAAGGAAAGTGAACAGTAAACGGTGAGGCTGATATCAGTGAGATAAAGTAATTGCTGAAATACATGCTGCACCTTTTCCTGTGAATCCCTTGTAGGCTACATAGGTAGCTAATCCACTGACAATGAAAACTACTAGAGCTAATTACAGAATGGAAAACAATTCCAGTTATAAGTTGTTTTAAAAATGGGGGGGGGGTTGATATAACCACAAGGATTATAACATTTACAGAGACCTGCCAGCCAATCAGAAGCAAGTATTATCTATGGTTATGGTAAAAGTGGAATATTTTGTGCACAAAGCAGCCTTCTGAGTGCCTTCGTACAGGCATATCGGTGCAAAATCGGTGCTTAATCCACGCGGGAAAGGTCTATTTTCACTCCAGTTCAAAAATTCTATATATCGGCCGTATCGGTGACCGATGAATGTTTCCCCTCATAAATCGGTATAGGTCTCGGTCCCGAAAACGCTGTATCGCTCGAGGCTCTACTGAAAACATTGCCTCCTTAGTGGAGGTAAAAATGAGACTTGATTATGTACAAGCAAGGCCCAAACAAACTTTTCTTATGAAAATATGAATTTATTGAAATTATACAAGCGTGCGGTGTAGCAGGGCAGAGAAGGAACTGGGCTGAGTGATTACCATCCTGGAGCCTGTGAAGTGGAACAACTTGTACCAAACAATTTAATGTGTAAAGTAAAGCCTCGGCAGGTCCATAAACTGTACAACGGCTACAACACAGGAGGACATTTTCCCCCGGCTGTGTAGCACATTTATTTTGGGAGCTGTCCAGGAGACAGCGGGACTACTTGGCATGGTGAACCATGTTGGAAGAGATGAGAGTTGGGGTCTAAGCAGCAGCCGACTTTGGTCTAACACATAAGGAAATGTCTGCTAACTGGGAGGACTGCCTCGCAGCTGGCAGCAGCCACTCTGACATACGCTGTGAATGGAAATAATGCTACGGTTATTTTTTTTTTATTTTTATGCATGACTCAACAGCAGGAGGGTGTAGGTGGGCAGGGTGAAGGTAGTGGGTAGAGACACCGTCGGAGCCTGTAAAAGAGGTCTCGAGTTTGATTCCTGCAACAGCGAACAATGAAGCGTTGCAGTGTCTGGGAGCAAGAGTGTCTACCTGCTCGCAGAGTTTAAAGCTAAAATGTCTCAGTAGGCTTGGGTATTGAAACTCAAAACCTTTCTGGTGCCGAACGAAATGGGTCTGTAGTAAAATGTCAAGTAACGAAAGTTGGCAAAAACAGGGATGAGTTATTGTACGGCTGCTTGTGTTGACACCTGACAACTTTGGCTTCTTTTGTAAAATGGGAAAATAGGGTTTGGTAGAATAAAATAAATAATACATTTGTACAGTAAAAGTATTGTTTTCCTTTTGTTACCAAAACTTCGGTAGTGGAAATAGTAACAACAAACTTCAAACAACCGATGTTTGAAATCAACGAGTCCTCCAAAAACGAACGACTGGAAGTCCATGCCCTCTGCTGCAGAAAAGACAAATAGTTTTTGTGATCTGACGACATCGTCGATTCAGAAAGAAAAACGTTTTCTGATCTTACGTGGTTACTTGCCGGGTTAGGGGAAGATCATGGTTTGAGTTAAGATAACTGCTTTGCTAAGGTTGGGGGAATTACATTGCTATGGTTACAATAAGAATGACTTGGTTATGGTAAGGGAATGGCCATGGTCGTAGTTAAAAGAAAGCCAACGCTGACTGTCAGTTGGATATGGGCGACGAACAGCGGTACCCCATGTTAAAGTCCAACTATTTGTTGACCCATCCATTCACCCCGACCTCCTCCCTCTGCAGGATTTGGTTGCTCTATAATAACGTCGCCTGAATTCCTCTTTTGCACCCCATGGAAAGAAGTCATAGCTCCTAGGGCCGCTAGAGGGCTTTTATAACTTTAAAGCGTTGTTTTGGGGCATTTGCTGAAAGGACTGATGCTGTTGCCAAACCCTGCCATTTGAATCAAGACACTGCAAAGGTTGAACTATGTGCCAGCCAACGAGAGTGTACTGTCCACTACTCGTGTTATGCTGTTGATTTCAATCTGTGTAGCAACACAAAAAAAATGGTGGAAAACGTGCCACCGGCCGGTTTTAACAGACACAGAAGAACGTCACATAGAAAAAAAGTCCAGCCACGGCAAATGCGCAGGTCTGAATGTCTTACAGCGCTCGGCACCACGCAGAAGACGTTGCGGACTTCTTCATTTAAAAGTGATTTTGTTGTATCCTCAATATCTCCCCCCAAACTTCCTCCCAGCTCACTGTGGATGTTTTGAAACTCAACGCAGGTCACAGCTGAGGCTCAAAACATCAACACAGAGCGAGCTGAAAGGAGGTGTGGGGATTTTACAAGTGTATCTACTAGCAAAGGCGCTAGTAAAACCCTGCCCACTTGCTACAGACTCCTCCAACCTCAGAAGGGTGGCTTTTCCATGCTCCTAGCCCACCTCCTGCTCTCCTGCCTCAGTTATTATGTAGGTGATCGGGCCCTGCACGTAGGCCTATGCACAGCCTTACATCTGGCATTTATTAGTGTATGCATACCGCTTGTTTTGAGTGTAAATAATCCAATGTGGCTCACTGTTTAAACTGGAAATAAACAGGTGGCCAAGAAATTCAGATGTAGACAAAAATTCAGAACAGTAAGTCCTGTGGTGTAAATGTGGTCTTTGAAATGTATCCACCAACACTTTCACGGCCAAAAAAACAACTCCATTTTTGTCTGTTGTTGAGAGCTTGTTTACTTAAACTAGGTGAAAACGATTATTTCAGCCTGCTTCCAATAAATACCAACTTGTTTCAACGATTACCTTGAGTGTAAGTATCAGAGAGAAGACTAAAATAATGCAGGTTGCTGCATGAGAATAAAGAAAAATCCCACTTGAATCCAGAGACTGTTGACCGTTTTTAAAGAAAAGCAATATTTAAAAGAGGCACGCGAGTGATAAAGGTAAACGTCTTGTTCTGTATTCTTATTCTGCCTGCAGTTGTATACATCTGCGGCCCTCTGGAGACGTTCCTGAACATCATGAAACTGTTTCAAAGCGAGATCCAGGACCCAGAAAACTACGCCATTTTCTACCTGGACGTGTTTGCCGAGAGCTTGACGGATCGCAAGCCGTGGCAGAGCTCCGACTCCGACGCCGACCCCATCAAGGTCTTTAAGGTACAATGAACACAGAACAACACAAACAGGACATATGGACGCACATATCGGCACACACACAGTCTGCCATACAGCATCTGTTTGGATCACTACTCTTGATAAGTTCGGATTCATTGTAGATTTATTGAATGTGGACTGTTACAGTTTCACCCGCTTTATACTTGGGAGGCGGGAAATAATGCCCATTTGGGCATGAGAAACGGATGTCTCTGACAACGAATATTTAATTCGCTGTTTCTGTTCATTTTCTCTCTAAACTCCATAATCTTTATCACACTCACTGCATTACACAGAACGAAGTCAGACACGTATAAGAGAAGCTAATGTGCACTCGATGGGTATGCAAATTGAGGCACCCTAAGGACAAGGACCCCTCAACCCTTTCGACCACTTTCAGGAGTGAAATTCTTGCATGGCATTAATGAATGAGGGGATGTGTTTTCACAGGAAGCCATTTAGCCCTACAAATGAATGCAGTGAGACGTAAGAGTGGGCACAGATGTGTCGCACGTATAATTTATCTCCCTAAATGTCACATTCTCTTAATTCTCATTGATTAAGTGTTCCCAAAGTTTTGCAGGAGAACGGCTTTCTGAATATAAATCTCGCATAATATTAAATTAAATTGGGGCGATTTCTGTCATAATGGCCTTAACATATTATGTTTGCTTAAACGGCTTAAAACAAACACCCATTAGCTTCAGAAATGAATGGAAATGAATGTCTTCCTTTGCACTCCATTTGTAGGACTCAAAGGTGATTTAGTGTCGTGCCTGTATGCACAATTCCTCACACGTCTCCACCTTTTATCTCTGCAGAAGATTTTGGAATACACTCCTAGTGTTAATATGCGTTCTTCTGAAACACGTTTATTTGCCAGCCGCATTGCAAAAGTAAAGTTTTAATGCAAAGTAAGAATAATCAAGTAATTTAATTTGTTCGGTCATCGCACGTGAAAACAATGATTGAGGATGGACACTTAGAATAACTACTTTAATTAGGCCACGCAAATTCAAGATGTTGTTGTCTGTGTCATGATAATTATGCCGGTTGGATTTATCTCAAGAAGACAGCAATTTTAAGATGGGAGGGAGTTTTGAAACCATGATTCGGTATTAAACAGCTTCAGCATCAAACACAGTGATCTCAATATTTGTTTATCTGAACATGAACTGCTCCTAACCTTGGCTGGAGAGCAACATTTTGGCTCCCATTCAGCTGATCATGCATGTCTGCAAGCCATAACAGGGCTCATTATGGCAGTATGCTTCCTTCAGAGCAATAATCGCTTGTGGAAGTTTGTGGTGGGGTTCCAATAACTGTTGTGACATGAAAAACAATCTAAAGCTCTTCCAGTTAAGAGCAAAGCTGGAGGACTTCATAGAAATGTAAAAAAGTTGTTTTTGTGATCGCAGGAAGCATATCGACAGTATCGAAGGTCACTTGAGGCAAATATTTGGACCGAAATGTCTGGCTGACCATTTAATTTCTCGATCCAAACACTTGATTTAACATCTCTGTCACTGCTCCTGTGGTGTTACAGCTATTTGTTTGCACTGTTTTCAGCTTGACCATCATGGATTTTTGTCTAAAGATTGAGATCCTCTCTAGACTAATTTGGTAGTATACTGTCAAAATAATCTTCATCGTAACAAGTGATTTCAAGTAATGCTAGATGGGAAAATCACAAATCTAATCTCGAAAAAGTGTTTGCCAGGGGAGTTGTTTAATACAAATTGACATATTGTAAGAATTTTGTAGAATTAAATGTAATTATACTTATACTTGATGGAATAATGCATCATATTGCCTTGTTTAATAAGATGGCGAAAACATTTCAAAAAGGAATACGGGACCAGGTTATTGAGTGGCTTTACAATAGCTGACTGGTGCTCAAATTTTGCTTATCATATCACATAGCACCGGCATTGTCACTGGCCATGGTATATTATCTGCTTTAATATCTTATGACTGAACGAATAAAAAAAATTACAAATCCTTTTGGGGCCGCAAAACAGCCCATGATTGTTCCTTATAGCCTCGGTTACACAGTTAGCATGTTAACGTCTGATAGACTGCATTAGCAATGACCCTCGAGCAGAATCAATTAAATGAACCAGTTTATTTTGTGCTTTGCTTTACTGAAATACAATCTTATTGGTGTATACTGACAATCTTTCATAGTTAACATATATTATTTATATATAGTTATCATGTTATTTTGGATTTTTTTTATACTGGCTCTTGTCTAGAAACTTCCAGTAAGAACTATAGGGAAATTGCATTGGAAACAGACATTTGGGTCGTTTCATAATAGCTAACGTAAATCCAAAACCATGACAAATACGAACAACAACACAGCAAGTAACTTAATGTAACCCACGTTAGCTTGGTTGTGGGTTAGCTTAGCTAGGCTGTGGGTTAGCAAACTGTCGCTACATTTGCCGCTGCGAAGCTAACAGCCAGCGAGGACGAGACGGTTTCCCGGAGAATTTTGACGTTACCTGACGCACAAATCATGGCTGGAATGGCGTTGTGTAGCTCGGTCCGAACCACTTTGTTTGTTTCCTATTTACAGGCTGCTTAAGTTAAAAACACCGGAGGTTTTTTTTTTTCAGCGCGAACACTGAACGGACAGCTAGCGGACTGTGAGGAGATATTCGCCGAATTTGACAAAAGGACGTGTATTGGATTAGAATCGCATACCTCACTTTTAATCTTAGCTGAGCGCACCTTATTTTGCACAGATGTAGGTTAGTACCAAGCCCAGGTGTTGTCATTCACACAATATCTGTCTTTTTCTGATACCAGAAGTATGTCAAAGTGATTTGGGGTCACAAAACGCTAACAGTGCAGGACCGTTAGCATGCTAGAAGCTCGATGAGCATTAAGCCAGTTGGCCGCTTTGTCAGTTAGCGGTTTGTGAACCTCAAGCGCAAACAACAAAAAGATGTTACTGACAGTGCCTAGAGTGTAAGGTTTTTGTATAGATTTGCTATGCTGAAATACAAAATGGAGTTGCAAGAGACAGGGATTTGCAGTCTTAGCATTATTGACTAAACCAAGACAAAACAGAGATACAGTGTATGTCGACCATTACGCCATAAGCATAATGTTAAAATAATTTTAATAATTAAGGTTGAAAAGGAGACAAATTAACTTGCTAGATAGCAATTTTTTTTTATTACAGTTCTAACTGTAAAACTCAGAAAAATGTGTTTTCACAAGGTGACAGAAGATGTATTCCAAATGCAGGAGGTTGGGATTCGGTGTCTTCTTCAGTCATAGACAGACACATTGGATGTTTCAAGGATCAGTCCTAAATCCCCATATCTTATGCAACAGTTTTTTAGAAATGTTTTTCCTCTCTGTGTCTCCCCCAGTCTGTTTTCGTCATAACGTACCGGCCCCCTGATAATCCAGAGTACAAAGACTTTCAGAGGAAACTCCATGCCAAAGCCCAGAGGGATTTCGGTGTGCATTTGGAACCATCTCTTGTAAGTTCCTATGAAAACCGTTTTCAGCAGCATTATGACCTCTTTAATCTTTTATAAGCTATAATAAGCAGAAGAATCCCCACCGTGCTGTGTAATTGTCAGCAGTTAATGATGAATGATATTGACAATGATGTTAGCAATTAATATTTTTCTTTTATTACTGCTTTCATCTCAGCTATTAAGTATGGGAGTTTCAAAAAAGTACATTAGACTGTACTTTAAAAAGGAATTTAGCAGTTGTTGGTATTTGGCACTTTCATTTCATTGTATCATTTCATAGAAGCAGGGTGTTGAATGTTGGCTTACGGATAGGTATTTCCTCCCTTAAATATATTAAGTAATTTTTCATTAAGCTCCTCAATCATAGCCGCGTGTATTGCTCGAATTCCCATTGTTGCTGGTTGTTCGAAATTACGCCGCTCTTGTTGCAGATGGACTACATCGCCGGCAGCTTCTATGACGGTTTCGTGCTGTACGCAATGGCCTTGGAGGAGACACTGGCCGAGGGCGGAGCCCAGAACGATGGCATTAACATCACGATGAGGACGCAGAACCGCCGATTCTGGGGTGGGCACACTTTGGTGACGTGTATTAACTGCTTCATATATTAGACGTTCGTTTTTGACTGTGGCACTCTGTTATATTTTTACTGATTTGCACACACTCTGCAACCTTTCTGGTTTTGATGTGTGTGCCACACTGATTCCAGAGCTGCAGCTACACATGGATATACATGTATGTGACTTCATGCAAGAGGCGAACTTGATATTGAGAACCATGTAAATGCCGGAGGCTTCACCTCTACTTAAAATGTTTACGCGGTAAAGCCACGGCTGCCTCTCGGATAACAGGGAACGGAGCTCTTCAATAAACATGCAGTGAGGCCAAGTGACCGGCCCATCTGGCTGTTATTGGAAAGCACCATTGACCCCAGAATGCTATTACAATACACCCTTTCAACACAATAATTATACCATCATCGAACAGCTATCACACAACACTCCAGTTAATAGTCCATTTAATGCTTGATGTGGGTGCTCACACACTTCCTTGTTTACATTGCTGGCTGCCAGATCAGCTGTCACATCATACTGGAAGAAGCAGAACAATGGGGTGTTGTTGCTTCAGCTTAAAAGGGTTGATGAGGGTTGTTTTGTTCAGCGTGATGGGGAAAAACAAGGGCAATAGGGCCCATGTTGAAAATAATAATGGTAAACGTTCACTTCGTTATGGTGGATGTTTTTGACAGTGTTTAACGTCACCCGGTTTTACAGAAGCAAAAGCTATTTCAAATATCCAACACTGGCTCAGCAAAATGCTGATTCTACTTAGAGGTCATGACGCCGCCACTGTCATGACTTTCAGCATTATCTGTTTGAATAGAGCGCCATTGGAAACTGTGGTGCAATAAGGTGCAAAGAAATCAATGTTGTGAGGCTAACCGATGCTCTGTGCATCTGGTTTTTGCACACTGCGAACCCGACCACTGTCAAGCATATGTCTGTTTGAAGGACGACTTGCACAATCCAAATGTGCAACCAAGACAAAGAGGCCAAGTTTATGGTGCAAGTTCTTGAAGACACAGAAAAACTCCTAAGTGTGCACAGTGAATCATCCCAATTTGAATGGGAGCAGATGTAATGAGCACATCTCAGTTTGTATAAGGACCACATTATGACGTTGCACAGTCTGACCCCTCAATGTGGATACTGTTTTTGCGTTTTTAGGAGTGACGGGACTTGTTACCACTGACCACAAAAATGCCAGGGATATAGATGTCAACCTGTGGGCGATGACCAACCAGGAGACAGGAGAGTACGGGGTAAGTCACGCCTTTGCTGTTTGATGTGTTTGTGAGCCTCAACAGAGTTTTAGATGGAGGGTGGTAGATGACTAAGCTGACATTTTCATGTGGAGTGTTCCTTTAAAGCTCCTGCGTAATGCATGGTTCGGCGAATCGAATCGATTTAGGAGAACAGAAGTCAGTGAGTCAAAATAAACACTGCTGTTAGATTTTACTGGTGGTAGTGAGCGTTTGCCACACAGACTGTCACGGAGAGCTGCAGCAGTTTATAAACCGATTTAGAGACCATTTGTTGGGCCTGGACTGGGCTGATAGAGAAATGAGGAGGTACTCAGTAAACCGTTCTCTTACATACCATGTTATTCTTACAGAGTTACTGCCATGTTGTTTTTACACATGTACACACTTAGGTTTTTCAATACTAGTGCTGATACCAGATATACCGGAGTTTTGCAACCGACGCCACATTTTTGATACCTTTCTTTTAGAAATATGAACCCATTTTTCCACAAAACCCTGTTTTTTGGGGGGCACCCTAGCAGCCAAGGGATAAAGGCATCAACCACTGATCATAATAACCCTGGTTCGCGTCCAGTCAGGGTCATCCCTGATTCTCGCTTCCCCCCGTTCTTGTCATCTTCATCGTCAGTTCCCAAATGCTAAACGCCGTAGGTGGAAGTGGATTTACTCTGCGATGTGTTGTTTATGAAGAAGGGACGCATTTTCTGGGAGTATTTCTGAGCAATTTCTTTAGCAGACATACGCTCGGCTTCGCGTAACGTCGTGATTAAAACCACTACATACTCGCAAACACAGTCGCAACAGCGCACTCTAGTGTGGCGAGCAACGTGGCAGCCCCACGACCCGCCCAAAACCTCGACACCTTTCTCCCGCAGTTAGCAGATCCATGCACGCAAAGAGCTTAAATTGCTACTCCAAAACGTAACAAGATTGCTACCCTAACATTACATGTGTTTTACATGAACTTAACTTCATACTTCCCACCAAAAACAGCGAGCGCATGCATTTCTTACCGAAGGTCTCAAAACAGAGAAACCCAAAGGTACTCAACTTTCACATGAAACCCAATATTCCCATGTGCACAATTTTAAAAGAACATGCTGACAATATCGCAGCAACACTTAAAGCACATAATGAACACGATGGCGGAAACACTAATACACATCCTTCAAAGGAGAATAGAGTCGATGTAGAGCATTATTAATCTTCGTTGTCAACTATCCCACTAGGGAACCTTTTGATATAAACTATAGAACTTATTTATGAATGATTTTCCCTCTCAGTATGTAAAGCTGTTGCCACAAAATAATGATATTCACTGAAAACGATGCAGGTCTAATTGACTCCATGTGTCTCAAATGAGAAGTTCTTTTCAGCACAATGTGTAGTTTAAAACCTCAGCCTTTGCTTGTGTTTGGCCGTCGATGCAATGAAAGCAAATGGATATTACTATCTGGGAGATGTCCCGGGGTCCGGACTTCTCTAATTATAAGATGCATAAAACCTCACATTTCCCTCATAGTCCGATGAAAACATTTGTGTATGTTGCGCTCTGCAGACACTGCCGTGAGCTGCCCCAGTGTGTTCTTTTTTTTCCCCCTCTGAGGGTAGAAGAAGTGGGTTAGCTAGATTTGACTTCAGTTAGAATTTCACAGCGGCCCTCAGAGGCTGTCGGCGTGACATCCTGGTCTCATTTATCCTTGGTTCTTAATTGGTCGATGCAAACGGCCGATTGACCCGAGTAGCCAGCAGAATTTCACACTGCTGAATATAATAAAGCGCACTATTTGCAAAATAGAACATCCATACATCAAAATGACTTATTCTGATGGACGGCTGATTATATACATTTTACGTTTATCACCTTCATGTTTTTTTTTTCATAGGAAACTCATAACACTTTTTGTTCTTTTTCCTCTTCTTTTTTTCACTGATCTGTCAAATTCATGACTGCTACACTGCTTGTATATGTTAACTACAGAAAAAAAAGACATTCTCCATCATGCTCGTGGTCATGATGTTCTATATATCTTCCACTGCTGTTCAGTTGACATTGCTATGGACGTAATAAACACCTGAAATGGAGACAAATACAACATCCATGAGTTTGAAAACATGACTCTGACTTGACACTATGAATGGCATGATTACCAGAAGAAAATATTACTTAAACTTTGGTGTTGTTCGATAAATGGATGTACAGGTTTTTGTAAATGTGTGCGTTATCCATCTGAACACATAGTAATATGATCTTACTGTAAACTCAGTTTCTAGTAAATTTTTGTGAGGGCAAGAGTTAACCTACAAAATAGTGAGCTAAACTGTATGGCCAAAAGTATGGGGACACTCCAGTCCACATGAGTCTGTGTTCTTTTGGTGTGGTTCGTGGTTTTTCATGGTTTGGGGTAGGCCCCAGTGAAGAGAAATCTTAAAAGATTACTCCACCGATTTAACATTGCACTTCTACTACACTGTCAGACTCACAGTGGACAGTAAAAAAGAAAATCACATATGCAGTAGAACTCCGCCAAGACCTGTGAACAGGTGTGTCAAATTTGTGGCGTTGCCCTTTTAATGCTACAGCATACGACTGTATTTTAGATGACAGTGTACTCGCAGCTTTGTGGCAACACGACAATGTCCCCTTGCACAAAGCCAGGTCCACATAAAGAAGTAACCATTACATATAGGTGTTTGGGTGCGGGCATCCTCGAACATTTGGTCGGATAGGCTATCTGTTTATGTTTTCAACATATATTGAAACTTCATTTATTCGCAATACATTGATTTAGCTGTGCTGGCAATAGGCAACATTTATCCATGTCTGCTTGGAGGTTTTAAGATGCAAGACGAAGTGAATTGTTGGAGGAGATTTTTTGGAAGTGCAGTGCGGTAAACACAGCCCCTGCACTGAAAGACTGCAGCTATTTCAGACTGCGCTCCCTCTGCCCCTTCACCCGTCGCGTTCTACATTGTTCTGATGAGCCTCTGCAGGGGTTACGGCCTTCAGGGCTTTTACCTGAGAGGACACAGCATGCTGGGGCCACGGGGTGGAAACAAACTCCTCCGGCTGCTGTTGGAAACACAGGAGTCGTGTTCCATAGCAGGACAACAGATGCTGCTCATGAGGCCGTACTGTCAAAAATAAAATTCACACACACACACACACCGACACAAGCTAATCAGGATGTTGATCACACTTGGCTTTTGTAGTAAGGGGCATGTTCAGTAGTCTTAACCACTGAAGCCAAGACCTGATATTATTATTTCAGCTCGGATGGTGTTGGGAGAAAGCGTTATCTTAAGATATCAAAATGTTGTCTTGTGATTGTGACTTCATCATCTGATTATATCGACCCGTTAGCTCATTTTTTTAGCTCAACTTTTAAGCTTGTTTTCCGGAGGTACTGATTTATTCGTTATTTTATCTCAAGATAAGTTAAATGTTTCATTAGGGGGCTTCGCATGAAGGACCTTCACATAATCTTGGCGTGGCTGAGAATACATTCGAAGAGTGTGGGTGGATATCATGGAGAATGGAAAAACCAACGGATCCGATGTCATATTTCACTCGCTGCTGAGCTTCATGGGAGCTGTTGTTTTTTTGTTCGCTAACAAATTCACTGCAGTTGAAATGTGGAAAAATCACAATTCGATGGGTACTGAATTGTAATAATGAGTGCTGTAGTAAATGCTTAGAATGTGGACAGTAAACACCAGGACCATGTTTACCTTGTACCCTCAATGTACCCCCTGAAAGTACATTGAGTAATAGTGGAATGGTGGCTAGCTTGGAGGTGACTCTTTATGGTTGCACAACAAATGATTTCCAATGTTATCAATTGTTGGTAACAAGAAATGGATAAATATGCTAAAGAAATGATAAATTTCATTTTAGGAATATGCTGTGAAGTGAGCTTACAAGAGGCTCCAAGTATCTTTGTTTTTATCCATTTAAGTCAGCATTCTCCTCTGTGTTCGCAGCTTGTTGCGTACTACAATGGATCCATCAAAGAAATCATTTGGTCTGAGACAGAGAAGATCCACTGGCCCAACGGGGGCCCACCACTGGATAACCCCCCCTGTGTGTTTTCCACAGACGACCCCTCCTGCAATGATGGTATGACAACTCTGCCTCAATCATCGTAACAACACACTTAAAGGGACAGTTCCCCCCAAAATCAAAAAATACGTATTTTTTCTCTTACCTGTAGTGCTGTTTATCCATCTAGATTGTTTTGGAGATATCGGCCATAGAGCTGTCTGCGTTTTTTGAATATAATGGGATTTTATATGGCACTCGGCGTGTGGCGCTCAAAGCGCCAAAAAAAATTAATTTGAAAAACTCTAAATTAGCGTCTCTTTCCGGAAATCATGACCCAGTTATTCAAGATAAACCACCGATTAGTTGCCAGCAGTTTCATGTCGGAACTATTTTCTTTCTACTGATAGTTCCTTCATGAAACTGCTCACAACGAGGTCTGTGGATTTAAATAGCACTACAGGTAAGAGGAAAAATATGCATTTTTGAATTTAACCCGCTTAATCTGCCTACCGATGATTATACCTGTTTCTGAAGCGAAGTATTTTCCAGAAACAAGAAACATAAGGTTGACTAATGGACACACTGATTTCAGGACGTTGCATGAAAGGGAAATTATTACTGCGATTAAGTGTGAAATTAGCCCACACTTAATCGCAGACTCTTTCTCTTGATTTAGAGTCACGTTGAATCGGACATCAGACTGAAATTACGGCGCACTAATGCTTTGTTTATATAATCACTGTAATCTCCACAGGGTCTCTGATATTTTCATTGATGCTGTGATGCTAAATGTCTTGGTTTTCTGCACTTGCATCTCAACTCTCCCCTTCAATGAAGTGAAAGAGCAAATGTGTAATATTTGCTCAAATAACAAGCAGCGTGGAAGATAAGTGCTGGGAGGAGGAGGGAAACCACTGCAATTATGAATGTATTTTGGTGTGAGGGAGGGATAATGAGTGGAGGAGCAATAAATCTGACTCGGCCCCGAATCTGAAGCCATCCGCAAATAATTTTGCAGTATTGACAGTCTGGATGTCGCCTTCTCCAGTGTCGCTCTGAGCACCGTGGACACAAGAGTGGGCAGGAATTTGTCGAAACATATTGACGATTAACAGTTTCGCGACACGTGCGGACACACAAAGCACAAGGACAACAGTGTCTCATCTACGGAGTAAAGAAACAGAGAGACCAGCATCCATTACGCTGTTCCACTCTCATGTTAGTCCCACGAGTTTTCTTGAAGAGAATGAGTCCAGTGAAATGGATTGTAAGCATTGGAAAAGTGCAATCCCCAAACCAGAGACGCCCATACAGAGAAGCTCGAGAGTGCTATTGCTGTAGTCAAAAACAAGCAAGCAAAGCACTAGTTGCAATACTCGGAAAATTGTTTTACTCAGGCATAAAAAGAAGACAAGACAATCCAAAAACAAACAAAAAAAAGCTGGAGAGATCATGCTGGTTGTGTACATCGTTTTCCTCCGGTGTTATGTTGCTGCCTTGATGCTCGTCGCTCGCGGGTTACGCCACTTGGGAAATCGCTTCGGAACAATGAGAAAAACAAACAAACTGCGTAGCAGGTTCAACAGCGAAGTTGCAAATTACATTGTTTGGATTCTACCCGGTTCTGGACAACAACAGCTGGACGGCCGTGTGCAACGTTATGGAGTCCTGGCAACCCAGTAACCTGCCCTCCAATAGCATGAGAAGCAGCACAGAAGTGCTGGGGCAGACGCATAAACCGTTGTTTGGTCAAGAAATAGTGCCAGCATGGAACCCCCTTAAATCCATATATTGGCATTTTACATTTCTATTTGTGCATGGATTGACTAAACATGATACAGTGTGACAGCTTTAGAGGTGTTGGTAGTCATACTTTTATTAGTCATGCTAGCAACGGGGCAAACTCTGCAAAGGGATGGCAATGTCCACCACTTTGATCTAGTCTGAAACGTTTTGACACAACTATTTGTTGGATCGCCGTCACGTTTGGTGCCAACATTCATGTTCCCCTCAGGAGGAATTGTAATGACTTTTCTCTGACTTTTCATCCAACAACACCATCAGGTCGCGTGTCAGTTTGCTAATTCCTGTATAACTAGTGACATTCCCATCACCCTCAGCCGCTCAACTGTGTTTAGTGCCAATTAGCAAATATTAGCATGCTAACAGGCTAAACTTAGGTGATGACCATGCAAAACTTATACCTCCTCAACGTTGTCATTGTGACCATGTTGCCATGCTAGCGTTAGCATTTAGCTCAAAGCACTGCTGTCTAGCCTCACAGAACCGCTTGTGTGGCTGTAGGCCCTTGTTTTACATTGGACAGAGCCAGGCTAGCTGTTCCCCCTCGCCTCGCAGTCGTTTTGCTAAGCTAGGCTAAACGTGCCCTGACTCCAGCTGTGTAGATATTGCAGTTGATTTCAATCTTCTCAGCTCATTCTTGGAATAAAAGTGTGCGTATTCCCTAAATGTTGAGGTATTGCTTTAACGGTTGCTAAATTTGAATGTATAGCTGCAGGGAAAGAGAACACAAACACAAAAGTCATTGTTGTTAGCACGACTATAGGCCACATTGAAGGCTCGATATTGACAAATGCACTTTTAGAGGTCATTTGATTTCCAAAAAATGAACAGATTTACACATGTGCACAATATTTGAGCAAAACCTAAAATCTGCTCATAGTGAACCTGCTGAATAATATCGACTGTAACTGCTAGTAAGTTAGAAGTCTTTAGTTCACTGTTTCATGAATGCAGTGACGTGAAACATCTTCTGGTGTTGATTAGTGTTAGGAATTATATTTCCCTAATTATGAGTATCAGCTTATCCTGTGATTTACAGCAAGTGGCATAATTTGTCTCCATTAGGATTTTAAATATATATCAGGAACGTCGGAGCTGTGTAATTGTGTTAAATTGGTGACAGTGTTTGTGGTTGACAGATTGCTAAACCAGTGCAGCTGTACTTCGGGAAGTCACAGCTGTGTTTTTCACAGCACAGCGCTTTTTTTCCTTTTGCTTTTCAACGATATGAATGTGGACATCTGTTGAACATATGAGAGACAACTTAGAGTGGAATCCTTCTCCTGTTTCCAGGTCATCTGCCAGTTCTGGGTATTGTAGCGGTGGGATCCGGCTTAGCGCTCATCATTTTTGGAATCTCCAGTTTCCTCATTTACAGGTGAGTGTGATTGCGTGCAGCCGACGCTTCCTGTCTGTGCTGCTTTTAGCTCAAACAGTAGAAATGGAGACAGAAAGAGAGACAGAGAGAGAGAGAGGGGTGTTGGAAACTTTCAGAATTTCAGGGTTGTGCTACTATAGGTGCCAGTGTGGTATTTACACGATTGTTGCCACGGCAACAACTCAGCAGGTGACGGCGTTAAAGCAACGCTGAAGTGTGTTAAAGCGGCCAAGTGAGCTCATATAACGGCCCCAAACAACCCTCACTGCTATTCTCACTTAATGATGGTTAGTGTGCTCATTAAGTGTGTTTTCTTTGCGCTGGATTAAAAGCTAAATGCCACCTATTTTAGGCACTGCTGATGTCAGATGAAAAATATCAGTCAAGGTGATTTTTGGGCTTCTGTCAAAGGATTACATGTTTGTTTGTGGGTTGTGATAAGCCTTTTGGCTTTTAAAAGCCTATTAGAAGAATGCAAAGAGGTCTGGTCTTTAACTTGAAAAAAGGCTGTATTTCTTAAACAAACTTCCACACTGGAAAAGTCTCAATCTTGTGAAGTCATTTTTTGCCTGAAATTGAGTTCTAAAGTCATGCAATGCAATGTGCTTCCAATGCAAATCATCTGCCAAGTGTCATTCTGCTGTATTGTAGTGCAGTAGTGTAGTCTTCTGTTCTGTTGTTTCCTGATAGATGCTGACACTCACATTTCTAGAAACTGACTTTTATTCAAAACCGGTTCAAATAATCCCACTGTTTTCTGTCAGATTATTCCACTTGTTCAAGAAAACAAAACCTTTTATAACAAAAATAAAACGACTGCTGTAACACGATTGCCTTTGCAGTGTAGTCATTCGTTAAATCCAAAAATCCTATTTTACTTTCAAGAACTGAATAACATGAACAACATCAGGCCTTAACGTCTTTTAAATAGAAATCCTTCAGACTGTGTTGCACTACATTTGTGATCTCCATGGTTTAGTTAAAGATAAATGGAATTGACTATATGTATTTAGGTGTTTAAATAAGTGTTAGTGTTGCAATTGTGAACCTTTTAGATAAAATAATTTCCTGCTACATTTACATTTCTAATGGTTATAACTTTGTGCTCAGAATTCAGAAGAAATTGTGTCCCAAGTGAGTCTACATGTTTAGGGAAATCATTCTGAGTAATAGATTGAGCCTCATTGAATTACACAAGAAGTTAATCATGCATGCCCTTAACATTAAGCTACTGGCAGGATTGCTAAATTCTGGGTAATGTCATGGGTAAAATGTGCATGTAATGAAAGAAAATTTATGTTTCTATTTTTCCCTTTTTCATCACTTCTTCAAACGTGTCTTTACTTAGTCAGTTAATTGTGCTCACGCGTAATCAGCAAGGATTTTTGGGTCAAGCTGATTCATATGTCACCATACAGCTCTAACTAACAAATCACACCGGTAATCTGATCACTTTTCTAATACTGACCATTAACACAAACAAGTGTTAATCACCAGCCAATCAGAATGGATTTTGATCAGAGGAATGATGCAAGAAAGATGGAGGAGCAGCTATCCACTTGAGGTAAATCCACTGAGCCTGAATCTGACTTGATTATGTTCAATATCGAATAACTACCAGATAATTAGACGCAGAGTGTGCACTTAATTCTGAAAACATTTATATCTTCTTCTCTGTTTTTTCAGCTCACAGTTCAGCAAGCACAGCGTGGTTTCCTAACTAGCTAGCTAGTTTTCCTGGACTCTTGGCCAGTAAGTTTTGTGAAATATGTGCTTCTTTCCTTGTGCGTTCTTAAAAAAAAAATAATCTGGAATCCAAGTGTAACATTTGGTGACTTGTGGCAACAAGTATCTATTTCTGTTATGGGAACCCAACAGGGTAACTCTGTGACAGTGCCATTTTTGCGCTCTATGCTCCAGTCCATGTTTAGAGTAATGATTTACATAAATGACAGTTTTATATATCGCGCAGACCTGAACATGTTGTCTTTTATTGGATTTTGAGTTGACTTCATGCGCCCCAAGGCCATGAAACTGTAAATGTAAACGTCTTGTTAAAAGCATAAAATTCACCATCGGTAGAGGTAAGAGGTTTTCCGCTTGATACCAAAGGCTAACAAATCACTTCCTGTTTTTGCAGACACCAGTGGAGCTATGCTGATGGACAGAGAGGCGGACAGCAGAGCTGTTTACAGCCGTCTTAAAGATCCTCCAGCTGCTGAGAGGCCTCCATTTTCAGAACTTGACCTACAAAAACACCACTAAAATGTTTAAAACACTTTGGAGTTTTGTCACTGTTAGTAGTTATTCTCAGATCAATCAGCTGATAACCCAGAGGTCTCAACCTGGGGGTCGCTTGATGTGCATAGGGAGTTGCAATTTATAAGACTGGTATATTAATAATTATTTTATAGATTTTTAAGAAAATATATTGTCATTTCTATCCATTATATATTAGCTGCTGCTTACATGTTTGTTTGTTAAAGATACATATAACAAAAGATTTTATACTTCAGGGGTGATGGGAATTTTCAAATTTAAATCTAGTTCACAGGGCAGAAAAGGCTAAGAAACCCCCAATGAGTCTGCAATAAAATCAAGAGGCCCAATACCTTGAAATTATTGGCGTAATTTGTGGAAGAAGTAGGTGGCTGGTTGGATCGTTTTGGGAAAGAGTTGCTACAAGTTGCTACAAGTCGCAACTATTGCCTTTGTCGAGTGTACACAATAGTAACATTTGGAGAATATGGGATTTAATAAAAAGCAACCTGGGTGTTAAATTGTCTGTTTCTTTGTATTGCTTTGGGATAAAACTTATGCGCTGCAACAAAACATTTGAATGTCTTAAAAAAGGTCATTTAGCCTCAATTTCAGCCTTCTCCAAAACAAGAAAAAGATTTTCTGAAAATGCCTTGTTGTGAGTCAATGCCTGAAATAAGACAGAATACGGCAGATGACTGACTGGTACAGTATTGTTGAAAGAAGTAGATTTCCATGAGAAACAGGAGGTGCACGCAACTTATCTTTTAATAACATTTTTAGGGCTAGAAAACAGACCAAATGACTTGTTAAGACTGTACATGTGAAGCACTGTCAAAATAATATAACGCTCACTGATTTCTACTTTTCATGGAGTGTTAAATATTGTCCTGCAGCACTCAGTAGATTGAACCAGTTGGTCGGCCACTCTCAGTTGATTTTGGAGTCGGGTGTGCAAGCAGCAGTGTGAGGGGATGTTGAGCAGAGCAGCAGTGGCTCGGTTGTTTTAATGGAGGGGTTGGTCCAGCAGAGGTATTCACATATGGGACTTATGAAACAATAGGCCCAGTGTGGAGCCCCACACTTTGCCCCTCCGGCTGCCAGAGGTCTCTCTAAACAAGGCTCCTTAAATAGAAAAATACCTTTTTTTGGTGGTGGTGGATGGGGCTGGAGGGCACCGGTGGTTTAATGATGTTTCCTGCCCTCAAAATGGTTGCACATTGACAAGGTCGGGAGTATTTGTAGACACAAACAAGCGTCAGAATTCCCTTTAAGTTTCTGGACTGTCCCACGACAAAGTTTGTCCTCGTGAAAGAGGTAAAAAAAAAAAAAAGGAAGGAAAAAACTAGGATGGTTCGGGGAAAGGCTAAAACACGGTGATATGCAAACGCTGCAATAATTTCCTGCAGCCATCTGGAAGTGTTTAACACCTTTTAGATTGGGTTGGAATGTACGGGCTCTGCTCGTTTTTCATTTCTAAGTGTTTCAAAAACGAAAATGAATTTCCTCCGCCCTCCCACACAAAACAAACTCTTCAGTTTTTAAAACTCTGGACTAATAGTTTTATTTTTCAACGTTTTTTTGTTTTTTTGCCGTAAATCATTTAGTGTCAAGAAACAGCAGCTCCTCTGAGATTTGCCCCAGATGTGTTGATTCGCTGGAATGCCTCTTCCCCTCGGTGGTGCTCGGTGTTTGCCAGGCAGACTGATGCTCAAAAATAACCCTCAAAAGTATGTCAAAAATATAACTGACATGAAAATTACAAGATTAATTAATCTGGTGAGGAATGGGCAGACATTTGGAGGTTGTTTGCTGTTGTGACGCCGCTTCAACTAGCAATTCTACTTCAATTCATCCACCAATAATAGGAGAGGGAAGTGATCAGGGGAAAACAGGGTTAATGATGGATCTCACAATTATTTTGTATAATTTGGAAAAGTTACGCTGACTGGGCCAAAGGAGAGAGCAGAATTACAGGCCAAAACTGTTTTACTGCTTTAAATGCTACGCATAACAGGACCTAAACTAACCTAACCTAACTAGTGTAACGTAACACACCTAAGATAACGTAATTCAAAGTGCTGTAACATGACATAACATGCCCTAACACACCATGACCCAACCTAACCTAACTTTAATAATAACTTGAAATGTAACACAACGTAAAGCAATGTGAATTAACATCACAAACCTAAGATAACGCAATGTAACGTATTGTAACATGACCTAACATAACATGACATAACATAACATGTACTACTGGGTATTTTGTTTGGGGTTTGTTCATAAATAGTTTTGAAACATTTATCTTCACTGAACAAGTTTGTTACATTATATTACGATTGCTTTGGCAAAGAGCCAGACGACGTGCCAAATGTTTCCCTTTAAACACCAAAGGGTCAGGCCTTAGATACAAAGTTGCGACACCCTAAATCAAGTGCTCAGTCCTTAGATTACAGCCACTTCATATTAGCACAGTTCAAATGTTTATTGCTAGAAATACAGACCGCTGTATCAACGAAACACGTGTTTCCTAACAATTCGTTCCATATTTTGGACATTATTACCCAGGTGCACCATAATTGTTTATCACCTCCTCACCACTGCAATGCATTCATTTCTTTTTTTCACTGTAAAATGTCATATAACGTTTCTGTTACTGCAGATTAGCTAAAATAATCATAAAAGACCGGAAAAGACATTTAAGACACTAACTCTTAAATCATACATGTTTTACTGGTCCAGTTACATTCAGTCTTTCAGTTTCAAGGAAGAATCTTCTATAATCTTTATTTTTTTTATTACAGTGTTTGAGGTGGGAGTTATTTTTGGGACAGTATTGAGTTTGTTCAAAATAAAGAGGGTGGGAGGAAGAATTTCAGTGGATTCTAATCTTCATCGGGGTGTTTTTCACGTCACATCACGCAAACGTTGGCCGTGAAGCATTCTGCCATCTGGATCCGAGACCGCTATCTCAGGAAATGCCACCAGGACGGATGGGGATCAAACGTAAATGCGCAAATGGAGCCAGATTAAATCCATGTTGTTTTAAAAGTCATACACTTGTTTCTCAAAATAAAAGCGTGAGTCAACAGGCCGCCTTGCCGCAGAAGGATTTTTATTAATTAATTTATTTTAAATAAAAAGTGAAATCAGAAAGACTCCACTGCATGCAGAAACATCCGCTCACTCACGCTTCTGCAACAAACCCAACCCAGTCCACTTTATGTGAGATTGTTCCTCTGTTCTTTGTGCCCCTGACCTTGTTGATTTCACCACCTGGTTTGTTTTGTTTTTGTTTTGTTTTTTTCTGTTTTTTTCCTTTTTGCAGGAAACTGAAGCTGGAGAAAGAGCTGGCTGGAATGCTGTGGAGGATTCGGTGGGAGGACCTTCAGTTCGAGAGCCCCAATAAATACCACAAACGAGCCGGCAGTCGGCTCACCCTCTCACAGGTAGATGGTCTTCTCAGGCAGTGCTGTTCCAAGTACAGATTTATGTTCTTGCAACGTTGTAAAAGACAGCGACTATTCAAAATGGGATGGTGAGGTGACAAAAAACAAAGGTGCCAAAGCGCTTCATGGCGTCTGAGCCTCTTAAACCTAAATGTTGCACGCACATGATCTCATATTGAAGCTGGCAGCCCTGAACTTTTCTTTCTAATTCTGAGCTTTATGTCGCTTTTTATTCCGTCGGTGTTGCTGGCACAGCCTCCAGTGTGCGATGAACAAGTTGCTGTTCTTCTGGCAGGTTACGTTGCCATGTCTGCCAGTGGGGAAGTCTCAACACTGGGTGCACAGCCTCCATTCATACAGGACTGATTATCAGTCCCGAGATGTCACACTGCTGTAAAAATTGGACCCACCAGGAATCGAAAATGCTAACCTGACGTGTTGGAAGTTGAGGGCTTCACCCTGTTTACACACTGTGTATTAAAATGCAGTTTAAGTTGCCGCCCAGAGACAGTCCAAATCCTTTGTTAGTTTGCACATTCCTAAAAGCTTTCCCAGTGGTTTATTAAAGGTGGCTGGGTTTGCGGCGGCAGGCGCATATTAAATGATTGTTAAAATAAGCCCTCGTCTGGCCCCGGTCCCGGCATATATACACATAATACCTCATCACGTTCTTCAAGTATCAAGTTCTGTTGTCTGAGGGCTAATGCATCTCCTTCGGGTTGTGTTTCGTCCCACACATGCAAGCGTTCACGAGAAGCACATGCACACACCTTTTTCATTACTGGCTTTCGGTCCAATTCCTTGGATGATGTGTGTGTGGAAAACACAGCAATTTTCCAGACCGATGTATTTTCCAGTGTGCCACGTGTTGCCAGTATTTGCATTCTATACAAATGCGTAGTTGACTGTGCTGGCTGTCTGTATGCAGTGCGCCCACTTGATTTTTATTCACTCTGTGCGCACTGCAGACATTTGCCCAAGGACTCGAGTTGGTGTTATAGAAACTGAAAACGTTTTATTTTCTCAAATATAAGAGAAAGGCTATTTCATGTTGCACAGAGAAGGGTGTTTTGGATAAGAGTGTCAGTGGATGAACCCTGTCGCCGAGAAGTGGAAGCACAGGCTTAAATGACCAGGATCTAATCCTCTTTGCTCTAATCTACGCACTGCTAACTGACTTTTTTCTTCTTCTCACTACTCCTTTCCACCTTCTCAGAGAGGCTCCAGCTACGGCTCCTTGATAACTGCCCATGGAAAATATCAGCTATTTGCAAAAACGGGCTATTTTAAGGTAAGGCTTAGTGAGTTCTGACATTTTTCAACTCCTGCGCACTCCTTTCCCACCCACACATGTGCACACTCGCAGAGAAAGCCGGAGAGCTGGAGAGGAGAGAGAAAGAGAGAGTGTGGGGGCGAATTTAGATAGTTGGTTTTAATGTGAGCTGCAGAATTCGTCATTTTTCTTCTTCTTCTTCTTCTGCGTTTTTTCCCTTCTTTGTTTCTACACTCCCGCCTCGCAGTCTGGACGTGGCCGTCAAACTTGTTGCTGCCGTTAATTCATCCGTTTTAAGATGGAGGAGGTGTGCGGAAATGTGACAAAAAGAGCCTGAATAATGCGATAGCTCTCTTTGTTTTTAGCTGCACGATGCGGGTTTTATATAAATGCTGATGTCACGGTGCAGTTCGAACGTCTCACGGAGCACTGGAGTGACTGATACACCTCTCAAATTCAGTACAGGCCAGAGGTGATTCAATCTGACACCCAAGCTCAAACGGAGAGCCTTTGCAACCTGCAAATACTGGAAAACAACCTCTGAAACGAAATGTTTTTCAGAAGCCAAATGCATCTGCTTTAAAAAACACGGCCATCGTCAGCTCCTAACTGTATATTTCCTTCTGAATAAAAGTTAAAGCTCCCACATGGACTCACACATGTACTGGCTGCTGTGTGTCATAGTTGCTACAGCAGCCTGTCACGTCCGTGGCTCTGAGATATTCACCTCACTGCTCCTCGCATATCAAAGCGACAGATACAATTCTTCCTCTGCAGCAGACTGAAATGGGCCCCCGAATGAAACCTGTAGGCTATACTGCAAGATGCTGTTCTCTCCTCTGAATGCTGCTCGATTTTCATGGCCCTTGTTCAGACTTTTTATAGTGTCAGTATGTTTCCGTTGTCGTGTCTTCCTGCCTTCTTCAGATCCAGACTGAAGTGCATCCTCGTTATCCTCTTTCATGTCTTCGTATAATAAAGAGTTGTGCATAAACCGAGCTCTACAACAGTGTCACACTGGATTCATTGCTGTGTCTCCTCTGGTGTTGCACACAGGGGAACCTGGTTGCCATCAAGCATGTCAACAAGAAGAGGATAGAGCTGACCAGACAGGTTTTACTGGAACTTAAACATGTAAGTGTTCATTACTATTATTTTGTATTAACCAAATCAGTTCCATTTTATTTATAAGCCTAAGATCCCTAATGAATCAGAGAACATTGCAATCTGTAAAATATACAAGACTATCTATAGACCAACGATTTGTTGTTTTAAACATTTTTTGTTTTTTAATATATTAAGCACATAGTAAAAAAGCAGTAAATTATCTGCAATAGGTCACATCAATAGGATGCAGCTGCAAGGCTTTTAACTGGAACTAGGAGAAGAGAACACATTTCCCCAATTTTAGTAGCCCTTCACAGGTTTCCAATTACTGTACTTTAAGAATACAGTTCAAAATTCCTCATAAGGAATGAAATGGATTGGCTCCACGCTATATTTCTGAACTACTAAACCCATACCGAACAAGGGGGCACTCTAATGTCGGCAGAAAATTCTCTTCTCACAGTTCCCAAGTCTAGATTTGCTACCAAGGATACATTTGTTGTCTTGGCACCTAAACTATCGTCCGCACCACACTGCTACTTCGGTATTTTCTTTGAAATGTTTCTTTCAAACGTGTCTTTAACGGACTGCGTTTTTTCCGTCATTTCGTCCGGTTTTACTTTCCGCCGTAAACGTTTAGTCCTCTCTCTCGTGTCCTCTTCGTTTAACCACTTTGGTAACTATGCTGAGAAATGTGCTCTACAAATAAAGTCATTATATGATTGTTAGTCCCGCTCGGCTGGCCAAATCTTCCGCTTGTGCAAAAGAAACATCATAATTTAGTGGAAAGACTTCTAATACATTTTCTTACTTAAATCTGCAATAATCTTTTGTTTTGTTTTTTTATCAGCAAAGGATCACATGTCCGTCTGTTTGGCTCAGTCTCACTAGCTCTCATTAGCATTGTGTCCAGCCACAGCAGGCAGCTGTTTTCGGTGAAACAGCTCTTTTCTTCTAACGGCACCCTCAGGACACAATTTATATTTTTACCTGCACTTCTGAAATGTTTACTAAAAACAGTGTTTTACTAAAAAATAGTAATATACGTCTTTGTTTCGTCCAACACTTTAGTGTTTTAGGGTGTAGTGATCCAGCCTCTATTCTGCTCTCCCTTTTAGTCTTTTTTTCCTCAGAAGACGAATCCAAAATTCTTGCATTTGGCCATGAAATCCATCTGAGAAACTGTTGGCTTGTGCTGGTGTCGAGTGCTTTCAGTGAAGAGAGCCATGCATGGAGACCTTGAGGGTGAATTGTAAAAAAAAAAACCCCCACTAAAAAATCCCCTCAATCTCAAGTTGGATTCAGCAAATCATTTATTCACTCACTAAAATAAAACAAGCATGAATCGACATCACTTGCTTCATTCAAGATTCAGTCACTCCGGATGCTGTACACGACGAGTTCCTGAAAAAGTTAAAAGCTTCATTTGTGAAATATTTTGGTTGTTTTTGTTTGCAGGGAGTGGTACCTGGCTCCTTATTAGCGTGTTCAGCCTGTGCCACTGCAGGATGCCGCTTGTTAACGTCATTAAACATCATCGACAGCAGCTGTTGATGAAAGCCACCCTGGGATATATTTAGGAGCGAGCGATAAGTTAGCTGAAGGAGAAAAAAAAATCCACACAATTTATGTGGTTTGGTGATGGAAATGCAGTGTGGCACAGGGAAACCCATAACTCGGAAATTACACGGGCGCTCACGAGCAAGATGGATGCTGGTGGGCAAGATTTTTGGCCATTTCTTCACTTTTAACGATCGCCTAGTCTCCAACTCGCTCTCCTCAAATTCTCTCTGTCTCAGCTCTGCATTTTCTTGCTCCCTTTTTCGTTGGAGGAGAGCAGTTTGGGCTTCCCGGATGCCTCTGTGGCCTCTCGGTCAGTTAGCAGGCACACATGGGAGAGAGGCTGCTGTCTGAGCTGGCAGCTTCTCAGACGCCCCGGGGGCCTGATCGGCTGTCAAACCTCAGCTCATGAAAAAGCCAACCAGATGGGGGGAGAGACGGGCCTGCCAGTGGAAACTTAACCACTTGTCTTCCAGCACTCTGTCCTTCTCCTCGTCCTCCCCCTGGTGTCCGCACCCGCCCCCGCCCCCACCCCGCAGAGTGCAGCAGGGGATTATATAGGCCAAAGGGTAGGCTAACATCTCTGGAGCCGTGAAACAGGAGCGACTAACTCCCTGCGTTCAAAGACGAAAAGTGCGCTGTTGAAATTCTGAACACCGTTTTCTGAAGTTTCATGCGGGCTGCAGAAAGATTTTCTTTTCTTTGTCTTTGTTTTTTAGTGCTGCTGCTGTCAGCGCTCATACGGGGTTGGAATGAAGGCACAAGGACGACGTCCATGTAGCTTGTTTCTATAAAAGAAAATGACTGGGCTTCTTCACACTTTCTCATAAAAAGGAATCTCCCAGAAAATGTTCCCCAAGTTCCCTCTTAATCGCTTGACCGCAAACATCTCTGCTTTCATCCTTCTAATATTCCAAGGGGTTCATGTTTTGGAAGACATGTTGCATCGTAAAGCCAGCGTGTGATTAGTGATTATTTTCCATGTCAGAGCAGTTTTACACGTTCTGCCTGCTCCGCGCTGATATTCCTGCTGGTACATCCCCTCAACACCTCAACGCTTTTTCTTTTTTTCTTTTTTTTCATCATCCTTAGCACACAGGCTCATTCATAACCTCCAAGGGCAATTTATGCACATGCACATGTTTCAACCGGGTGCCCTGAGCAGGAATGCGTCTCAACACGTAGAAAAAGACGCCGTGCCAACTAGCCGACTGCAAATAGACTATTTTGATGAACTGCTGGCAGCGTTATTCTCAAAACTTTGTATATAAATGAGCCGTCAGTCCTCGCCCCCGTCCTCTGTTTCCATGGGGTCTGGGAATGTGATGTTTGGAAAGACTTGCACTCACAGTTGCAGTGTGTTTGTGTGGTTATTTTCAGATGAGAGACGTTCAGTTCAACCATCTAACCAGGTTCATCGGAGCCTGCATTGACCCTCCCAACATCTGCATCGTAACAGAGTACTGTCCCAGAGGCAGCCTGCAGGTAATGTCGCCTGCTCCCATACGTTCTCCTTTAGACATGTATGTGCAAACAAGATTTTGTGACATCACAACTAGTTTGGCAACCAAGCGTGATCCAGTGTGCAACTTCCGAAAGTGTGATGTGTCCAGGTTACGTGCACACACACGTACACACACAGGGAAGTAGGGGACATCTTGTGTCCAGCAGTCAAGCAGATTTTGGATTTTTCAATAACAAAGACTTTTAACAAGACTGAATTGACCTTTTTTTGTGGAAAAAGACAGATAGTTTTTCATAGCAGAGTATGTGTACTCTGCCTTGAAAAATGTCCTGAGGGGATCTTTTAAAATCATCAGGCAGTATTTGAATATCAAATCAGTCATACCGCTGCCAAGGCTGTACAATCCTTTACATTGATCATTTAATCCAAATAGAATTTCTCCGAAAGTTAAAAAACCCCCACCTACCAGCACCTCTAGAACTCACTAAAAGTTCAATCTAGCGCAGTGTTGCCGTTGTCGCGTTGTGTCTGAAAGGGCCTTAATTGTCTAAGAAGTCAAATATCAAGCAAAAATGTCAAACAGTCTCTGGTTCCAGCTTCTCCAATGTGAGGATAAGCTGATCGTCTTTGTCTTATAGTATTGTTGAATTGCATATCTGTGGGTTGGGCTCAGGAAAATTCTGATCGGCATTTGACGCAATTTTCTGCCATTTTACAGACTAAAATTGAAAATTAATGTATCAATTGGTGATGCAAATAGCGGTTGATTGCAGCCCTATACATGTGCCATATTTATTTTACATTCAAGTGAGCGCAGTAGTTTGCGAAAAAACAGACACAATTGTGAAAATGGGCTTACCTCACAACAATAAGAAATCCTTCAACAAATTCCTGAATCCACACCAAAAAATGAATCCCTTGTTTCTTGGCTCATGGCCAAACATTCCACCAAATTTCATTGAAATCTGTGAACAGGTTTTTGACTACTAACAAACAGACAAACAAAAAAACCAGGACCAAAAACTCCTTGGTCCTCCTTAGCGGACTTCACTAATGACTTCATTCAATGTTGGTAACTTTTATACCGAAAGTGAATGTGAGAGAGTCTGTCAGGTGGGATTTTTGTACTTGAAAAAAACTGAAGTTTATTAGCGATTAATACGTGAATACATAAAAAGCACAGCCGAATTAATCACTGCTAACTTTTTCGCATGTACAGCCTCGTCAAACTGCTATTCCCAGCTGTGTTTGTACCTACCGAGCTCTGCCCACTGAGCTCGACAGGACCGAGTGAAATCCCCTTTCCTTTAGCCTACAGTGAGCTTACAGTTTGTGGCCAGCTCGCCTGCGACACATTTTTGTCTTTGTCTTGTATTCAGTCTTTGCAATTTGTGTGTTTTTAAACCAAACGTTCCAATGAGAAATACATGATGCTTTAAGTGAACTTGTTCTTGGCCTGCACTCTGAGCTCCCGACATGCCAGCAGCTTCTTAAAATGGACGAGCTGGAAACAATGGAAACTCAGGCATGGACTTCATCGCTCACACTTGACGTTCGTGTAAAAAGACAGGTAGCTGCAACTGATGTGATGTGGCTGGATGTCAAAGCTGGACCCATTTTCCAGTAACTGGCTGGCAGCATTAACATCCTGCAAAAAGAATAAATGGTGTCTGGACTGAACGTGGTTCTGTATTTAATCCCAAAATAAACATTGGGGCTGTCTTGGCTTCTGAGACGCTCTTGGAAGTTTAAAAGATAAAGCAGTCTTTTAAACTTTTTTTTTTTTTAAAAAGTCTTTTTTTCTCCTTGTCTGTAAATGTTGTCTGCTCTATTTTTGAATTGTGTTTGTTTTCTTCCAGGACATTTTGGAGAATGAGAGCATCAACCTGGACTGGATGTTCCGTTACTCGCTGATCAACGACATAGTGAAGGTAGGTGGCGGTCTGACTGAAAGCGCTGTAGACAAAAAAACAGAAATCATAGGCAGTGCAGAAGCATTGGTTTATACGATGTTTTCATATAAATGTTGGCTAAAAGGTCACTTTTCAATGTTGAATTAGATGCTTTGTGTGCCTTGGAGACAAAGAAAAAAAGTGTCTAGGTTGCTATGGTTTCACATGGACAAGAGTGAGTGAGGCAGGGAAAGAGAGCAAGAGGGACCGACATGCACAGAAATGTGTTTTTGGCACAGTACAGTGGATGAAACTACCATAAATATTGCTGTTATACTGTATAGTGTAAAGTAGGACAGAAACATAATCATAAACTTTGCTAAAATTTTCCTTCCAGCTTAATCAAACCTAATCACGGAGTTACTTTAGAAGATTATTTTTAATCCGTCCTAACAAAGAGGCTTTTTGTCAGGAGAGCGGCCTCTTGGATGGATTCGATATTGAACTAGATGCATGGCGAAGCGCTCCGGCTAAATTTCTCCACACAGATAGCAGCGTTCTGCAGAGAAGAGGCGCTGGTGAAGCTTTGAGGGATGTCTGACTCACCGTTTCCACAAAATATTGAACATGAGTACATTCAGTACCCGCCGTCCCCTTCCCAAAGGAATTAACAGTAATTTCACAGAAATTCCCCCGTGACGGTGCCGTCCTTTGAAACACGGGCCTCTTTTCTAAAACCTTCGGCATACATCTCCTTGTCAAAGCGTATTATTTCCATATGTCTGGATTTGTGTGTTTTTTTATGTATGATTTGCTGTAGAGGAGGAAAAAAAAAAAAGAGGAGAGGAGAGAACCCCCCTTAATGCTTGACTTAACGCTCCTCGCCACCAGGGAATGAACTATCTGCACAACAGCTACATTGGCTGCCATGGAAATCTGAAGTCATCTAATTGCGTGGTGGACAGTCGATTTGTTTTGAAAATCACGGATTATGGCTTGGCCAGCTTCCGCTCGTCCTGCGAAAACGATGACTCGCACGCACTCTATGCAAGTAAGTGGGGTTCACTTATTCGGTCACAGCACTGAATCGTTTCATTCACAAAAACATCAGCTCCTGTTCTATTTCAGACATTTTCTGCGTGCTTCTGACTGTGCTTGGTTTCTCAGAGAAACTTTGGACAGCTCCGGAGCAGCTCATATACGACCGCCATCCTCCTCAAGGTACTAAGAATGGTGATGTCTACAGTTTTGGCATCATACTGCAGGAAATAGCCCTGAGGAATGGACCTTTCTATGTGGAAGGCATGGACCTCAGCCCCAAAGGTAAACACAACTGTCTTTTATAGGCCTCAGGGAGGTCAGCTGACCACTGGGATGCCTCATATCAGCAAGCATGCAGCAAACAAAGACAATGAACACACAAGAAAAGTAAATCACACAGATAAATCAGCACAAACAAGTTTTGCATCACTAAGTCACAAACCAAACCATATCTCTGTAACAATATAAAAGCTTCTTTATAAGAAACTAGTCTGAGAGATATAAGAATTGGTTTCCTTCGACAAGGACAGAAAAGACGGAAGTTCACATAATAGGAACTTGATTCATTGGCTTTTCACTGACATTTCAAAGTGGAGCTTTGCAAGGTCAGACTACTTTATCACGGCCCTGCAGCTATGTACACAAACAAAGAACACATGTTGGCCAGATGTCAATGGCAGGTGGGGTCACAAAAACCAACCCTCCTCATGTCTGAGAGATGAAAATATGAGGAACAACCCAGGAAAAAAAAACCCCACAGAAAAAGCAAGTCGACAAAATGATAAAATAATAAAATGACTGCATGCAGCCCGCAGTTATTGTATGATGTTTTAGAATTTCAATTCATGTATGATTTAGAAAACTTGTCCTGTGTTTAGCTAGCCCAGAATTATTCCAGTTTATTCCAAAGGTCAACCAAAGCTTGTATGAGGCTTCGGGCTGTTTGAGTTAGACAAATAAAATGGGTAACTTGCCAAATGGCAGCGTTTTTAGCACAATATGTCCTCGTTACTATCCCTCCACTAAACACTGGCCTAGAACACACAAAGAGGAAACAGGGTGCTCAAAAGTCCAACTGTGAAAGCTTGATTTGACTAACTCAAACTGCTGAAGCCTCTTGTTAACCTCAGGTGGATTCTGGAGTATATTTTTGCACAGAAGGAGGACTGTGGATTTTGTTCGCCATCACTTACATTGAAATCACTTTAGAAAGGTATGTGTTGACATGACCAGTATGGACAGGAGGAACAATTAGAGGGACCTGTAATGCTTTCAATGCACATTGAACATTTGTGTGAGTGTTGTTTTAAGACGTGAATCTGCCCTTTAACAACAATGCATTAAAAACGGAAACATTTGGAACGTTGGTCGAGTGAAACGTTTCATACTTTTGCATGAAAGTGATACATTTGTGTGCTAGATTGGTAGGTTGAAACCTCACAAAGCATCAACAAAGGGAAAAAAACACCCCAGACTGGTAGACAGTAGCTACAGGGCTTAGTGCCAATATGACATAATTCTAAGGAAAATGATATGTTTAGCCTTCCTGAGCGATCTTTTGCTTTGCAGTATCTTTCTGCCACTGGAAAACTCGAACACATCATTGTCATATTCTTAAGTTAACTGAGACTTTAAACAGTCTTAAGCTTAATCATTGCTGACACTGTGGCTCTTCAGCTCCCTGCACACATGTTGCGGTTTGATCAGTTTCTTCACCAGCATCTACTTTTACCTCCACCGCTGCTTCTGCTCAGCGACAGCGGGAAAAACTCGAGCTTCTAAAGCAATTTCAACATCAGGAGTTCAACTCTTACACAGCCGAAGTGAGGCACATCCTCCATGTGATGACTTTCATTAGCCTTTTTGTCACGCTCTGTGCTGATTGCACAAGTGCCCGATACTTATCCATTAACAGACTGAGAGCAGTGAAAGCACGCACCTGTTTTCAAGTGTCTGAATGTGTTACATCCAGAGCAGTAATTCTAATTTAGTGGTTTAAAATTACAGTGGAATCTTCGAATGACTTTGATTGGTCTTTCATGACGATACTAATAACAGAAAGGAGAGGATGTGGAGGAATCATTTTGGGAAGGATGCCTCTTACAAACTTTTAAAAGTGACATGATTTAAAGGGTTCAAAGAGGAGAAATCAGCAACAAGAGTTGATCAGGCTCACCCAGCAGAAAAGGCACATTGCCAGAAATATGCAACTATCACAAGAGTATAAATGTTCCTGAAAGCAGTGATCTAGGTTTAAAAGTTGACTCTGTGTAGCACTCACTGACCGCAGAAGGTGAAATTAGTCGGATGACTATAACAGCCTGTTCATGACACACACAGACACACACACACACACACACACACACACACACAGTTCGCAGTTCGAGAACTCACTCTCTTTCCTCTCCCGCTGCAGAGATCGTACAGAAGGTGAGGAACGGTCAGAAGCCGTACTTCCGGCCGACGACGGACAACAAATGCCACTCGGAGGAGCTGACCATCCTGATGGAGGGCTGCTGGGCCGAGGACCCTGCAGAGCGGCCCGACTTTGGCCACATCAAGATCTACGTGGCCAAACTCAACAAGTGAGGCCCACACTTTGCTTCCTTTCGTTTAACCTGTCCGATAGTGATTTTGCTGAACGAGTCAGTTCGCTCAAATTACATAGGCGACCTCGGAAAGCTCAAAGGCAGATAGCTCAATGAACAAAAACAAAGCTATCTGCGTGGCTAGATACTACCAGAGGTAAGTGAGAAAATATTTTTTTGTAATTTGGGGAAACTGACAGGATTAAATTCTGCCAAAACACATGGAGCTGGAAGCACTCTTGACTCATTTCATATGTTCCGTACTTCCATCCTCTTTTTCATAGCAGAGATAACTTGACAAATTGAAATCAGCCGAGGCTGTTCTTTCCCAGACTATCAGTATCTTCCCTGCCAAGCTCAACATGTGAAAACCGTGTTGAGAACCCAATGTTCCTCTGCCTGCCGCGCAAGTTGATCCATTCAGGCGATTCAAAAAGGCAAACGGGAAAAAGAACCATGTTCTGGAAATCACCAAGGCAATTTTAGATATAAGGCTGTTTGTAATTCCTGACAGGCAGCTCTTGACAGGAAGTGCTATTTGCTGCCTTTCCATCTCTTGAGTGTGTGTGTGTGTGTGTTTCTGTAAGAAAGGGGAGTGTGTGAGTCCATGTTTCTGGTATTGTTTTCAATGATCCCATGAATCATTCATATGCATATTTTGGTTCTGAGTTTTATGTCGATGCAGGAAGGGAGGCACGCATGTTTTCCCTCGAGTAGGGCAGCTCTGTCAGAAAGAGTAACTGTATAAAGCATCTCAGCTGATACAAAGTGACACTTGAGCACACACACACACACACACCGGAAATACACAATTTATAGTACATTAGAACTAGAGGCTGGTAGGAGCTTTTTGGGAAAGTGTACAATACTAGTATATATGTACACATATAATTCACTCTGTAAAAACATGATGAGGAGATAAGAAATACCATAATAAAGAGGTCATTGTCCTCAGATTTTTACTTGTGTAAAAATACCAAAGTATTCAGAGTAAAACATGAAATAAGTCATCATCATGAAACCATTGATTCTCAAAAAAAATTCCCTGTTTATGTGTTGCAGAGTAGTAATTAACAGTGATGGTCGATAATGTAATAATGATACAAATAAAAATATATTTTAAATCCTTATATTAATATCTACAGAGGGGGTGCAACTCAATTTAACGCTACGCAATTTAACCCCTTGTTCATATAACATTTGCTTCTCAGCAAATCATGTATTCATAACCATAACTTTATTCAATGAACATATTACACTCAATCTTGAACCATGTGTTGCAATCGAGAGAAACGAAGGGTTTGAGAACTTTATAAGATAACAAAATTGTCCAAATTATTTCAAGTTAAAGCATTTCAGTTAAAACAACATTTGGTATTATTATTATCTAAGGAAAAGACTTGCTAGGAAATGTAGGCA
This sequence comes from Coreoperca whiteheadi, assembly GCA_011952105.1. Taxonomy (NCBI): domain Eukaryota; kingdom Metazoa; phylum Chordata; class Actinopteri; order Centrarchiformes; family Sinipercidae; genus Coreoperca; species Coreoperca whiteheadi. Next base: position 6,479,055 of record CM022482.1, on the reverse strand, counting down.
GTAATTCACAGGCGAGGGAGCACCTAGGATCTCTATCACCCTAATGTCACAGTCGCGCAACACAGCTTCCAATCACAAGGACGCCAAGTACTAGCCAATCCCAACACACTGGGGCGGGACTTGCAGCTGTAGCAGGTCAAGCGTATCCCTCTTTCAGTCATGTGACTAGAATTGGATATATTTCAATCCCTTCACCTACCGTTTCTATGTATATTAAGTTATAACTTAGGCCATTGCGTAACTGTAAGTGGCTTTAAACAAAAGTATCATAAAATGGAAATATTCATGTTAAGATGGACACTACGGAAGCTCATTTCATTCACCAAAGAAAAGAAATGGAGGCCTTATCTCATATCTATATTCTATATATATGTTCTATATTTCATATTTATGACTTACCATCTCATATTCACATGATCAGATCTCATAATTATGAGAACAGATCTTTCCCATAATTATGAGATATTTTCTCGCAGTTATGAGATAGTAAATCATCGTTATGAGACTAGGAAGTCATTATTAGGAGACAAAGCTCTGGTGCAATGGCTTGCCGTACGACGCAACCGCCGGGATCGATCATTACAAATGCATGCTGAACTTAAAGCCCCTGGAAACTTGTATTTATCTATAACACTGATATTCATGACTAAAATAAGCAAAAATCAAAGTTAAGTGGGCGTGGTTTGATCTGATTTGACAATGACTGAACAACCCGCCAACTGTCATCAGATTCTGATTCAAACGCTGCTAAATCCTGATTGGTGCAAGGGAGTATGCGACATCCCATTTTCCCAACTGAGCCCCGCCCACTTCTAACAAGAAAAGCACAGAGACAAAAAGAAATACACAAATCTCATCATGGGAAAATAAGTATTCGACACATCAGGGATTTCTAAGTGGGCTATTGACAAAAAAATTTCCACCAGATGTAGCCATCAAGCCAAATATTGAATTCATACAAAGAAATCAGAACATTTAAGTATAAAAGTTGAGTCATAATAAAAAAAGTGAAATGACACAGGGAATAAGTTTTGAACACAATTTATTTAATACTTTGTAGACTATGTACTTTCTAGACACCTCTTGTGTAGAGAGACCAGTCGTCTGCATTGCTCAGGAATGATTTTGGCCCATTCTTCCACACAAGTGGTCTTTAAATCTTGATGGTTCCTTGGGCCCTCTTTTTTGAACTTTGATCTTCAGTTCTCTCCATAGATTTTCTATGGGATTTAGGACTGGGCCATTCAAGCAACTTTGAAACCACTTCATTGTTTCCTTGGCCTTGTGTTTAGGATCATTGTCATGCTGAAATGGCCACCCTCTTTTCATTTTCAGCTTTCTGATAGATGTCCCGGTACATTTCTCCATTCATCCTGCCTTCAATAATATGAAGTCTGCCAGTACCCCTTGCTGAAAAGCAGCCCCATACCATGACTGTTGGAATGGTGTTCTTGGGGTGGTGGGCAGTGCCATTTATTCTCCAAACATGGTGTATAGAATGACTGCCAAAAAGTTGAATTTTGCTCTTATCTGACCATACTATAGACTCCCAATAATCCACAGGCTTCTCCAAATGCTCTTTCGCAAACTTTAACCGAGCCTCAACATGCTTTTTGTACAGCAATGGTGTCTTGTGTGGTTCTGATTTCTTTGTATGAATTCAATATTTGGTTTGATGGCTACATGTGGTGGAAATTTTGTGTCAATAGCCCACTTAGAAATCCCCTTACTGATAAAAATGCTGATGTGTCAAATACTTATTTTCCCCGCTGTACTGTATGTGTAACATTGCCAGACGTACTATTCCACATACGATGTGGAAAAGGGGTGGGGGGGTTTAGCTGCAAAAGTGTGAAAGGGTATATTTACGGGTAAAATCAGGATTGAGGTGGTTAAGCAGAGTGCCTGAATGAATGCAGTTTCTGGCTGCCAGAGGTTGTAGTGCTCTGCCTGCCAGGTGCTGTGGACCTTCCTTTCCTGTGAGTTTTGACATGGAGATCAAAACACAGGTCACGGTTCATTACACTAAATGGCAACTTGGAGCTTTCTGCCTCTAACGTGGTCACGCTGTGTGGTATCTGGCTTCGCTTAAGATGGTATTGCCTCTGGAGAAGGAACTGATTTGTTGTTGTGCTAATTTTCTGCTGTTGTTACCAGTGGACAGAAGTGTAACACGTGATCGGGCTAGGCTGCGCTTTAATTGTATACCTCACAGTTATCGTGTTTGCATTCTTCAGTTCACTTTGCGGTATTAAGCGATGACAGGGAGGTTTACCTTGTCTCACTGCTGAATAGGACGCTGCTGCCATGCAATCCAATGCCAAAGTAATCATGTTGACATTCTTTCATTCCCTGTAATAGAGAGTGGCAATCGCGGTGAGCAGGAGCTTTGCTGTGGCGATTGCTTTGCTAGATGTGTTATTGAAAAGGAGAGAAACACTGACCCTTCCTTCACCTTGCCCCATGTCAGCCTCAACAACTTTATGAGGTGTCTGTATGTTTGAATCCAGCTTTAGCCATGTATGATCACAGACTGTCTGTCTTTCATGCCTGCTGGAACTCGTTATTCAATATTATTATTATCCATTACTTTAAAGGAGAACTTGCTCTTAACTTAAAGGTACTGTGTGGAGTTTCTTACATGTATTAATTGCTTTTTATTGCCAATGTGTGAATGGCTTGTAACATAACATAACATATGAGACCTTCCCTGACTTTCTCTGTGGCATATCACAGCCTGTGGGCGGATTTGTATGTAAAGGACTCTGGAGGCCTTGCCTCTGATCAGGTCCCCTACAACGCCAACAGTGTGCAACAATAGCTGACATTATTTTGGGGAAATGGGGTCTGCTAATGTCAACAAACGGCCGGTGGTTTACTTACCGGGTTTGGCTCTTGGCACCCTGGGGCTGGCCCTGGCGTAACCCCTGCACAGGCCTCAGGTGGGCGCTGACTGATACCCGACCTGCCTCTCGCTACTCCCGCTTCACACCTCTCCCGTCCCTGCCTGAACCCACAGTGTCTTCCTCGTCCCCAGAGTCAGAGTTCTGGTCGGAGTAAATCGCCTCGGTACTGTATTCCTTGGCGTCACACTGGCCTCCGTTGGTCTCAGGGGCTGCGTTCGGTCCCAGTTGGGCCGTGTTCACTGTTTTGGTCGATGCCCAGGATGCACACTTGCGCCTACGGAGTGCAAGCGCGAGCAACAGGATGCTGACTACAGTTCACCTAACGGCCATCGTTGTCATACGTAACAAAGATTGTTGTGAAATCAAATTCCTAAGACTGCAGCTGCATTTCTTTGTGCAACCCTGTATTGTATAATGACTGCTGAGCCTTGAACCTTAATGATAACAGTTACTGCACACAAATGCATTAATATGCAATGATAATAATAACGGAGTAGCTATGTAAAAACAGGTGGTCTGGAAGGGAATCTATAAACAGATCTGTGTGGTTGGTGTGTTTTTCCTCTGAGCCCGACCTCTCCTCTGTTAGCTCTTTTAAGTCAATGCAGGATGAGCCCAGTGATGGATAGCTTTCCATTTTTGTCGTGGCTCGGAGTAGAGAGCTCAATATGATTGACATCCTCAGAAGCACTGAAGGATGCTCTTGACAGCCGCATACAAAGTACGTCCTCGTTTGTATGATGCCCCTCGCTGTTTGCTGGTTATTTTCATTAGGTAAATGTATTTTGTTGACATGACGTGATGGATGGGCTGCTATTTTTGGTGTGTGTATGAGCTTGGGCTTGAAGGGCGCGGTAACAAGTGAGGTGTTCAGCAGTAAACGGCTCGGTTTACGCCACACAGGGAGCTGACACTTTGCTGGCCACGAATAGCTGACCTCTCCCCGGGCAAATCAAGTCACCCACTGTTTGCCATCGCTAATTATCCCACCAGAAAATATGTCTTTCACTTTTTGTTCTGCATTGAAATGTTCCTCTTTTTAAATTTTTTTATCTTTTCTTCTTAACCGTGTTTTTCTGAAACAACTGGCCAGCGACTAATGTCAGCCACGTCAGTCCACAGATTTGAGGAAAATGCGACTTCTTGAAGCGTGTTTAGCCGCTTTGTAAACAAGAAAGCACTCAGAGAGCATGTACCTCTGCCAAGACTGCACAGCCCTCCACACTTGTTTTTTAAATAGTAGAGGATGTTTTCAATTTTTAATCAGCGTCTGGATCCAGATGTGCATCAAACCAACAGTGATAGACAAACATGCTGACTTGGCTGATGACAGCCATGATTTCCTGAAACGACGTAAATCCTGTCTGGGAAAAGGACAGCTTTGTACAAGTGACTCAGACTCAGGAGATCTGGGTTATTTTAATTGATCTAAATTGATCAAGTTGCTGTAGGGTCACCTGCGGGTGAAATGCCATGACATTTTGCAGGATCGCTCAGATTTCACATGTGGATGTGTCTTCTACATTTGGTTGCAGTTGCCCAATGTGTTCAAGAGTTATAGCAGTATAATTCTGCCAGTCATTTTCTAATAATTAGTAGCAACTCCAGCACCGACTACCTCCAACTACATAGCGGATTGTAGCTTGAAGTAGAGGGAATTGTTAGCAATATAGAAAATGTAGCTAATGAACATTGTTTACCAAACTTTAAGGCTGATGTTACTCCAATATGTTTTTTTTTTCATCTAATGGTTACTCTTGTTTACTGCTCTTGAAGAGATGTACAATTCAGGGTATTCATACCAGTAAAATTTACTTCAAGAGGTGTGGTATTTGTGGTTGTCATGGTTACACGGCGAGTCACGACGGCACAAAAGTTCAAGCCATGTCAATTTAGACGCTACATCTCCTTAATACTGACCTCGGTGTCATAGCTGCTATCGTTTTTACATTGGTAACTGGTCACAGTCTGAAAGCACCTTCATGACTGGAAAGTTCAAATAAAAGGTGTTTTATAAAAGGTTGGTCGTCAGTTGTCCCATGGTCCATGGCCTATTAACAGACAAACGAATGGTGGAAACAAATGAGTTATCTGATCCATTTGCCAGATTTTTTTTCACTTGCTTTAAGAAGAATGAGGTTTTAGAACTGGATGCAGGATTTAATCCCTTGCTGAAATGATTATTTTCTGGCGTCTCATTTCTTCAGCATCACGCTCACCATAGAGACAGTTTCCACTGTTACTATTAGTTTGGATGAATGGTGGGAAAATATGGATGTCTCTGTGATTCTCGGTGCAGTAAACAGTGCATGGCCTGTGTGATTGCATTCAGTGCATTGATACTCATCACTGTCTTTCATGTCTCCCTCTGATGTTCTGTTCTTCAAACTTAAACATCATGTGGGTGTGTGTAGGATCTGTGACCCACAAGAAACATGGCAGGATGCCAGGCATTGATGCTTTTAGCCGCCACAGTGGCGTGGATGACTCACCTTCTCGCTCCGTCGGAGTAAATGCGTGTACATGCATGTGTGGAAAGGCATATGAATGTAGAAATCTCCTAAGACACACACATTATGCAATATATGTATTATATAATTATAAAATAGATGTGAAATGCTACGATCCCAGCAGTAGAGACGTAAATAGAGACCTGTCATGGAATGTTTGGAGTGTCGGCTTATCCTTCATGTTGGCAGATGCTATGTGCTCATATAGGGGAAATACTGTATACAAGCCAAAATAAAAAATTTATATCTTATTGCAGTAATATGCATTTCTGGTGTTTTTCTGTTTTACCCAAGCAGCAATCTCCTGGGCTGAAAGGCTCTGGTTTTACCACTGTGCAGAAGTGGTTGCCAATGGTCATAGAAAACTACAGCACTCAAGGACTCTGTGAGGCCTTTGAATGATGAGATTTTTATCTCCGTCATCTACACTGCCATTTGACCTCTGAAGTTACTGCAGTAATTATTACATTCAATTATTAAAGCTGAGAGAGCTGGGCCTGCATTTATCAAACTGCAAAACTGCTCACCTGTTAATGGGGAACTCATTTACACATAAAGGTATTGTCACGGTTAGTACTACTCAGGCTGTAAATATATGTCAAGTCAAGTCAGATTTATTTCTATAGCACATTTAAAACAACCTCAGTCGACCAAAGGGCTGTACAGGGAGTACAGAGATATAATTATTAAATAATACAAATATAACCCAATAAAACAAAACCTGGATCTGGGAGGAGTTCGGTGAGGCCCTGGAGAAGGACTATCGGTCGGCCTCGAAGAAATTCTGGCAAACCGTCCGGGCGCCTCAAAAGGGGGAAGCAGTGCCCTGCACACACACTGTTTACAGTGGGGGTGGGAATCTCGGACGGTGGAAGGAGTACTTCGAGGATCTCCTCAACCCCATCGCCATGTCTTCCATTGCGGAAGCAGAGGCTGAGGGCTCGGTTGTGGACTCGTTGATCTCCCAGGCTGAGGTCACTAAGGTAGTTGAGAAGCTCCTCGGTGGCAAGGCACTGGGGGTGGATGAGATCCGCCCTGAGTACCTCAAGTCTCTGGATGTTGTGGGGCTGTCTTGGTTGACATGCCTCTGCAACATCGCGTGGCGGCTGGGGACAGTGCATCTGGACTGGCAGACTGGGGTGATGGTCCCTCTGTTTAAAAAGGAGGACCAGAGGGTGTGTTCCAACTACAGGGGGATCACACTCCTCAGCCTCCCCGGAAAAGTCTATGCCAGAATACTGGAGAGGAGAATTCGGCTGATAGTCAAACCTCGGATTCAAGAGGAACAGTGCGGTTTTCGTCCCGGTCGTGGAACACTGGAACATCTCTATATCCTCGCCAGGTTGCTGAAGGGTTCATGGGAGTTTGCCCAACCAGTCCACATGTGCTTTGTGGATCTGGAGAAGGCATTTGACTGTGTCCCTTGCGGTGACCTGTGGGGGGTGCTCTGGGAGTATGGGGTCCGGGGCCCTCTGCTAAGGGCTGTCCGGTCCCTATATGACCGGAGCAGGCGTTTGGTTCGCATTGCTGTCAGTAAGTCAGATCTGTTGCCGGTGCATGTTGGACTCTGGCAGGGCTGCCCTTTGTCACTGGTCCTGTTCATTATTTATATGGACAGGATTTCTAGGCGCAATCGGGGGCTGGAGGGAGTCCGGTTTGTGGACCACAGGATTTCGTCTCTGCTTTTTGCAGATGATGTTGTCCTGTTGGCTTCATCAAATCAGGACCTTCGACCTGCACTGGGACGGTTTGCAGCCGAGTGTGAAGCAGCGGGGATGAGAATCAGCACCTCCAAGTCTGAGGCCATGGTTCTCAGCCGGAAAAGGGTGGCTTGAGGGGCAAGTGGAGGAGTTTAAGTATCTTGGGGTCTTGTTCACGAGTGAGGGAAGGATGGAGCGGGAGATCGACAGGCGGATCGGTGCATCCTCTGCAGTGATGCGGTCGATATACCAGTCTGTCGTGGT
>CM022482.1:6445425-6471609 GCA_011952105.1 Coreoperca whiteheadi | reverse complement strand
CCTGGAAGAGCTGGAGGAAGTGTCTGGGGAGAGGGAAGTCTGGGTGTCTGCTCAGACTGCTGCCCCCATGACCCAGCCCCGGATAAGCGGTAGAAGATGGATGGATGGATGGATGGATGGATGGAAAACAAAACAATTATACACAGTAAAACCAAGATAAAAACATAAAACCAAGATAATCCCGAAAAGAAAAGTGGGTCATCAGCCTAGTCTTAAACTGCTCCAAGGACTGGGCAGATCTAATCTGGAGAGAAGGCTGTGGACCACTGACTGAAAAGGCTCTGTCACCTCTCACAGCCTCGATCTGGGCACAGCCAGAAGAAGCTGGTCTGCAGAGTCTAGGAGTCCAAGCTGAGAAGAAATATTTTAACAGAAAGCTATATTACTAACTGGACATTTACCAGACAGGGAAGGTCTAACAAAAAGATGCTGTTGAATTATGGGATATGTGGGATCTCGAGTTTTTGGAGCTTGACCAACACAAGGATTCAAAATTAGGATATCTCAGCCGCTGCTGCTTCAAAATTCACCATTTCTTTATGTCTTTTGTGCATCTCCCAACTTTATGGAACTGCAGCACCTCCTTACTGACTGGAACTTTCCCCGCCTCTCTCATGTGTGCTGATTCCATCAGTAGTTTTAAATATGTTAAGACAAGAGGTTCCACAAGGATCAATCCTTGGACTTGACCACTTCTGACATTTACAGGGTTTGACATTTACAGTATAAACAGTAGTTTCCACCTTGCTAAGTGACAAAAAGGTTTTAATTTAGTCTTTATACGCACATTTATAATCCAATGGGAATTAAAGTGGTAATTTAACAAAGCTAATTAACAAAGAATTTACATGATAAACACATGTGAGCGCAGAACCAAAAACTTTAAGTGGCATTCCACAGATTTTTCATAGTTTGTTTACAGATGTTGGGGAGTATGACTGTATGCCTGTTTTTATTTAAAGCCTTTTGTGGCTGTAGAGGGAGCTATGTGAAGTCTGATAAATTGCGGTACTAGCATAACACAATCGAATCTCCGAATGAACTGCTGGCTGTCGAGTCCCATGGTGGGCAATCTAGACGCCAGGTTTTGATAAGGAAGACGAATGCGTGTAATAAAACAGACGATATCGCTGGTTCTGCTGCATCAATTTTGACGATTGTCTTAATAAACTGTCCATTGTGAGTGATGAGTAAGGTGGGAAATGCTTAATTAGTGGAGTACTCTTTTACTGGAAAATTCCGTTTTATTCCTACCTGGAGTTTAAATGAGTAGTTTTATCATTTCTACCAATTATGATAGCATAGTATTCACCAAAATAATTACCGAGATCCTCGAACACAGCTACATCACTACAACAAGGTCATTACAACACACCAGCAGTTAAGCCAGATTATCTAAACCACTTTATGTGGCGGTCGAACTGAAAGTGAGTGCACCAAAAACGTCCCTTTTTGCAGTTTGTACAGTTATTTTACTTTTCGCCTTCGTTGTTGAAATCGCTTCTGATTGTCTGACTTCTTGTGTTTCCTGCCCAGTCAGACTTCCTTTTAGTGATGTTGCCGCATTCCTAGGTCTGAGCTAATCGGTTGAATGCAAAACCACGAAAAAAGACCCAGGTTGTATAAAACCAGAAGTATCCGCTAAATACTGATATGCTAACTGAAATAACAGATGTGTATGGTGGTGTTTTACCAGCAATTTCAGAAAGGACCTGAGCTCCTCACTGACCTGTTTGTGTGGAAATTACCTAACCGTGTGTTTGTGTTTTCCATAGGGAGGGCAGCACAAGTATTCTTAACAACCTGCTGTCCAGGATGGAGCAGTATGCCAATAACCTGGAGAACCTGGTAGAGGAGCGAACACAAGCCTACCTGGAGGAGAAAAGAAAAGCCGAGAACCTCCTCTATCAAATTTTACCACAGTGAGAAAAAATTACAATCACATTCACACTTTTGTCCTTTCACCCAAAAAGCATAAAACTCCAATTAACCCAGCGATAATAGTAGCGCAGTGTTACTGCAGCGTTACCAGCGTGGCTCACTGAGACTGTCAATTGTGTTAAATCCCTGTATTAATTAAGGACTCGAAATCCCTCCCAACACCACACTTTATTAACAGATACACATTTCCCCGTGGTGCGGTCTCACTGTAGATGAAAAGGAACAGAGAGAGCTGACAGGCAAACCGCTCATTAAGGCGAGACAGAAGAGCAGACATGATAGGGAGTTTAGGCGTTTGGATAACACCACAGTAGCAAATCCCTTCTATCTCGCCAATTTATCCTCTTTTCCTGCCGAAGAATCTTTCCTCCTTCAAAGCCATCCAGACACACAGAGAAGGGCCTGAGAGAAAGGACAGATATCATTTCTCACCGCACTTGTGGATTAGACTAGCTGCCTTCTGCCACGGTGTTTTCGCCTTTGGTATTATTTGATTAAGAGAAAATGAACGTGAGCAGAATTAGCAGAGATAAACTGACATCCGGTTATAATTGAACCTGCCAGGCATTCTGTAGTTGTGTTTCAGAGAGACTAATCTGACGAAGTGACGTCAACCATCACCTCTTAGAGCCTGCAGTTGCTTGTTTGACTTTTTTTTTTTTTTTTTTTCAAATTTCTTTAGTCAGTATTCTCCTCTGATCCGCCCTTCCTTCGAGATTTCCTCGAACTCCTCTTTAGGATTTCGCAGCGTGAACGACCTCAAGTCTTTCTCTCTCTGCATGCAGTTCAGTAGCAGAGCAGCTAAAACGAGGGGAGACGGTGCAGGCAGAAGCATTCGACAGCGTCACGATTTACTTCAGCGACATTGTGGGCTTCACGTCCATGTCTGCAGAGAGTACACCGCTACAGGTACACGGCAATGAATATGTCACTGCAAACCTCCAATGAATGATTCCCCCTGTGCAACTCACTGTTTCTGTCTGTGTAACTTAATGTTCTTTAATGATATGTATCTGAAAGAACTGATGTAACAAGTGCCCCTTTTTTTCTGACTGTCCTCAACATCTACCAAGCTTATCTAAAAGCTTTTATAAATCACCATCGCCGTGAGTACTCTTTCTCTATTCATGCATAAAAGTGCTCACTGGTATCAGTGTGTTTCATAGTTCCCACAGTGTGTGTTCCCACACACGGGCTGCAACCCAAAATAGTACAGTTGTTAGATGGAAGAGTGTGTTGACGCAGAGTTGAGTCACATTATGCCACCACGTATCTCCCTCTCACTTGAATGCCAGCGGGAGGTTTCTCGACCGAATACATTATCGTGATGCCACATCCAGGCAGCTGGAGTGGCGTTCACCTGAAGAACAAACATTCGCTCCTCTTATTGGCATCTCTCTTCTCTTCTCAAGGTGCGCAAAAGAACAAAGTGCTTCTTGACAAGGCCAGGCAGCACCTTTTCTGAGCCCCCACTAGTGTCTGCAGCTGTTCCTGTCAGGACACATGCTAGGCCCTAAAACCTCCAGCTTCCTTTGATTTTTATTATTGATATGATATGTCTTGTGAAGCCCTTGGGGCTGCATCTTTGCATGAAATGTTCTATACAAATAACGTTATTATTATTATCATTATTATTATAATAGTTGTGCTTTTTGATAAAAAATGATGGTTGTTCTTGGGTCTTAAATAATCACAATAGAAAATATAAGCCTTAATTTTAATGCTGTTTTTTTACCTTAGTGATGTAAACAGACCCTTAACAGCATCAGAAAACATTAATAACTTTGGTTCGTTGTCTGGTTCATATAGTCCACTATATTGAAGGACCTGTCAATCATCTGAGTGACAGCCACTTCTAACCCTGTGTTTTGAGTTTGGTGACAGGGCAGCCTTTTAGTCCACATTCATATGGTGCCTTTAAGGGTTCAGCGTGGACAAGACGATCTTAAGTTTCTCACAATTCAGACCCTTGTCCATCACAGTCCCCATGTCGTCTCTCACTTACCGCTGCTCACTCTTAAAGCACAAAATGTTCTGACAAGATAAAGAGGTATTTTAAGTTCAGACGCATTTATACAAAAAATGAACATTGAACATGAAGGCTAAACAATGAATTGGTCTTTGAATAAACAGCCGGCCTCTGACATTACTCCTGCATTACAATTACTACGCCACACAATTTGTTACATATAAAACAGATTGTGTTTGTAATATTCCATCTGTGGATTTGATTTATGATCCTGTTTGTCAGTAAGCCTCAGCGGGCAATTGTCCAGCAACAGACAAACAGAGATAATGTGGGGTTTGCAGACACACTGGCATCCCAATTTGTCAGCCTTGTAACCGTTTAACAAAGGAAAACTGTGTCAAATGTTGGATTTACAGTCACAGCTTTCATTTAAGTCACAGCTGACGTACAGCTGTAACATTTCAGTACTTATCTCCTTCTTGCAGTATTGTTGCTTTTCTGAAGTCATATAATTAGAACTCTTCTGTCTCTCCCTACAGGTTGTCACATTGCTCAATGATCTGTACACCTGTTTTGATGCCATCATCGATAACTTTGATGTATACAAGGTGAGCCAGGATGATGAGTGTGAATAATTACACTGATGGATGTGAATGCAAAAATTGACGTATTTTGTCTCTAATCTTGACTCGAGTTTTGTCTCTTGCTTTACGCTAAAATATGCATTTGAGTACAGGCATTTTTGAGCGCGAGGGCTCGAGTAGGAAACAAAACGTCCAAACACCAACAGTCTCCAAACTGTGATCTGCTTACTGATGCATTCAGGAATCCTGGGAATACAACAGCAAAATGATGTATAATTAGGTTTTATTTTCACGTGCTGATGCTTCGATCTGTTACGATTTGTCCCTCAGGTGGAGACCATCGGCGACGCCTACATGGTGGTGTCAGGGCTGCCGGTGCGGAACGGAAAACTGCATGCCAGAGAGATCGCCGGGATGTCGCTGGCGTTGTTAGAGCAGGTCAAAACGTTCAAGATCCGACACAGACCCAACGACCAGCTGAGACTCAGGATAGGTATACACACAGGTGGGTCTGAGGTCTCAGCCTGATCTGGAACTGGCTATAATGATGGCTAGTGTGTCCGTCCTGCTGAGGTGTCCTTGACCAAAGCACTGACGAGTCAGCGTCATCATTTATTTTCTTTGAGATGCAGTGTGTTTCAATAGTAGCCCAATAACATTAATTTCTCCCGCTGACATCGTTTTCAGTTGAAACAAAAGCTGCAAAAATCCTGAATTGAGCGTTCTGACTTCTGTACAGTGAGTCCACTTACGCCAACGTGCACATCGATCTCATCCACGCTCGTCCCCATTTTCGGGGCCATTTCTGTGTTGCTGTTTTTCCTCGCTCTGGCACAGGAACATGGCCATCCCATGCTTCGTTCAGCCTTGTGTTTGTGATCGGCTTCCGGTGGGAAAACAGGCGGTAATGAGCACAACACCAGACCTTGTTGAATTGTTTAACAAATCGAAGATGCAGGCAGTGATTCAGAGATCTAAACCAGGCTATTTGAATATTGTAATTATGAGAACCCATTCCGTTCTCGGTTCCATTACTGGGACGTACACTTAGCTGTCAAAGTATGTATTTTATGGACAAATTGGTCAAAGCAGCATCAGGATTTCACTTGCATGACCCCAGCTCTCCCCCCTCTTCAATGGTTCTGGTGTGACCTAAAATGGGTTACAATAAATGTTGTTCAATTCAGCCATTAAGGGCAATCATTTCCATAGCAAACTTGGACTAACCAAAGCACATTTCTATCTCCTCTCCCGTGTTATCAGAGGTTTGCACAGCTATCAAAACTTCGGTGCGCCTGTGAGTCCAAGAGGGATTTTTGACTAAGTGTGTGCGATGTGAAAACTAACGTGCTCTAAAATCAGATGAATATTGTGCTGAACATTAAAGCCTCCATGAAAGTAGGATTTATGGCAGGACTATTGTATTAGCATGTATTGCTTTTAGCTCGGTATGTCTAATAAACTGGCAACTTGAGTGCACATCAAGTGTAGGGCAGCTGTGATTTGTAACCACCTCTGGTTATCCAACGTGCTGACCGGACATAAACACTCAGGATGTTTCATCTTGATCTGTCTGCAGCATTTAGTCCGATGTAATTTACAAGAGGCTTCTGACACAGTATTTAGACTGTATCAGCTCATGGCAGCACTGTTTATATTCTTATTTAGACACTTGACATGCACCAGATATTGACCAGCGTGCGTAGGCTGGTACTTAGTATTGTCAGAGTAAAGCATTCTGAGCACAATTTCAATTCACTCACACCTCCGTCCTATTTAAAAACATTTTCACCGTGGTGGTTGTGTGATAACGACAGCAGCTCCTAGCATGCCAGACATTATTGTGTTTTCAGCTGCAAAATGTGACTATATTTAGTTTGTGCTTTATAGGTCCAGTCTGTGCCGGTGTGGTCGGTTTGAAAATGCCCAGATATTGTTTGTTTGGGGATACTGTCAACACGGCATCTCGAATGGAGTCCAACGGAGAGGGTGAGTGTCACTGGCACTTTTTTTTGTTTGTTTTATTATGTAACTTGTATTTTAGATCACATGTCTCCACACAGATTTTTCAACAGGGGGGAACATATTTTGCACAAATGTATGTACTGGTGACAATGGCCTCATTATTTGCTGTTTCTCAGCAATCAGAAGGACTTCCAGCCTATTCTTTCTCTTCGAGATTGTCGTAACCCTGCTGTGTATTTGTCATTCCCTTTCGCCATACTGTGATTCTACCACTGTGTCCCTTCTCTGTTGCTCCTCCTGAGGTTTCAAGTTTGATTTTCTTTTTGAGAAGCTTTTCCTTATCCGATATGGTCTAAGGATAGAGGGTGTTGTCCCTTGTACAAATTGTAAAGCCCTTTAAGACAAATCTGTGAATTTGGAGCTTGTACCAAAATTACTTCTACTGCAGGTGACACAGTTTCCACTCAGGGTTGGCCGGCTTGGGTCTTACTGTGTGGAGCTTGCGTGTTCTCCCTGTTCCTGTGTGGGTTTTGTCCGGGTGTTTCCTCCCACAGTCCAAAGTATATAATGGACGGAGCTGGACACGGTAGTGTCTAACAAACATTAAGCCAACAGGAGTAAATAGTGCATTTGTTGGGGACTATTTTCAGCTACAGATTAATACTAATTTGCTGCTCTAGTGAGTATTTACAGCAGCAGGACAGTGTATGTGGGATGGAGTCAAAATAAACTGCAGCGCGTGTTTTCATGGTAATGAAGGAACATTTCACCCAGGGCACAGCGTGGCTCATTGCTGTCTTTCTAATAGACTTTCGGACAACAATGGAGCTCTATGAGGAATAAGATGTATCAGGCGATACTTGGATCAATTCAATGTAGGTTTTGATCTTTACATGGGATTTATTGACTGACTTATGCTTCTCTGTTTGCAGTCATAAGAATCTTGTTGATACTATAACTGTATGATTAACTAGATTTAGCGTAAGTGTAAATATGTTTTGATCATGCTGTATTTTAATACGGACCACAGGAGGGGTAGTTGTTGCCAAGGTTACATTCATGAGGATCCCAATAAACAGCGAATAAGCACTTGTTTGAACAGTTTGTTAAATCTTGTACTGTGTCAGTACACAGAACATGCTCTGTGATTTAATCTCTCCCTTTATTGAAATTGTAACCTCATTTTCTTCCTACCTTTTCTGGAGTAAGTGTAAATGAGTCCCTGCTAATGTGGTTGGATGGAAACATTCTTAAATATAAATCTGATTTCAAAGCTGAATATAAGACGGATTGACCTGCTAAGTCTAATACTTTACGCTGACATTTGTGTTCCTAACTGGCAGTGACAGGAACTTGTGTTATGAAACTGTGGTTGGACATTTTGCGAGCGAATCATCAGATATATTGATTAACTACTGAGTCGCTTCCTGTATCGTGCCTCCACTGGTAAATAATTGATAGCACTTACAGCGAAGGGCCCTTAGCCAGCAATAAACCGTGCAGCCTGAAGCTTCACAGGCAGAAATCACATGCTCGCATCTCTGCACTGTGCACATTAATTGGACAAAACAATAAAGATTTTCATCACCGTTAGCATTTCAGCCGCTGACGTTTGACGGCACTGAATGCATTATCTCGTCTCGTCTCGCTCCTCCGTTTCCTCGGCTCCCGCATGTCCTGAGGCCCGGCAGAAAAGCAGTGTGGTGGTCATTCAAATATTGCTAGAGTTGTCATTTGTCATTCACAGTGTGAAAATGCTCAGTCTTGTCTGTTGTGCTCGTGGTGCCTTTTGCAGCCTTAAAGATCCACGTATCCTCGGCCACCAAAGAAGTGCTGGATGAGTTTGGCTACTTTGATCTCCAGTTACGAGGAGATGTAGAAATGAAGGTAAGAATCCTTTCGTTAGCTGTTTAAAAATTTGCCCGAGTGAAAGCACCAGAAAGAGAGCAAGCATTGCACTAACAAAGGCTGTCCCGCTTTTTGTGTTTGTGACCGCGGAATAAAATGCGCTCACGCTGCAGAACACATCTGTCTGTACAACTCATTTGGCCTCGGATTCAGACTTGAAGACAGAAACTTCTGCCGACGGGGTGAAATAATGACATTTGTTGCTGGTGCAGTTTGCTTTGGTTCAGAAATGTTCTAGAAATGAGTGTTAAAACAAGACAGAACAAGGCAGATCTTACATCACACAAGTTCATTTGTATTGGAAATAGATCAAATACATTTTGTTTAAGACTTAATACTAGACAATAACTCCAATTAAGATCTTTTATAGAATGATATTTCAAAATCTTGAATTGGAAACTAACATGCTACTGTAAACCTTGCATCTAGTTAACTGAAGAATCCTGTGCTGCTTCATGGATTGGGCTGCAACTACAGATTATTTTCAGTATTGTAGTTTTATTTTAGTGTCTTATTCTGGGGATTATTATTTTGATTAATGATTTGCTTAGTCTGTAAAATCAGGGACATAGCTGCCGTTGAGGGTGGCTACCATTTAGGTTATGTCCTCAGTATTTCTCAGTGTTCTCTTAAATTTGGGGTTTTTAACAACCCTAGGGGTAGGAGTTTACATTTTGCAGTTGCAGACATTAAACACAGTGGGCATTTAAAGGCTGATTCTTAGATATAATATCATTAAAGAATTTTAGTTAAGTTAAAAAAGTTCAAATTAATTTACATTCCCGTCAGTATGGAGAATTCTTTAAAAACAGCACTTAGATAATGATGTAGGGGGACAAAACTACAGCTGAATTTGAGCTTTCGGTGTGTTGTTGGCATTTTTTGGGTGTGGGGGGTTGGGGGGTGGGGAGGGGCTGGGGAAATCTGGACCTTGTGTTATGGATTTTGGGTTTAGTTTGGTATTTATTGTAGAGTTTTCCCTGTCTCTTGCCCGGAAATAACCCCTGATTGTTTCACCACTCACTCACCTGCTTTCACTCTCCCTCGTCAGCCTGCAGGGCGTGGTCCCTCTCCACACCTGTACCTCATTAGCCTCGGTGTATATATACTGGTTCCCTGCCTTGGTTCCTTTGTCAGTTTGTTAGTACTGTTCTGTGTATTATGTTGGCGTTGTCCTCCTGGTTGTTTTGGGGATTTTCGCCTGACGTTTACCTGTTTAGTCACCGGCCTGCCTGTAACTCGCCAGTACAATTCAAGTCATCTGCCTCCATTTTCTGTTTGCGCTTGGGTCCTTCCCCTATTTCCCTGTGCTGCCAACTACTGACACGTTAGGCTATGGCCTTGTACAAAATGACAGGAAATTGTCAAAAAAAAAACCAAAGATATTGGGTATATACATTGTCACATTTGATAAGCTAGAACCAGCGAATGTTGGTCGTAGCCAGGGAGCCAAGTCCAGTCCTCCGGATGTTTCCTGCTACCTTTTTTTACTATTACTTCCTGTTAGCCTGTACTTTGAAAAATCACAAGTTGATAACCAGCACCCCCAATTCAGGGCTGTTTGGCCTGAGGGGGCCCCAAATCCCTTTTGTTGGGACATTCTGGCAAAATGATGCAAATGCATATATTAAGATGCTACAATTGCATAAATAGTCATACAAGTATGTACTTTGACAGGGAGTATCCTGAAACAAAGGGGAAAGTAGCAAAATAAGATTATGGCGCTTGGCTGCCATTCTATTTTAAAACATCACCCAGAACATCCCCAAAAAGACAAAAATGTGCTTTCTGCTTGACAAATTCTAATCAAAGCTGTTCCAGCGCTTTAGAGTGAATATCACTGCCTTACTTGTATATAGAAAACCTCCAAAGTTCATACGCTTCAGTTTGAGCCCAAGATGACCTTTCTATCTTGTAAATTACATTTGCTGCGGCCAAAACTCTTCACTGTACCTCAA
Organism: Coreoperca whiteheadi; assembly: GCA_011952105.1. Taxonomy (NCBI): domain Eukaryota; kingdom Metazoa; phylum Chordata; class Actinopteri; order Centrarchiformes; family Sinipercidae; genus Coreoperca; species Coreoperca whiteheadi. The sequence continues at coordinate 6,461,284 of CM022482.1, read as the reverse complement.
ATCCCAGAAAACACAATTTTCAGTCACTAGCCCTCCAAATGGGGGTGAGCATATATCTTGCATCTAACAATATGTTCATGTGTACTGCTACTACTGCTATCTTAAGTGAGGAACATGAAAAGGGAATACTACAGTAGGAAAACAAATGCTTTTAAATAGTATTCCAAATAATTTTCTTGTTGTATTTGCACAGATAGCTTGTCCAAACCAATACACTCAATAAGTGTACGGCTACAATACAGACTAGCATGACTACCATGTGATCAAGAAGCCAGCCATCAATACTTAGGAATATTGCAAATCAATGTGCATCTAAGTACTTAACATTCAACAAAAGACATAGATAAACACTCTACATACAGCCAAAGGGAGAAACAACAACACGAAAAGCCAAAGACAAGGGAGCATCAAATTCCCTGGTTTCCACCCTTTAAAACCCTTTAAAATCACCTTTTTTTCCCCGTCATTGACATACCCAAATAAAAACATTGTAACAGAACAACTGGAAGACCAAAATGCATGTATAAGAACTCATTTGAAAGGCAACATGTTCTAGTTTATTACTGGGGCTAAAATACAACCTGCACTAAATCACCTCAAACATGAAGGAAACATTATTTCATCTTCTGTAAGTCATTTTTAAATAGCATTAACGAGGCCGTGCTCAATGTTACAAGTATGAAGTCAGCACATACGTTTTACATTATGTCAACTATATCTGTATAACATTTTATAACTTTGGGACAAATTTTATGGGAGCTAGTGAGTTTTGAGTTTGTGGTGTCACTGCCCCAAACCTAAATGTCTGTAAAAATGGACGCTTTGTTATCGCACAGGGCAGGCTGTATAATTTACCGGCAGTTCTAGTTAACGTCTATGCCCCTAACTGGGATAACCCCCGTTTCTTTATGGAGCTGTTCGGCTGGATCCCAGAGTTGGGCACACACCACCTGATACTGAGAGGAGATTTTAATACCTTTTTGCAGCCTTCTCTTGACCGCTCTAAAATCCCAACAGATCCTCTCTCTAAATCTGCTCATGTTATAAAGGCCTTCTGCCAGCCCAGGGGTGTGGTAGATAAATGGAGATTCAAAAATACAACATCGAAGGAGCTTTTCTTTTTCTCTGCAGTGCACAGACACTCAAGAATCACTTTTTTCTTGCAGCTATGAAGGTATCATCATCTCAGACCACTCACCAGTCGTTATGGAACTCTGGCTTCTGGATAATTCAACCACATGGCGGAATTGGCGACTTAATCCAATAATTCTTTCAGACAAGGACTTTGTAGATTTCCTTTCAGCACAGATAGTTTTTTTCCTTGAAACTAATCAGCTACCAGACACTGATATATTTACCTCATGGGAAACATTAACATTATATCTTCGGGGTCAGATAATAGAATACACAGCCCGTCTCATCAAGGGCAGGTCAAAACACCTCACAGAATTAACCAAGCTTACCCATGGTGTTGACCAGCAACACTGTGCCTCCCCATCTGCGGACCTTCTATAAGAAGAGGATCGCACTGAAGACCAAGTTTGATCTTACATCTAAACAAGCAGAGATTTTCTTAAAATCAAGACAAAGTCCTTACGAACATGGAGAACGTGTGGGTAGGCTGCTCTCTCTTTAGTTACGACAATATTCGGCTGCCAACTTTATGACGAAAATACAAGATACAGATGGCACCATCTAATCTGACCCTAAAAACATCAATGATGATTTCATATTTTTTTATTCTTCCCTATATACTTTGGATAGCTCTCATGATAATAGGTTTGTTGAGAGAATCTGGACTTGCCCACTAAAGGTGAAGTGGATAAAGCCAGACTAGAAGAGGCCAATATCTGTGGCTGAGATTGGGCAGGCAATCAAATGAATGAAAAACAGAAAAGCACTAGGCCCGGATTGACCCAATTGAGTTTTACAAGGCCTTTTCCACTGAATTGATGCCCTTACTGTGCTCTGTTTATACAGAATCACTTACAAAAGAAACTCCCTACATCCATGACCCAAGCCCAATTGTTTGTATCTGTATTACCAAAAAAAAAGATAAAGACTCAACCAAGTGCGAATCCTACCTGCCAATCAGGTTACTCACGTGGGATTATAAAATATTTACAAAAAACCTTGCAATCTATAGTACCGATCATTGACCTGACCAAACAGATTTAAGAAAGGGTAGGCAGTCATCTCACAATCTGCACCGCCTCTTTAATATATTCTATTCTAAGCACTCGTCCCAGTCCCTAGTCATTTCATTGGATGCACACAAACCCTTTGACCGGATAGAATATTATAGACATCTTTTTAAATCAATTCAACTCAATGCAAAATTGGATTTGGCCCAGCTTATATTTCTTCTAGTCAAACACTTTATAATCTGCTACAGGCATCAGTGTCAATACCCACTCTTACTATTTTATCCTTCAAAGAGGCACGAGATAGGGTTGCCCATTGTCTGCTTTCCTTTTCGATCTTGCCATTGAGTCATTAGCTATAGCTTTGTGGCAAAACAATGAGATCTGGGGGTATTAACAGGCGGGGCTGGTTTCATAAAATTTTGTTATACACAGATGACCTTTTGTTGTTCATATGTGACCCTGAGGTTCCAATTCCAAAGTGCCTGGACACCATTTCACAATTTGGTGTGGCCGCAGGTTATAAAATCAACCCAACATAGAGTGTACTATTCCCAATTAATAGGAAAGCATTGACGATGTTCTTTAACCCGTACGCATTCAGAGTTACAACTGGTCCCCTAACGTATTTGGTGTTATGTAACATGATGTTAAAAAAAGCTGTTCAAACATAACTTTCTACCAATTATGGACCAAGCTAGAAAGGACCTCAGGCGCCGGGCAACTCTCCCATTGTCTCGGGCTGATCGCATTAATACAATAAAGATGATTAATCTACTTTCTTTTTCTTTTTTTTGCCAAAATCATTCTTTAAAGACTTAGGTAAATGCATTAGCACATTCATTTGGAATAAAACTATACCCCCTATACGTAAAGCTGCTCTGGAGAGGTGCAAGGAAAACGGTGGTCTAGCACAGCCAAACTTTTCATATTATTACTGGCCAGCCAACATCCACAAACTATCTGGTACAATACCTTTGTGAATGGGGAAGTCCTACTATTGTCCCATATGGAACAGCAGGTGTGTTCACTAGTACATAAGAATTCGAATACGATTTCACCTGCACACACTTCTCAACATTTCCATCCAAACAACTGGCCAGTCCACTTGATGAGCATCTGAAGATAAAGTCCTACTTACCAGGCTGTGTCTCACTTATATAGTATTATTCGGAAAACGGAATTCTATTGTCTACATCACCTGGAAGCACAGTGGGGGGAGGACTTAGACAAAGAGCTCTCTGAGGAAACCTGGAAAAGAGCTAACAAAAAAAAAACATGCATCCTCAATTTGTGTGAGACACGGATTGCAGTTAAGGTACTTAAATTTACACTTATGTAAAGTCACTGGCCCGGCTATATCCTGGTTCAGACCCAAATTGTATCAGATGCCACCTGCCCCTGCTACTTTAGGTCATATGTTTTGGACATGCCCAAAATTTTGCACATTCTGGTTGGAGATTTTTAACACATTCTCCTACATTTGTTTAAAAAATAGAAACATTTTGACCCAGATCCTGTTATCACAACAGTGGGGGTTGTCCCTAACAACAGCAAGGTATCCAGATATCTATCAGATCTAATGGCATTCACAACATTACTAGCACACAGGCTTATTCTTCTTAGCAGGAAATCCTCCACCCTTCCATCTCACTCAAGCTGGATTCGTGAGGTAATGTCATTGCTCAAACTAGAAAAAATCAGATGCGCAGTTCAGGGCTCTTTGAAAAGGTTTAAAAAAAACTGGGCACTGCTTTCTAAACTATTATGTAAATAAATTAGTTGCAAACTCTTTAGATTAGTAGCCCCCCACATCTCTATCCTACCTTCTCCCTCACCCTCATTTTGTTCTTTCCTGTCAAATTATATTACGTACTGCCTCCATTTGTTCATTCTGTTGCCATTACAAATACAAGTAATTCATATATTTCAGGTGGGCAGGCTATTGTATGACATTAATGCAATTAAAATAAAGATAATGATGCATATAATGATGATTAACCTGTTAAAACCCACAGGATCAGGGTTACGGTCTGGGGACGCCAGTGACACCATGTTGCCTTTCAAATGAGTTCTTATACATGCATTTTGGCCTTCCAGTTGTTCTGTTACAACGTTTTTATTTGGGTATGTCAATGACGGGGAAAAAAAGGTGATTTTAAAGGGTTTTAAAGGGTGGAAACCAGGGAATTTGATGCTCCCTTGTCTTTGGCTTTTCGTGTTGTTGTTTCTCCCTTTGGCTGTATGTAGAGTGTTTATCTATGTCTTTTGTTGAATGTTAAGTACTTAGGTGCACATTGATTTGCAATATTCCTAAGTATTGATGGTTGGCTTCTTGATCACATGGTAGTCATGCTAGTGGCCGCAGCAAATGTAATTTACAAGATAGAAAGGTCATCTTGGGCTCAAACTGAAGCGTATGAACTTTGGAGGTTTTCTATATACAAGTAAGGCAGTGATATTCACTCTAAAGCGCTGGAACAGCTTTGATTAGAATTTGTCAAGCAGAAAGCACATTTTTGTCTTTTTGGGGATGTTCTGGGTGATGTTTTAAAATAGAATGGCAGCCAAGTGCCATAATCTTATTTTGCTACTTTCCCCTTTGTTTCAGGATACTCCCTGTCAAAGTACATACTTGTATGACTATTTATGCAATTGTAGCATCTTAATATATGCATTTGCATCATTTTGCCAGAATGTCCCAACAAAAGGGATTTGGGGCCCCCTAAGGCCAAACAGCCCTGAATTGGGGGTGCTGGTTATCAACTTGTGATTTTTCAAAGTACAGGCTAACAGGAAGTAATAGTAAAAAAAGGTAGCAGGAAACATCCGGAGGACTGGACTTGGCTCCCTGGCTACGACCAACATTCGCTGGTTCTAGCTTATCAAATGTGACAATGTATATACCCAATATCTTTGGGTTTTTTTTGACAATTTCCTGTCATTTTGTACAAGACCATAGCCTAACGTGTCAGTAGTTGGCAGCACAGGGAAATAGGGGAAGGACCCAAGCGCAAACAGAAAATGGAGGCAGATGACTTGAATTGTACTGGCGAGTTACAGGCAGGCCGGTGACTGGCAGGCAAAAATCCCCAAAACAACCAGGAGGACAGCGCCAACATAATACACAGAACAGTACTAACAAACTGACAAAGGAACCAAGGCAGGGAACTCGTTATGAACATGTGATGGTTAAGGTATAGGCTACCAGGAAATAATATTGGAAAAAAAAGGTAGCAGAAGACATCCGGAGGGCTGGACCTGGCTCCTGACCTGTTAGTAATTTTCGATTTTAATTTTCTGAGGATCAAATAATCGCTTAAAGGACTGACCGTTTCAGCATTAGATCGAGATGTGGTTAATTTCCCTCTGATTATGCATAATGCTTCATTTGTGAGGAAAGGTGGAGGTGCAAGCTGAGTTGCAGGAACCATCAGGGTCGCCCTTAAACGAAGGGCAGCCAAAAAGAGGATATCACCTCCACCTCCCACACCCCACTTCATCTCCATTGATGAACTTATTGATTTCTGTGTTTTTCCAGGGCAAAGGCAAAATGAGAACGTATTGGCTTCTTGGGGAGAAGACTGATGTGTATGTTATCTGAGAGGCCTGCTGATCATGTGGCAGCAGCAGTGGAGACGACAGCAGAAGCTCCGGTGGCCGAGCCACTACTTTATTTGTTCTAGAATAAGTCCTTATTGGTGATTTCCGTGCAGAGGAAAAGAGAACGACACCATAAAACAACAACGAAGGGAATTCCAGGTATATTTATTACCTGCATACTGTAGCTGCAAAAAAAAGGGGGGAAAAAAAGCAAAAAAATTGTATAAGTTGTTTTTTGTATGAAGAACCTTTCTGTGCTGAGAGTGAGTACTTTTCACTGATAAATTCTTATTTTTTGTGCTTTCTATATTAAGATTTGTATAATGCGTTTGGAAGTCAACGATGTATTAATATTTCCTTGAAACATCCATTGAAGTTTGGAGGCACAGCGTTACAATTGATGGCACAGCAGGGGTTCATCAACCATGTTACACAGAACAAGATAATATGTATATATGTATATCCAAGATACTGTAAGATATTTTGTTCAATAAACTGAGTAAAACACTCTTTTTCCATTTATGGATCAGGCAGCATATTTATACATTTGCTATTTGGAGTGTGGTAAGTTATTGATATTTGCATCCACCAAGGATGCAACATGAGAAAGGCGATGAGAAAGAAGAGCCCCAATAAGTCTGTTCCTTCTAGGATTTGTGCATTAACTTATCGCGGCGTTCATGTGAGCTCTCTGAATATATCTGGACCATAATATCCTCCTGACAATACTCACCCAAATGTTTCCATCCAAGTTTAACCCAGAAAGAATTTATAAATGGCCTTGTGCTGTCCTGCTAGAATTGCACATTTAAGGAACAGGACAGGACAGGAAGTGCTCACCGAGCTAATGCAGAAGTGTAGAAGCCAGTTCAGCAGAGGGGCAGTCTACCTTGTGTAACCTTTCCGGGGGAACATCTGTTAAAATTAAGCTGCACCTTGAAGATGTTATTTTATATTTTCATCTTCTATTAAATATCAGCTCTGTGCTTTTCCCCACGCAAGTCGTGACAATTCGTTCAGGTTTATCATATATTAGCCTTGTCGCATTACATTTCACGGCACTACCAGGACTATTGTATTATTGTCATTTAAAATATAACAAGTGTGCCATAGAGAAACAGAGCATTAAGCATCTGGAGCCTAATGAACTGCAAGCCGTTGTGGACAGATAAGGGAAGAAGGGGAAAAGCGAGTCGGCAGCAGGAAGCTGTGTGTTTGTTGTAATGACATCACCGCTCATTAGATGCTCATTATCAGTTGTGGAACGGGGGCATGGGCACTGTGTGTGGCTGTGTGTTGGTGTGTGTTTGTGCGTTTCATCTCTGCAGGAGAACATCTTCCCCTCCTGCACGGCTGTAATTACCGCCCACTTTCCCACAGTGACAGTGCCTGTTAGAGCCACAGCGAGCAGAGTGAAGGTCCCTGCTGAACCCCGCACTGACCTGCTAGCTCCTCGCAACTGATCAGGCTGTCTGTCATCTTGTCATGTGTTATTTTCTTGCCTTTTTCATACAGCCGAGGCCTTGAAGTACAAAGCCCTTGCGCCCAAGTCAAAAAAACTGTCAAAATCACTTTCAATAACTAGAACATCTTAAGTTGTTGGGTGATTTCATGTGTCTTGAGCCAGGGCTAACTTGCATACATTATATTAATTAGTAGCCATAGTTCCCAGTAAACATTGACTTGGTGATTTGCGTGTGAAAAGACATATAGGTATCTACGCAGATTAAAAACAAGTCAGCGATGGCTGAAAACTGGATGGTTTCAACGTGCAACGAGACCCGGTTTGTGTCTAAACATCCGTTTTCCAGACGGATTTCCAGAATCCTCAAAGACTCTTCTAAGGATCTGCTGCACAATGAAAAAAACTAGTTTGCCAAGTTGCACCTCTATTTCCTAATCCAAACAGTGAAAGTGAAATATTTCCTTGCTCAATTTGTACAACACAAGAAAAATATGAATGCATTATCATGTATGAAAATATAAAATCAAGAAAAGTAACATTAATATAGACAAATAGTATAACCTTTTTAATTTGGGCTGGCGTTGTACAGCTTGAGCAAGGACATAAAGTATACCATTTCTGGCCACCATCTTTGTTTAGATTGGGAAAGACAGTGGCAACTTTGAGGAGAGGTTTTATGCTCTAGCTGGCAGAATCTTAATTTTTTTTTATCCAAATGGTTAGAAAGGTCTATAGGATTCTAGAAATACCTTGATAACAAGCGGTTAAGTGTTGTTAAGCCTTCTGGATTTTTCAGAAAATCGGATGCTTAGCTGAAATGTAATGGCAATACGTGCGAGGCACAAAGCTGAGACTATCTCGGACCTGCTTCACATTGAAATATAGTGAATCAACGGTTATAAATCTATCTAAAAAATACCTTTTGACCTGCACATGACAAAGTCAGTGCTCACAGCGTCATCAGAGGGTTCTGATCAGGGAAATCCACCCCACATAGCTTCCCCTTAACATCTTGCCCCCCCCCCAAAAAGAAGACCAAAGAGACCCAACAGAAATTAAAGAGGGGAAACAAAAATGAAAATTGCTGTGTCACATTTCATTTGAAATGCTAAGTACAAATTCGCTTCGAGGCCTTGTGTTTCAGAGGCAAATTGGTCTTCCCGTATCATCCCATGAGATAATGAAATGTTTGGAGAGAAAAGCTGCATAAATATAAGCTAAAATTACTTGTCGCCATAGCTACCGCCTACTAATCCCTGCTGAAAGCTCGGAAAGGATGAGCAGCGCCTGGAATTGTCCTCTGATTGACAGAACACATAAGTGAATCTGTAGCATACAATGTGTGATTCCCAATTATATATAGTGTTGCACATCTGCATGCTGTGGGCCTGTGAGCCCGGGTCTTTGTAAAAGGTGGAAAAGCACTCTCTGTGCTATTTTCTGAGTCTTGATTTCTTGTTGTTTTCTCCAAGGACAATGGCAAGATATTTACCCGGTGTAGGAGGAAAAGTGTGGCTTTTTTTTGTTGCTCAGCACCATTCGATTGCAATAATTAGAGGTTGCAAGAGGCAATAGAGAAATGATGGAAAAAGGTGAATGGAGCCTGTAAACAAGCCGAGCTCCCTGGTCAGGCAGAGGCAGCGGGAGGGAACGGTACAAACAACAGTCCTGCTGCAAAAAGTACTCAATTTGCTGTCGCTTTGAAAGACAAAAAAATCCAACTTTGAGCAGCATGATCGGGATTGTCTTGCACGTTCCGTCGTCCATCAGCTAAACCTGCGGGTCCAGCTGACATAGGGCGAGAGTCGGGGTACATCAAGTTCGCGTGAAAAGCTTGTTTCAAACTAGTGGTTTACTAAACCACCATTAAATCATAAGGAATGTCATTCCTAGAAAAGACCACAGTAATGTGAAAATCAGTCGCTAGGACATTTCTGTTGCAGTAATGTTAGTATGTGTAAATATTTAGTAACAACTAATACAGTTCGTGTGATGCAATCCCTTTTATTGATGCGTAAATCTCCACTTTGTACACATTTCTAGCTAAATTAATCTTGTGTTTAAGAATAGCTGGCGCAACCGGCAGCTGACGTTGAAACTCTTAATAGTGACAGGATCGACATTTCCACGCCATGCCCGATAAATCCCACTTTTGCCACTCCACTAATCCAAAGTGTTTCCACTTCATAAAAGCATTTACATGTGGTTATAATGTTTACACTTAAATATATCAAGGTACGTATATGTATGGTTAATATTTCCAGCAAACTGGCAGTTTGGCTGAACAGACAAAGGACACGTCGCCTACAGAAATCCAGACTTCATCGGCATAAAATGTGGAGAGGAAAAAAGGAGAGAGCAGAGCAACTGTACATCCGGATTATCTGGTCAAGCAAAAAGCACGAGATGAGAAAGTAGAACGGGGAGCAATGCGGCTGCTGTACATCTCTTCAGTCTTTTACTTGTTGTTGACCGGCTGCGGCCTGCATCGTGTGTCACCGTTAATGCTTTGGGTCAGTACAGACCAGAGTTCCACACAGTGCTGACGGCTACAGTAAATAATTATTTTTAGGAAGCCAAACGTGGAGGCCAATGTTTCTCAACCTGCTAGTGTGTTTTATGAAGTTCAGAGATAGTTTGCTTGGCAGGTCCAAATGTCAGTATACTGCTGCCTGTGTTTTATATACATAGATTTTTGTGGGGTTTTTCAGGCAGTAATACTGAAACTAAATGGTCATCCCATTTTTAATAAACATCCTTAAATGTTTATATACCAGAGAATAAGAATAACCTTCTCAACCTGTCGTTGAGAATAAGAATAAGTGGATTAGCACGTTAATATTAAGCAGTAATGAAGCGATGTGACGGGATCAGTTATCAGACGGGAGCTCGGGTTCATCCAGCCGCTCACTGATGGGCGTGCTGAACAGGGCTGATTTCCTGAAAGGTGCCTCCGGGGTCTGTACGGCGGTCACACCCTGTGACACAAGACAACACGAGAATAATGTTAAACCATGAAAGAGCTTTGAATACAGGGTCTATAATCATCCTCCTCTTGATCTAGGTGTATGTGCGCAACGCTTCTGAGAGCTGCTGCTATGGTTGCGTTCTCCTCTGACATTATATGATGCCATCGGTGGCTGCAGGGGATTTTTAAAGGAGCGAGAAAAACAAACTGCAAACCTGCTCCGACACCACCAGGCTACAGACCTACGTGTTCTGCATCGGAGAGAACACGACTCTGGGACAGATCATACGTTCCTTTTGGCCCATAAATAAATCGCATTAAGAAAAGGAAGTGAAAAAACGTTCACGTGTGTTTTTAGCATTCACCCACACAAAAATACAATGAGCAAACAAAGAGCAAAACACGTCGCCCCACGTCCAAAAAGTGGAACGATCGGACACACCTGTATGCGCTGGCAATTTTCACTCCAAAATGTGACGGCCTGGTCAGTTTTATAATCATGCGCCTGGAAAGGAGACAACAAGAACACAATGTCAAATGCTTCATTTTCTTCTTTCTGATCCTGCTGTTGAAGCAGTGTTACTCAGAATTTAGTTGGAACCATAATGAGCATACTATGTAAGGAGTATTGTCCTTATCGATTACCTTGAACCTTTTTTGGTTTGTTTTTTTATTAATCGATTAATTGTCTGTACAATGAGAAACAGGACACGCAAATCTTCCCATTTGCGAAGCTGGAACCAGCGTCCAGGGGTCAGCAACCTTTGGAGTCATCGTGTAAACAGAGTGTCAGCGGATCTTGTGAAAATGGTCTACAATCGTAATTTTGCGTCTCCTTAGTGAAGTTGATACAACAGAAAATGTTATTTTTTGGTTTTACGGCTGCCGAGAAAGCAATCTTTGAATAACACCCAGTCCTCTACAGTTAATGTGTGGCATTCCTTCTTTAAGGACCTCGTATGTTTTGCATCTCAGGGACTGAAAAAGATAGACTGCTGTCAAGGACAATAATGTCCAATAGTGTGCTGCATTGTTTTTGTATGACTGTACTCTTCCCACCAGCCTCCAGCTTTTACAGGCCTCTTTATGTTTGTTTGGATTATCTGTTGCCCTCCTGTTTGTTGATGGTAACGGTTTCCTTTTGTTAATAAAAATTTTGATCACAAAAGAAATGAGGGGCAGCGATGAGAGGGTAAAAGAACAGAAACTGGTGGAAAATAACTGGAGGGGGAAAAAACTAGCGGATTTTGAAATCAGTCAGAGGCTGAGCTGTCACACAGACACAGAATCCAGTTATATCTGCACAGGCGATACATTGGCTGTTTGGGGCAAATACACATGAAGTGCAAGAACATGGCAAATGTCAAATGTCTGCTAAAAAGACAAGGCAGGAAATCGCTTTGCCTGCAGTGTAAGCACACCTTTCCGATCACGAAGTGAGAGATTAGTGGGTCAGCCAGCAATCTTTGGGTTTAACTGGCATCACAAAGCTGGTTCACTTACAGTATAACCTGGGTAGATCACCATGGCAACCTATGCTGCACATGTTAAAGCAATATTATGCAACTATTTTACCGTAAAAATAACAGCTTCCAAATCATTTTGATGGTACACTGACTTGTAATAGGGAGAATGGCGCCACCTTCATTCCTACTCTGCGCCCCGGATGCCTGTTCTTCCACTATGGAACTTTGGGGTGCCAAGGCTGAGTCCTTACTGCAGCGGCCCGGGTTCGAATCCAGCCTTTGCTGCATGTCACCCCCCCATCCCCCCTCCCCCTAACAGGATCCCTGACAGTGTAGATGCCTTTTCCACTCTTATTCCATCCCTGCAGCCCAGGATAACATTAGGCATATCATCTCGTGTCATAATAAGGTACTACACTCGTGGTTTTTATGATATTGGTTGCGATTGGCTTGTAACTAAGAACGCTGTCTCTTCCACATGAACAGGCTTATGGCGGCATTGGAAAACCCAGAGTTAAGTTAAGAGCAAGTTGATAACCAGCTTCAGGCTATTTGTGGATCACAACCGTTAAGCTTAGTGAAGCCAGATAACTCTAACAGAGCCAGACTACGGTGAACTTGCGCAGTAAATGTAATGGTGCCATCATTGATGTTATTAATTACACGTCTGCCATCAGAATGATCAATGGATTAATCATTTCAAACACAGTCAGCAAGTGTCCGCAGTTATCCTACAACTGAATATGGAATCTAATGGCACTATTATAATATGAATTCCAGCTGCACTTGTCATTCACAATGGCTAATGGTGTTTATTTACAATTATGGTGAATTGCAGGAGGGGAAAAAAACACCTGTTCAGAGTTCAACGGATGTCTACTTTAGTAAGTCTTTTAGTGTCATAATCAGTCCAACGCTCTCTTTATTCATTTAAAATTGGCCAGTAATTTGAAAAACATGAAGTTTTACATTCAACGCTGGAGATCTGATCGCATCACCCTTCGGGAAACCTGCATACACACCTGCATGCATGCACTCACCTGCGTTGTTTCAGGGGTAAGGGGCACAAATCCCTCGAAGCAAAAATCCTTCTGCGTTGTGGAACGGAAGTCGGTTTTGGGAGTCGGTGGGTTCCTTTCAGCGTGAACCTTCTCGCTGTGAAAACAGGAAGATATCAGGCCTCGGTATGTGGCAGGGATCAGATCTTTCACTTAAGGAAAAGTAACAACGCCACACGCGTAAAAGTCATACATTCGGAGTTGTAATGAAGTACGAGTGCAAAGGTATTAGCATCAAAATACACTTAGAGTCGATATTTAAGCCATAAAATACAAATCCTCTCCAAACGTCCGATGTGACTAACTCTGTCACAGTCTGTCTCCAGCCCCTGCTCACTTCTCCCAGGCCCATATACTTAATACTTTCTTTCTACTCCCCCAGACCTGCCATTCTCGAGCCATCCACCAGACTTCCTCATTCCCCAGCTCACCTGTTGTTACTTCCCTCATCAGCCACTCACTACATATACCGGTCCAGATGCTTTGCCGCTTTGCCCGGTCGTTCCTTGTTGCCGCCTTACTTTGTGTTTTCCCTTTGGAGCGTCTGTGACTCGAAACCTCGACATGCCTGCCTGATACCTGTATACCTGTTACTGGTCTACCTGCCTGCACCAGTTTGCCTCTTTTGCTTGCGTTTGGGTCCAATCCCCATTGCCTAAGCGGGGCAATGACAGACCCACCATGACAGTTGACTAATGTATTCAAAATGGCCTTGCGTTTAACATATCAACCGAAAAGCCCCCTGAGCTCTTTGTTGGACGGCAACCCGGTAGGAATCAAGCAGCGTTGGTGTGTACTTATGAAGTCCAGGAAATGTAGTGCAGCCTATGGCTCAAGACTGAGTGATGAGACACTGTCTACTGCTGGACAAGCCGTTTTCGTCGAAGACATGATGCTTTGTATTCTTTATGAGCAGTTAACTTGTGCGGGATGTGTAGGGATAGACTCCATAAACCCCATTAGGATGACTGGCCTCCATGTAAAATAACATAATAAAATCTGATTTAAAGGGTATTGCAGCTGTGATTGAACAGTAAAACAAACCCAGACGTGTAAATATTACATCACTTTCCTCCAACATGTTCCCCTCAAGACATGGTCAGGCAGCGTTCCCCGTTTCCATAAACAAACCACATCCAGCAATAACTCGTGTAGCTTCAAAAGAATTGTTTCACAGTCGATTTACCTTATCATCTGAACGATATGCTTTTCCAAAAGCTCGCCTCTGACGCCTGGGCCATAGAAATATAAAAGAGATTAACTGAGCACGCATGGCAAATCATCTGAAAAGGATGTACTGAATGGTGAAATAAAAAACCAGAAACGAAATTTTAAAAAAGGTCAAAGCAGCCTTCGGTGTCTATGTGAATGCTATAATCTCATATTCTCTAAGACACGTCCACCTGAATAAAATCTTTTCAACTCATCTGAAATACATGTCTAGTCTATACATGAGCTATAAAGGCATGGGATGAAACTGTGTCATACTGTGGCTGGTTAAAGCAAAAAGGTACATACCCCGCAGCCTCACCCCTGGACTCTTCGGAGGGACGTAAGCCGCTTTAAGCGTTGTGACAGACTCCATTTTAGACTCGCAGTCCGTTGTGAGAATCCCTCTGTGTCCACGTCTCTGGATTTGTGTCCGTGTCTCCTCAACGTCAAGAGCTGCAACAGCCCTCTGGACACGTGGACGTACAGAGTTGAGAGAAAAAAATACCAGCCAGTTAAAATCTAGAGCAATGCAATAAATGCTGCCTTTTATGAGGCCTACAATGTTTGATTGTAAGCACAAAAAGCAAAGATACTGGGTCTTGCTTTGATTTTATGGAAAATATCTAAATATGCTATTTATAATTTATTGTTTCGTTTTATTTTTGTTTAGTTTTTGTCCTTAAATATACAAATTTCGATATTCTTCTGAATCTTTGTTATTCGTTTAGGACTAAGGCTGACATGATTTGTTGATGAATCAGTGGGGTCAGAAGAACACCTCTCTTTCTGTAAACATTTGCTCACAGCCTCTCAAATGCAAAGATGTTCTGCGTCTTACATGATCGCAAGCTGAATATTTTGAGGTTTGGACTGTTAAATATATAAAAAAAAAATATATATATATATATATATATTATATATAAAGAATATCTGTTACCAGTTTAAACCAAATAAAACCAAACAAAGCAAAACAAAAATAAAACTTTGGCTGTGGCAATGTACCTTCAACAGAGCATTTTGACTTGTCAAACACAGGTGTAACTAATAACATGAATCATGGGTGACTTCCAGGTGCCAGTGGGTGCCCTACATGCTGTCTCCATGGCATGGATTCGCCTACCGGCACACCTCTGAACCCCATGTCTGCCGTGAAAAGGATCTATATGGCCTAACGTTACTGCTAAAATTTGTAACGTGGGCACAGAATCTGATGGGTCACAAAACTCAGCATAACACCACATACATGTCATATTGAGCTTAATAATAATAGTTTCTGTTAACTGTTCTACTGTGTTAACGACACACGGTGTTATTAGGACTCACTAACAACTCATTTGCTCCAAACTTCAACGTCACATGAATGTTGTAGTTTTTATTTATACACTCTTCTACAGTCGTCTGGTGACGTTAGCTAACATGGTCGAGGCTAACTTCGCAGTTCGCATTGATTAGCCGGCACTCACCTCTTCTGCCCAGTTGTGCAACATACATTTTCCAGCTTTATTTCCCACACTGGCTGACTGTTCGGTCATCGTAGCGCCAATATGACTAACGTTAGTAAACTTGCATTGAATGGGACAAGTGAACACAACTTAATGTGACCCCCCCCCACACACACACACACAAGTGACAACGAATCCCACTTAGCAACAGGGTTCTGTTGACGGAAGTGTCGCCCTGACAACGCGTTTCTTTTTCCAGACAAACTGGAGACAAAAAGTGGAGAAAGACGTACAGCATGCGGCTAAAAATAATGTAGTTAACCTACTCTAAAATAAAATTATAAAGAAAGAAAGCATGGCGTTCCTCTCCCATGTCTTAAAAAAACCACCACCCCCCCCCCACCCCACCCCCCCCCACCCCCACTCCCTCCATCGAAAAACATGATGCTGAGAGAACTTCTTCCCTGGGCTTGCACTCTCTGTCTCTCCTAACCAACACAC
>CM022482.1:6400686-6445400 GCA_011952105.1 Coreoperca whiteheadi | reverse complement strand
GGGGGTAAAAATAATGGGGTTGACCGGCTCTGAAATAAAATTATAAAGAAAGAAAGCAGGGGGTTCCCCTCCCGGGTCTTAAACCCCCCCCCCCCCCCCCCCCCAGTGTTCTGGCTTTTTATTTGTATATTTAAATCTAAACATGAAGCCTAACAACAAATGAATGTTAATGGGAAAGAAGCTTTTTCATCGCCAGTGTTGTTCTCGCTCTTTGCATCATTACGTGCAAAATCCAAATATTTTCTGACTCCAAAATCTTGTCAAAGCAGGTATTTTTGCAAACCCAAAAGTATTCTTATAACATTTTTTTTGTGCGTTTCCATCCACCTGTTTTTTTTAAATGCGCATTGCCAATTTGTGCACAAAACAACTCGATGGAAACGGCGAAAAATCGAAGGTGTAAAAGTTGGTGTATCGATAAAGACTAAAGCGACAAAGTGCAATGGAAACAGACTTATCATCACGTTCATGAGGCATGACTTGAACGTCACTCAAGCTTCAGCTTAAATGCTGCGTTCCAAACAGAACTCGAAAATATCGGCCCTCCTACCAGAAAAAGTAAAGTGTAATGCCACTAAAGAAAGTCGTTCCTACTTTTGAAGTCGGGGAATCCCCATCGACTCCGAGTTGTGAAGAAGCAGTTGTCTGACGTCACAGTACAATGGCAGCACCATGGATGTGCACATTGTAAATGGTGAACCATCAACTAAAAGGCAACTTAAAGTATATTTGCCTGTATTTAATTAAAATAATACATGTATCATAAAACCTGTTTTGCATGTTAACTGATGTCAAAATCTGTCACCAATATTATCAGGTAGCTGGTTAAGTAAACAATCTCTGAAAATCATCTTCTCTGCAAAAAGGTTATTCAGGAAAAGGTTAAAAATGCCAAAACATGTTGGAAATATACAACAGTTTGACACAGTCAGCCATGTTTTTTTTGTTTATGTTTGGTTTTGTCCGGTTTCCTCCCACCGTCCAAAGACATGCATTAGGTTAATTGGTGACTCTAAAAATTGTCCCTAGTGGATGAATGTGTGCGTGAATGGTTGTCTGTCTATGTGTCAGCCCTGCGACGAGTTGGCCACTGTCCAGGGTGTACCCCGCCTAAGGCCCGAAGCCACTGGGATAGGCTCCAGTCACCCGCGACCCCGAACGGGAACAAGCGGTAGAAAATGACTGACTGACTGACTGACTGTTTGGTTTTGTGCACCTGGAACGCTTGAAGGTGCTAAGTATTGTTTCCCATCTGTCCTCTGGCTGCTCTGCCTCAACTCTCTGTGAATTATGAAGTACCATCACCGTAGCTTATTTAGCCGTTCAGCTAACATAGCCGTTCTGTTAGCCGACTGTGTGCAGCAGCAGGGAATGCTGGCGGGGAGCTGGGTCGGAACGGCCAGAACCGTATGGGCCACTGGCTATATGGCCCTGAAAGCTTCCTTACTCCACCTGTGCTCCTCCCTCGCGCAGAGTCAGCCAACAGGACGGCTACGTTAGCTGCATGGCTAATTGAGCTATGGTCATTGTACCTGTCTGATATCACGAAACTCCATAAAATCACAGACAATTGAGGCAGAGCAGCCGGAGGACGTCAGACGGAAAACCAGAAAATATTTTCCCCATAAAATGTGATCCAGTTTCACCAGTTTCTATCGTTTTTCCAACCATTTGTGGTCCGGTAAACAGTAAATTCATCAAAGTAAGGTCCCATATTTCTACTTTAACCAAAACCATTGAATAAGGTTTTAACGTTGTTTGACAGTAAGGTCTGCCATGCAAAAACAACACAAAGAAGACCAACTTCCGCTGCGGAGAAGGGAGGTTTGCCATTTTGTGTCTGCAGCTAGGTACTCTTGGCATTTCCAGGGTTGGTACTAAACAGGTCGGTTTTTTACAGACAACACTTAGCCTAATGCTACCTGGTGATTCAAATAGATGTCCGAATAAGTATTGTCTGGTCGCTGTGTTGGGTCATTGATCCACTTGGACGGGGGGGAAGACTGAAGGAGCATGACGGCTGACCACCCAACTTTATCATGGTATCACAAATGCTCAGGGCCAGGCAAGGTCACAAAATCATTATTAGACATGTCTATAAAACAAAGGCTTGTTAAATATGAAAGGAATGTATGCAAACTTGTCAAAATTGTAAACACGTCAAATTGCATTGACATCTACTGATCTTCAGCCATGACGTTTTGCGAAGTATGCCATACCCATATGTGTCGGTCTGATGTATTGAAGACACCAGAAATAGCTAACAAGCCTAAGAAAGTGTCTTTAGAGATATTACATAGAATTTACCCAGTAAAACTTGTGTTAGAAAGCTTCAAACTGGATATTGATTATAAATGTTATTTCTGTGGACTAGAAAAAAAGAGTTGGCACCCATTTCCCATTTATTTTTTCACTGAATGTTCTGGATTGATTAAAACCATAACTCTGTTTGGAATTTGTAAAATTAACTGGCCACATGTGAAATACCAGCCACAATTATAAAATAGTTAAAAGGTTTCTTCAGATAGGAAGGTGTAGTGATAAATAATCTTCCTCACATTCTTTCAGGTGAGCACAGAAGCACATCCTCTGGTCTCCAGGAGACAGCTGTGGGTGAAAGCATTGTCCCGGGAGGTGCAATTAAAGTAAACAGAGATGACACTCCTTTCACTTGATCACCTAGTAAAATGTCTTTACAACCATCCACTGATTGATCCAGCCAATCATCACCCATTGTTACATCCGTCCTGCTGAGCCAGGGTTGTGGTGGCAACTGGAGGAACATTGCGAGTCAGATATATTTATTTTTTTACCATTATTGAACTCTCATGTTCCTCCATTACATAAGGCAGAGCTCAATTCCAAAGTGACAAAAGCCTAAAACATTAGTAGTGAGCAGTAAAACCATTATAAACACATATTGCCAACAAAACATGGGGGAAAATACAGTTTATTTAATTTTTATAGTCACACTGAGTATTGTTTACATACAGTTAAGAGACCATATGCTTTAAAACTAGTGAACATTGAAAAATGTATGTGCAGGAGAGGTAGGTAGCAGGCTAGCCGGCTCAAGACAGGAAAGCTGCAGGCTCACAACCCCGAGCCTATTTGACTGGAGTGCAGGCTGAGGTCAAGGCTGGTGGCTAGCAGACTGGGAAGCTAGTGGGCTGGATGCTCGCAGGCCGAGGTGCAGGCTGAAGGCTAGCATGCTGGAGGATAGCTGGCTGTAGTCTAGCTAGCTGAAAGCTAGCAGACTAGAGGCTAGCCTGCATGCTGGAAGCTAGCAGACTGGGGAAAAGGCTGAAGAGCAGGCTATAGGCTAGCAGGCTAAGAGGCAGGCTGAGAATCAGGAGTGTTGAGAAAGCGAGTGACCCACACAGGTATCGAGTTCCTCAGCCAAGGCTTGGAAGACACTTTCTTCCTTGCCATAAACCCTTTCTGATTCCATTGCTAGGAACCTCCCTCCTAACATCTTTGATGCACTGGAGGGCAGCAACCAAGTCATGCAGTTCACACTCAAAATCACTGTCTGCTTGGTCCATTGCTGCTTAGTTTGTCCTGTCACACGAGTGCAAGCACGCTAACCAGTAACATGAGGAATAGGACCCAAAAGCAGACTATAGAGCTGGAGCTGGTGCAGAACAATGATTTATTAGAACAAATCAATGTAGTAAAAGGCTTACGGGACGGGAAGGCAGGCACAGGTCAAAACCAGATAAAGGTAGTGCAATGCAATATCTAAAGCAGAACCTCACATTACTTTTTTATATGAGCTACAGCTCTCTTGTTGAGCATAATTTGCTGCCAAACCGAGGAACGTCATCCTAATTTGGGGGGAAAAACTGAATTTCAGAATGTATTTATTTGCTCAGTAACCTTGTTGAATCACTTGTTCATTGAGAATCACATATAATTTATTCATATCGATGCATGCCCTGCTAAATTTAACACTCGCTGCTTGTTACCGTGGATATGAGACACAGAACAAACCACTGAGTCTGTTGCTGAGAAACAGCAGAGGAGTTTTCACTGTCAGACAGCCAGTGTCTGAACCATCTACCACCTCAGCATGAAGCACAGTCAGAAATCTAATTAACGTTTTATGGACGGCAGACTGTCAAACTGAGCATCGTCATGCTACGCAAACTAAAAGGTGTCCACCCATTCATTTAAAGTGATCTGTGATTATGTTGGCTGTAAATACCACATGAATTGTAGTACGTGCTGCAACAGAAGGGAAATGTGATGTTGATGTTTCATCGGAGGAGGGGTGAGGTAGTCACCAACGGTACATACCTTTCTGGGAGAAAAAATGGTATTTTCCCATGGATATAATAGGCAAAACGAAAAGGAAGAAAAGAACAGTGCAGTAAAAAAAGAAAAGGATATCTTACTCCATACCACCCTCCCCACAAACATACATAAATAAATAATTAAAAAAAACACAGCAGCCATTCTAGCTTCTCTGTGAGGCTGTCCTTAGGCACAGCAGTGCTAAAGTCACCATGATAACCTGCTCACAATGACAACGCTAACATGCTGATATTTTGGCAGACACTGCCATCAGTAAAGCCACACTGCTACCGTTGCTAAAAAAGTACAGAAATGGCCCGGCAACTCAGTTTCTTAGTAATTAACATTTTGGAATTTGACACGCTGTCATACCTGGACAGGCATCCTGAGAGGTTCTTCAACCATCAATTAAAAGTTGGCACCGTTTTTTCAACTTAGACTGAGACACCTTAGATACAAAGATGTAGGCAAAGAAATAAAGTCTAGGAAATTGTTTTTTAACAGAATTTTATAATGCAATCGTGAATCTTTCACGGCATTTAAAATGTATATAAAGAGGTTCACATACAGCCGTGGGTTTTCAGACATTTCACTGGTGAAATTAAGACGTCACATGTAATGTTGATTACAAATACTAAGCACAGTAAAAACATCCTCAGTTACAAATTATTCAGACTTTAACTAATAAATAGGGAGTGACTTCAGACACAGCCTGTTTCTGATTTTTATATTTGTTAGATTAGGATTGGTCAATGGAAATAGCAAATAAAAAACACAAATAAAATGAAATAACCAATGTGCTCTTGAAGGATTCCATCACTTAGAGTAAGAACCTGTTTAAGAGTCATGGGCTTTCAGGGCCTTGTAGTATATGACAGGACCTTCTGCAATTCTAGATTAAAAAAAAAATTTAAGTTTTATTCCCAGAGTAAAAATGCAAAAGGAGTTTGCCAAGGAAAGCATCTCTACAGCTCAAACTCCTGAAACTTGGAACAACATTCCCCCACACAGCAATGGCATTGTGGCTTATGTGTGGTCACTGAGGTGAGTGTGAGCAGGATGGGGATCGGATTCTTGAAATCCATCCATGTAGTTCATTAATCCATCCCTCCATCGAAAAACATGATGCTGAGAGAACTTCTTCCCTGGGCTTGCACTCTCTGTCTCTCCTAACCAACACACACAGTGGCAATGTTGCTATTTTTGCATCACAGTGTGATTACATATTGACTAACCATCTCCATGACTACCAGCAGCTCTGCAAATATTATTGATGAGACATGAATGTGTTGGACTGTTTTTCTCCCGCTGTTTTTCATCTCTCTGAGATGTCACCTTCTGTGGGAATTTTATGCTTTGTGCTTCAGCCAAATCACGCTGAGACATGGCACCAGAGCCGAGATCAGCTTTCATCTCTTTACTTTCATCGTCCCCAGCAGCCACATCTGACCCCCTGACCAACTCGGACACCCTCTGCCATTATGAACATAAGCCTCAAAGAGCTAAAAGCAGCGTTTGGCTTTCATCTTCAGGCTCTTCAAGGTGTCTGGAGTTGGGTTGTGCGCCATCATTATCATCTTCAGGGTACAGATAGACAAGAACATACTCATTTAACAAGACCATAGTGAATTCTTGGAATTCCAGCTTCAGCACAAGCGTGTGATGACCCTCTGACTGATCCAAAAATATCGAAGAGGAAACAGCAGTGCTGTAAAAGCTTCCCTTCATGCAGCAGGAGAGGAACTACCAAAATCCTTTACCTATAGCTCTACTAAACAATATTTTTTTATAATAATAACAATGAGCAAATTACTCTGTATGAAGTGAAAGGGGTGGCCTGATAATCATACTGAATTGTCATTGTGTTTCTCTTTACTCATTTACCCTGATATTGTGTTCACATTAAAGGGATGTTTTCTTTTGTTTTGCCATAACCAATCAGAAAAGAGTCCCACGCACCGACATCATTTTCAGTGCTAAGCTATAGTAGTGGTTACTAGGAGCCAACCATTAAGTTCTCCCCTTCACTTTAAGGAATATGTCAATTTGTCATTTTTCCGTGTGTATTTTTCACTGATGTAGGTAACCAGTTTACTATGGCTATGGAATATGGCGTCTTCATTCTTAATTCCGCCTACAAAGCTCTGATTGCCCGACTGTTGGAGATTTGGGCAATTATTCAGACATCTGGAAGCCGGCAATGAAAGCTTGTGGCTTTTAACACATTGTTTTGGATTTACAGTATGTTTACTGTATGTCTCAGTCTCACTGCTCACACCTTGTTTCCAGCAGCAGCAGGAAAAATGTATCTGCATTCAAGTCGTCCGAAGACGATAGCCGATGAGTTCCGAGATTGCTCATCGCACTGTAAACGAACAATGACCAGTGCACGGAAGAGGAGGTCTTGGCCCGGATAGCTATTGTCTGTTATACGGATACCCACTGATTTTAATATATTTTTAATTAGTCAGCACTTCACTAGAATAGGTGACCGTTTTCCTTTAATTCAGATAAATGTACAGAAGTGGTGCACCACAATGGTTGAGGCACCACATAACTGCAATGTCCATGGGTTCGATTCCAGCCAAGAACCATTGTTGCAAGTCATACCCCTCCTTTCTGTCACGTTGTTTCCTGTCTCTCTTTCCACTGTCAACTGGAAAATAAAGTCAAAATGCCAACAATATTTGTTTTGAAAAAAGAAATGTTCACAAGTGGAGTAAAAAATACAATTTTCCCCTCTGAAATGTCAATGAGAAAAGGTCTAAAGTCTCCCAAAATACTCAAATTAAGTATTTTAAGACATTACTACATGATTTGTTGCGGAGTTATTTTCCACCTCTGCCTTGGTCTAAAAGCAGAATTCTCAAGTTGCTTATTTGAGAACATCCAGTGAATTTCAGCCCAGAAGTCCTCTCACCATTTTGCGGCACAGAAATCCTTAACCTGCCTGTGAGCGAACGAAAACTTAGATTTCATTCGGTCGGACCCCAGAACGGGCTGGCAGGACACACCGTGTTGGAATTCCAACAACATAATTCAATTTGTGCCTGTTAATACATTTACTACTGTAAGATCTGTGTCCTGTATTTACCTAGCTGGAATAACACTTGAGCTTGTGCCGTGTGGCCTGCCGCTCAGTATCGTAACAAAGAGAAGCGCTGCTCTGCTGGAATGGGCTCGTGTTATGTACGTCTTCCCTCAGCACACGATTGGGTCTTTTTTACACCCCTTCAAACTCCCGAGCCGAGGCCTCGAGTTTTGGTTGGCGCCCATCAGTGTAGTCAGCTGGTCAGCACATCTTGGCCTCTTGCTTTCAGAAATGGCTTTGTTCTTATGCTTCTTCTTTTTTTTTTTTGACTAAGTGTAGCACTGTCTGTGGCACACAAACACCTTCAAAGGGCAGCCGCCCCCTTACACCCAAGGGCAAACATGGAAAATGTTCCCTGCTTTTGCTTCTCTGTTTTTCCTGGAATGTAAGGAAAACAAGTACGTTATTCTATTAAAGTGTATGGAGCAAAGTGTAAAACGTTTTATCTAACATTTATAAACAGGTATCCAAAGTAGGATTCAGCATAGTCAGTGTTGAGAATGGTTGATAGAAAGGCGAAAATATAAGTCTGAGACATAGGACGTGCAGTTCTTCGGCTCATCTCGCACCACCCTGAGCAAATTTGTGTCTGCGTGCGTCTTTGCATTGACGCAATCCGCAATCACACTGCCTCTAAAACTTGTGTTGTATTCAGTCTGAACACACCATTATGGGGGAGGTGTACAAAGAGTGGTAACACCAACAGCAGGATTCACGTTTCGCATTTTATTTGCTTTGCCTTAAATTTCTAAACTTTTAGTTGCCTAAACTTTAAATACTTTACACTGTACATGGAAAAATTGACTGTAGTTTAAATGAAAGCAACAAATGAGAAACTAATCTGAATATGTCTTAGCTGAGCGATTATATTATCTTTTTAAATTTCCCTGTTACTGGAAGGCTTACCATGTGGATTTAAAGTGTTGGCAAAAAAATGATTATCTTTAGGCGTAAAACGACCATTACTTTCTTCATTCCTAAAACACCTTTATTTTACAGATCCATATGGTTTTCATCCAAAAACAGTAACAAGCTCTTTTATTGCTCCACCGTCCCATCAGTGATATATATGACAATCTGACATCTAGCAATGAAAGATAAGATTTACAGAAAACCGTCTGTCTCCTAAAAACCGCACAAGGCCTTTCAGACGGTAATAAAAACAGGGTGTAGATGATTCTTGAATGCCAGACTTTTCAGAAACCACAGACATGGCTTTCAATAAGAAATGGTCCACAGCACTTCCCATCTGAACTGCCCAGCTGCACATTACCAAGACTAAAATAACCTTAACAATTTAATGACATCAAATTATATGTCTAGCCATCAAAGTTTTGTGTTGTGCTGCAGATCATGTCAGTAAAATCTCAAATTCGTTCTCGGTCAACTGTGTTCAGTAGTGTTAAGTGAAATACGTTTTCAGTGGTCATAAGCTTGTTATTCACGGCCTCTGCTCCAAAGATCTGAGTTGGAGGGCGTAACTGCTTTATTCAAGCTTTTGTGGATCAGCCCATGACCTGAAATTATCCAGATCCCAAATGAAAAACGGAATTTGGAGACACGTTTGATCCGTCTCAAATAAATTGCATTGATTAATTGCATATGGATCTTATGCAAGCCCAGGTGTGCAAAGCTCTGGCAGCCCTAATTAGGTAGGATTGTAATTACGCTGCGATCTGGCAAGAGACCAGATCAGCTTCCCCCTCAGGGCCTCAGGAGCAGATCTGCTGTATATTCTCCTAACTTCACTTTATCTTTGACACGTCAAGAGGGAGCTGCCGCCATGAACGCACAAACACTTTCTCATCAAGTCATTTATCTGCTTTTTTTGTTGTTGCACTAATCCAAGGTTAAATCATTGTTGCAGCAATGCAATGAAAGGGACAGCTTTTATCACAGAGTATCTGACGTCACAAAGAGCTTCATGGGTGGGTAATCCATCATTGTTGTTTTAAAGGGCAGTAGTAGTGGATTAATGTTTTTCTTGGTGTCACCTGTTCAAAGAATTCCCGCTGTTTCATCGTCAAGAGTCTAATATCAGCCACCACGTTGGAGATGATTTTAATTAACTTTCCGGCACAACAACACTCTTGAACACAGCAAGAGTTTTACCCAACTACCTTTTAATGCTCTTAACTAATTTCCTGAACACAACAGGAGAAGCTATAATGAAAAACGATTCAACGTGGCCAATCCGTCCAGCGCTTCCGAAATGGTATAAAAGAGGATCATACGATCTCGGTGTCAGAACAACGAAGCGAGAGCACCGGAAAGAAACTCATCGACGAAGCCAACGCTTTGGCACCTCCTCCAAGATCGTCACCATGAGACAGTCACTCATGCCCGTCATCTTCGCCGCAGCACTCTTATTCGAGTGTTGTGCACTGTCAGTGGCGTTACCCATGGGCAAGGCTGAAGACGGCTCCGTGGAGCAGGATACTTTCACCTCGCTGCCGAGCGACGAGGTGGCAGAAAACAGCCTGACTGACGTAGATCTGGCTGCTGCGGGCAGAACCAGGTGGCCGAGACTGATCGTCGTTGCCGATCCGAGTCTGTGGAGGGACCTGCGGGCGCTGCACAACGGACTGTCCGTCTCCAAGCGCAGAGCTGACGACAACGGCCAGGTCCTCAAGCACGCATCAGACGCCGGCCAGGACCTGAACATCCCCATCCTGAGGAGGGACACGATGAGGTGCATGGTGGGACGGGTGTACAGGCCATGCTGGGAAGTCTAGGACTGTTTGCTCTGCCCGTCAAGGCACCAAGACAGAGGAACACTGCCACAGCCTTTCCTGACTCACACTGCCTCAGTTGTAACATATAATCCAAAAATCTATGTATCTATATTTCAATTATTGCAATTCTGAGAATTAAAATAATTGAATTCTGCCTTATGTCTTGTGCATGTTTGGTATCTTTGTCTCACTAGTAAACTCTTACAACTAAAATGGATATGTTGAGGGTTGAGTCCTGCTTTCAGATCTGTCCATAAGTGACGGCATAGAAGAACTGGGAGGATGGAAAAACGGTTGTTCGTCAAGAAATAGTTACAGCACACAACAGCACAGATTGTCGTTGCTACTTTTCTGGTTGGATTAAATAAACAAGATACAGCATGTTAAATAGTGAGCTTCAGAGGTGCTGGTCGGTTTATTATTGAACTTTGGAAAGAGCCAGGCTAGCTGTTTCCCTCTGCCCCCGGTGTTTATGCTAAGCTAGGCTAATCACTGCCACGCTTCAGCTCCCTACTTAACGCACAGACGAGAAAAGTGGAAAGAATCTTCTCATCCAACTCTTGACAAGAAAGCAAGTAAGAGTGTTTCCCAAAATGTTGAAGTACTACTTTAGGACTCAAAGCTAGACACTTGAGGATGGCAGAAAGAGGAAGGAGCGGATGCTAAACGACACGAAAAGAAACCCATCTCCAAAACACGTCATGACATCATGAAGCTATAGTGGGCAAAATTCAAAACACACATAAGCAGGGTTCATTCAGAATGTTTCTGAATGTGTTCCTGCAGTAGCTTCATTAGTTGCAGTAACAGGTTGGTTCATTGTAGGTCTGGTTCAACAAAAACATCTGTGATGGGAGGAGTCGCCTCGATAACCCCTATGACTAGCTGACTTTCAGCAGTTCCCCTTTCTTCTAAAATTACAGACAGATTTTCACATGAGAGTTTATTACATCAGATCCTGCATACTGGTAAATGACTGCTGTCTTACGTGTGCTGGTGGCCTCCCGCCTGCAGAACAAAGTCTTGGGAGAGTGTTTTCAATGGTAAAAGAGCTCCTCTTCCATGAGAACTGAGATGTGCATCGTAATAATGCCAGAGCATTAGGCTAAGTGATTTCCCAAGCTTTGCAGATGTGTCCTGCACATCTGCCTTCAACTAGCAGAGGCGGGATTTAATAGGCGATGTCCTTTCAATCAATCATGATAGGAATCAAGCTTCAGTAAACATAAATTACAGATGGTTTGGCTCATTAAATCTGCTGTGGCTCCTGCCTTGCCAAATGCAGCTAATGAAGATCCACAGATTCAAACACAGATCTCTTTCTGCGCATTTTTTCCTGATCAGTGAGGGTTTAAGAAGCATGTTGCCTTTGTACCGCCACCAAGAAAGCTGTTTTCCAAACTGTTTATTTCTTAGCGAGACATCTCAAAAAAGCGTGAACTGATTTCAAGGAAATTTGGTGAAAAAGTAATACACACCATCTCTTTTTTGTCCTGTTTCGACTTTTCCGTCATTATTCATGATATATATAAGGTCGGGTTGTGGTGTCAACCACTGATGCAGAATGCAGAACGATGATCTGTATGTGGGGGAGTTCATATGTGTTCACACTGTAAATTAATTCAAAGTGTGTGCGGCCATGCATGTATGTGTGGTCCAGTTGACTTAAACAATTGAAGCACCTTCCCTGCAAGGAATCACTGGTAAAAAGCCGGTTCTTAACTGTTATGATTTTGTCGAAGTGGCTCAGCCAACAACTGCAGAACATTCCTCACAAAATACAGAGTGCGAGCAGTGAGTCAGCAGAAAGGAGGATGTGCTTCTGGGAATGTCTGCACCTTTTTGGTATTTAGGAACAAGCTTCTGGTTGGAAAAACAATTAGGCTGAAGACATCGGCAGATAGCCAGCATGTGAAAAATGTAATGCCTGCGCTGACAAAACGAGTCATTGGCGACAGTTTTGTAAAGCTGTGGTATTTTGTAGACTATAAGAGACTATTTAATGACCTGTTTGACAACATGAGAACAGTTTTTGCAAAGTAAATGAATTGTGATGAATATTAGATGGCACATTTTCATAATGGTTTTCCCTTGGAGAAGCACAGAATTTCTATTCACTTTTGGGACACGACGACATGCTAGTGGCATGCCTCTAGGGATGTTAATGCTGGTTGTTTGGCCTGTCAGATCGCCACTTTTGTCCAGGTAGAAGTTTCTCGCCGCTATTCAATACGTTTTCATATAATTTTGTGCAGACATTCATGGTCCCCAGAGGGTGAATCCTGCTGACTTTGGTAATCCCTGACTATTCCTCTAGCACCACCATTGGGCCGACATTTGTGGTTTTAATTAAAATGTCTTGACAACAGCTGGATGGATTGACATGACATTTTGTACAGACATTCATGGTCCCTTGAGGATGAACTGAGTTTTCTTCTGGCATTGCCAGCAGGTCAGAATTTCAATGTATCAGCCTCAGCTGTACTTTCTGTGTTAACAAATGTTAGTATACGCTATTACTAAGCTGTTGACCACGGTATTATACCTGCCAAATATCAGCACGTTAACATTGTCATTGTGAGTATGTTAGCATGACAACCATTTTTTTATTTTCCTTCACCACAACTGCTGAGGACCAAAAACAAACTTCAACCTGAATTTAGTTTTCTTAACAATGACCACTACAGCCGCACAGAGCTGCTAGTGTGGCTGTAGACTGTGGGTTTTATTGTGGACAATTGGTTTTAGCGTGTGGACTTTACTAACACTGATGACTCTTAAACGGTAATTAATGAGTCATAATGTCGGGAAGATTTACTAATGTAGCGTGAGCAGAATTATGCTACAAACTATTTCCAACAGATAGAAATACCTACTGCAGTGTGTACTTTTCTGTTTGACATCCATGCTCTACAAACACTTGGCCATAATGCTTCAAGACCTTGGCTTTAAATACAAAAGCCTTGCTCCTTAAAATTATGACAAATTACGAGGAGACCCGTTTGGCATTTACATACCTCGTAATAGTACGCAATTCAGATAATCGTTTTATGGGAAGGTGTTTTGTTTTACCGATAACTGTGGCAACATCTGGAAACGGTTAAAGAAGAGGCTGTGCAACTTTTTTTAATCAGTTGTTGATTATATGTGGTTTTTAATTTAACTTGCCTTGAATGTAATCAGTCTGCCGAATCTCAAATACTTCCCTGCGATGTTTCTCAGGAGTTTTTTTTTAATATGATAGTAGAGCATAATTCACCGCTGCCAAAATATCACATCTCACTCACTCGCTCTGTAATAAAGTGTGGTATAATAATGGCTGTAGAAAAATCTGATCATTGCTGTGGATTGGGTCAATGTTTTTTCTGTTTATCCCAGGGTACAGCGTCCTCCTTCTCAACCAACGGAGAAGGAGGACTACATCACTGCATTTGTTGCATATTACTGTGGGTGAATAAATGCATAGAAATGACGATAACCACTTGCCTAGTAGTTGACCATTTTTTCCCAGAATGAAATACAATACCGCTGCTACGATAATTCTACTGTGTCTGGGGAAAGAATATTATTTTTATGTTTTTGTTTTTGTTTTTCTGAGTTGAAATCTCCTTAGATAACAGCTATAGTCAAATTGATGAAGGTAAATACGACATTAAACCTCTAATTATTACATAACCACAGCAAAAGCCTTTATCAAAGGACATTCATTATTTGTGATTTCCCATTAAGTTTTTGTATTGCACCTCACAATAAACATGTGCCCCAACACTGCTACAGTTAATCGAGGGATTAAAAGGCACTTTGTATCCTCTGCAGGGAGGCATTGTAAGGCTTGCTTGCCTTGCCTGTCATTTCTTCTGGAAGAATGCTTTTAATAGTTGAGGAACAACAGGAGAAAGGTTAGTTATCCACTGAAACTGCCTTAGACTTCATTATCAAAGGGCGGAAAGCACAGCTTGGCTGTCTGCTTAACGCTGCACGCTACTCAATCCGTGAACAATTCCATTTGGGATGATAAGGCTCTTAAGAAGCCTCTGGACAGTTGAACTCAGTGAATGTGGATTTAATGAGTGTGATACTTCTTGAGTGGGGAGTTAAAAAAAGAAGTAGAATTGCAGCCTTTTTGGAGGACAATAAATGCACGGAAAATTAGAATCAGGGAGGGCAGGGACATACTGTCAATGTAGAGTCCATTTTCCTTCATGGTGCAGCTGTAACACAAGACACAGGGCAGCACAAACAATATCCTGTATATGCACACTTAACGTGTCATTAATGCATCAGAGATTAAATTAACGAGTAGAATTCCACGTTATGAAATGTGAGAAAGTCATGATTAATTGCAAGCATGGATACAGCAAGGTAATTATATTCAATGTTACAAAGGACAAATTAAGAGACAAATTCTGTCTTCCTCAAATGTAAGTCGCTTTGGATAAAAGCGTCTGCTAAATGACTAAATGTAAATGTAAATGTAAGAGTGTAATCAACAGTACTATGTTATGGCACTCGAAATCACAACCCGATTGCCAGAATAAAATGTTGGCATTTTACGTTCCTGCAAACCACGGATGCACTGAATCTGGACATTTCCAAGGTGTGGTTAGGTTATGTTCGCACACAAAAACCACTTGGTTAGGCTTAGGAAAAGCTCATGATTTAGGTTAAAATACCCAGTTTTGTGGCCACAAAAACGGCTACTAACATCTGGCTTTGTCGGTTGAAACGGGGCGCTAACAGGTGTCTTGAACACGTGTCTCTGCTGCTTTTGCAACTTCCAGCCATCTGACTTAACGCTCGAGCCATCACCCAACCCTCCACCCTTTACGTATCAAAGTCTGCTTTTGAGGATGTCATCTTAACAGCGTCGCTTTCCTTATGATGCGTATTGTAGAAATGCTGATATGCTACGTATTATACATATTGAAACGTAGACGTTCAACGTTAACCGTGGTTTGCACAAACGCTACACTGGCTACATTTTATCCCGGTGACTGGGCTGGAAAATCACTTCAACCAAGGTGTTGCCTTGATGAAACCCAGAACATTTTCCACGGCTTACCATAACAAGACGCTGAATGGAGGATGGATGTTGTCGACAGCCTCTAGCTGGTTTACACTGAGCTTCATCTCGCAAACACTAGTCCAGACACCTAAAAAGAAGCAACAGTTCCTGTAGGCACAGGGTTCAGTTCAAAGCCGCATGCACCCAGTATACACAAAGTCCCTTTATTTTTATTTTATTTTTTAAATTCATAAAAATGTAAGTAATGTGTTATTAATTAAGCTTTTACATGTAGTATGGGTCAAATAATGTGGGATGTTGTAAGCTTTGTAAGTACTGAAGAAAGACTTGATCATTTAGCTGTTGTTTCAGCATTTGCGTATGTACTATTATATTATTATGACTATCCCTTTTCTTGATTTATTATTGTCCTTTGTATTATTGCGATATCCTGGAATCATTGTGATTTTGTATTTGTACAATTTATTTTATTTTATTTCTGGTCTGTTTAGAGTACTGAAGAAAATTAAATATTTCATTGTTATTTTATTTTTTCATTTTGTGTTTGCCTCTGTATTACTATTATTATTTGCATATGTATTATTTTAAAAATTGCAGAGCCTGGGGTGCCCCGATGGCTCACCTGGTGGAGCACTGGCATCGTGTAGTAAGGCTGAGGGTCAGCCCGGGTTTGGTTCCAGCCCGCAGCCCAACCCCCACCTTCCTGTCTCTCTTCAGCTGTCCCTACCTAATAAAGGCAAAAAGTCCAAATAAATGATCTTTAAAAACAACAATAATAATAATTACGCAGTCGAAGTCTCGAAGGCTTGAAAAATAATTGTTTTTATCTTGTGCACACAAATGATTAGATTCACATCTTGTGCACACAAGATAATTTACAATAAGTACGTCATCCTTTGGGACTTAAGGGGCCCCATAGAAATCAAAGGGAAAAAAAGAGAAAAGAAAACATGTGCAAAGACGATAAATAAAAAACCCATTTACACAAACAAATGTAAACACACAAAGTATGTCCTGCAAAGTGGGGGCAAAACATTATTTGTCTTGTCTTGCTTTGATAATTCTACATATTTCCAGCTGATATATAAGTGAATGATGAATGAGAAAAACGTAACATGATGCGTGTTGCTGCAAGCAACAAGGAAGGCAAACCAGAAAAATCATTTACGGTCGACGTCTTTAGCACCTTTTAATCAAATCTTGATCAGCTCTTGATGTGGCTCTCTGATGTAAAAAGCAGAATTAGTGGTATTTTGCCATTACAGAGGAGAGTGGGGATGGTTCTAATATGCTAATGTTTTGGACAGAGAGACTACTCAAGCTGTGGCAGCGAAGGCCTGCAGTCGTCTGATATGGTTGGAACAGCTGACGCAGTGAAAGGAGGTGAACACATGAAGGCTAATTATAGCAGGAAAGGAGTCATCTGTGTATGGTTCCTGCACATTTTTGTTTGCTCAACAGTGCTCGTTTTGCACAGTTTACAACAAATGGCTTTCACCATCAATGGGGTACCTTGGGGGGGGATAAGAACATCTGGAACCCATTTTTGTCAAACTGATTATTCTGTCTGGGCTGTCAAGATAAAAATTCAGTGCATTGTTTTACCAAATTGCAACTACAGTATTTTTTATCTATTTATGCCCCTGAGATATTCTGTGTAGCCTACTTGAAACTGAAATTGAATACAACTGTATGCTACATCACATACTGGATTTGCCAGGAACAGTTCCTATAGCATTAATATATTTACAGTTAAGCTGGTAATCTTGATCACATGTATAAAGATGCATTGTGTAATGTATAAAGTTACTGTGCATTTACTTCCTTGAAAAGTGGTTCTGGGATGGGACATTAAACCATGACGCATTAATCATTAGTGCAAACCAATGGCTATCAATTATGGAGAGAGAAGCAGTTTAATGTGATAGGACAAACATTTGTGATAACGTTATAGGTAAAATATTTTGGTTAGGTCTACCAATCCAGCATGAGGTCACCATGGGCAAATTGCATGGGCTCCTTAAAACTCACAAACACAGAAATGAACATTTACCTTACCTAGATGCACTTGCTGTTTGGTCTTTTTTTTCCCTTAAGAATTTCCCTAGATTTCTGAAAATAATTACCGACGCCATCAAGTTTAAACATTTTGTGTGATGAGGCAACTGGTGCTAAAGCTAGACAAACTCTTGGCCCAAACATAGTTAACCCTTGACAAATGCAGCAGGTCACAGTGGAAAAGTGTCATCGTTATTGATCCCTGTTGAGGAAATGCACCTCCCCCCTCCTCTCCAGCGCAGAGGACAGGGGTCAATCAGGCCACAGAGACTCCAGACTGAGAGGGAGTCAGCTATTAGCCTGAGGATTCTGGTGCAAGAAAAACAACTGGGGCCAACAGGAAGTGTGTATCATATGTTGCAGGTCACCAATCTGATCATAGTGTGATTCTAGACCACTACATGGACAAAAATGTCTTCTAAATATATGTGCAGTAATGTAATGTAAAATTCAGTTCATGCAGTGTTCTTAACAGTAAAAACTTTAATAATAAAGTTGATTTATTTAGCACTTATCAAAATAAACTATTACCGGCGTAAGGCAATAAAATACTAAAAGTGAAAAAATGTTAAGAACAAAGGGCAAAATAAAATACCAAATACACATATATATGTACATATGGATTCCCGTATATATGTATGACATATTCAGTGCATATATACATGCACGGAGTAGTGCAGTAGATTATTAAATACAATCAATGTATCTATGCTTCTGCTATCATTATATTTTTCTTTACAAAGGATATGTTAGAATATATTTCTACAATATAGATATCATAAAAATTTATTCATAGCGAGTTTTATACAGACATTCTTATCATTTAAGAGGTAAGAACAATATACTGGGATTAATATTTCATAGTGAATTATTCTTTATTGACAGAAAACATTTTTTAGAGACAGTGAACATCTGCTCTACCATCTGTCTCAAGCCATAAATATCGTATTTAATCTCTAGATTTATTGCATTAAGTGCAGTGACAATGACTGGCTCTATGTGAATGAAACCTGATAGTGAAATCAACATTGGTCCATCTCAATTCTTTGCTCTCTAATACGATCAGTCTAATAGTTTGGTCAACCAGTTCCATGGCATCTGGCGCCAGAGGGCTCTCTGATGTCCAGTGCTAATTAAATTCCTCTCAGTCAGTTTAAATAACCAGTGAGCCCGACTAGCTGTTCGTCACCAGAGACAGAAGGCATCGGATAGTACGTCATGACGGTTTTAGAGAATTACAGCTGGAGCATGATACAGTAAGTTTGAATGCTCAGTTTTTCAGGAATCTATCCAGTTTTAAATTGACTGCACTTACAGAGGGCAAAGGGTTTCACAGTGTGTCCCATTCACACACGTTCACACACCAATAGCACCTCCACCGCTATGCAAGGCACTGTCCTGGCTTTCAGGAGCAATTTGGGGTTCAGTGTAGAGGTGTTCAGCCCATTTACAAACAAATCTTTAATCTTTGCATTACTTTCTCATTAGAAGTTTGTTTAAAAAAAATCAATGCCACAGAAACAATCATGACCATGACAAATACTACTGCTGAGTTATTAACCTTATAATCAGTGTTTGTACAGGGTGAACTGAACATAACAACTTGAACCAGCAACAGACTAAACGTAATACTCAACTGCCGACATTCAAATCAATGCCCATTTTATCAGTGTATTGTTGTGCGTGCTGAGGGGAATTTAATATCTGATCTTAACTACATAGTCATTGGCTATGAAACGTTTTACTGGACAATTAAAATCTGCAAAGTAATTCATGATCGTCACCTTTAGTTCAGTATCATACTGAAGAACACATGTGGCCAGGAGGAGCCGGACATTGAACCCTACGATCAATGACAACATGCTCTACCTCCTAAGCCACAAGGCTGAAATGAATGCCTTCATTACATTTTATGGTTCAGCATACAAGCCTTCTGTTAAAACTGTGGAAAACAAAAAGATTAAGGCAAAAGCCTAGCCACGCTAGCAGTATGGCTCTAGGAATGGCAATGTCATGTCAGTCAGTCTGTCCACCACTTTGGTCCAGGCTGAAATATCTCGGCAACTAGTGGATGTATTGTCATCTAGGCTATTGTCTGATGACGTTTCCGCCTCTGGGAGAAACAGCCAATATTTTTTTTCGGCACGTCCAGTGTAACCAGCGGATATCTGAATAACGGATATCCAGGCCAAGACTTCCTCTTCCATGCACCGGTCATTGTTTACAGTCTGATTAGCAGTCATGGTATCCATCAGCTATCGTCTGACGATGATTTGAATGCAGATAAAATTAAAAAAAGCTAATAAAAAGCTCATCTCTAGGGTTCCGAGACTGATAAAAAGATATAATGTTATCGTCATCAGACGATAGCCGCTGAGTTCCGAGATTGCATTTTGGCCACTGCATTCCGCTTCTTTTGCTCTCCACATAGACTGTTCACCTGCATGCAACCAACGAACTAAAAACAGAAACCGGAACACTTACGATACCAAAGTCTTGTCCCTTGCCTACAGATTCTGCATTCATATGCAGATTAGATCTGTTTATAGAGATTACACAGAGGGTGAATCCTTATGACTTTGGTGATCCCCTGACTTTTCATCTATCCCCACCATTATTATCCGATACTTTGGTTTATGACCCAATACCTGCAAAATTAATGACATTCCCATCAGCCTCAGCTGTACGTTGTGTTTAGTGCTAATTAGCAAATGTTTGCATGCTAACACGGTGCACTAAGATGATGAACATGATAAAGATTCTATCTGCAAAACATTAGAGTTGTCCTTGTGACACAAGTACAGCCTCACAGAGCTACTAGCTTTTCAGTCGAGTCTTGTTTCACGGAGATTACCAATTGCTATATGAAACTCATTCCTTGTTGAAAGTTCTTGCCTAATTTGTAATCTGAACTGGAATCAGACAGGACGTTGGACTTGTGTCATTTTAAACAGTTAAGACATGGCAAAATTAGCTTATTCACTGTGGCAGCCAGGGACCCTGATAACATTCCTGACTTTTTTCACATTGTATGATTTATTCGTTCAGCATCAAGCACTACATTCACACAGATCCTAAACGTGTGATGCTTGGCCCCATGCTCAGGGGTCTCTGACCACCTGGGGCCTCACCCCCTGATAAATCCCTCCATAGTCAGAGGTCCTTGGACAATGGCTCTGTTGGCCCAGTACTCCATCCATCCACCGTGAAGTTAGCTTGTGCCAGTGATTTGAAGACCTTCCCAGGCTTTATGAAGCCCTTTGCCGACAGGGCGAGAGTCAGATAAAGTGACGGAGAGACAGCGAAGGAAAGAAAGATGACTCTTGGCAAGGGGTTTACTCTCTTTTTCTCTCTTGACGTTGTTGTTGGCTGGGTTGATTTTTCCACCGTGTTTTAGTTAGTTTTGCTGTGTATTCTACGAGCTGAACTTCCCAGAAATGAGACAGAAGCAGACCAGTGGGAGAGCAGGAATACCTCATGCTACACTGAAGAATTCACATGGCTTATTTCATTGTGCTTTTAAATTTCAGTTAGCTGCAGGGTATTGCCTGTATTTTGTCGTTATTGCCCACATTAAATGACCTTTTTACTTTCATTTTCTTTGCCTCTCACAAAGGTTCCCTGAGTTCACAATGTAACAAGTAGGAGTACAGTGGGAATACATTTAAAATCAAGTGGTATATATGGGGGCAGTTGTAAAGCAGTAAGTCATCTATACAAGTCATCGGAACAGGACAATAAGCTGTCATCTCTATAGAGAGACCAGCTAATGACTCTGTATGTGCTACTTGTGTACGACGAACGCTCAGCTGAGTCAGTTCAATCAGGCTTTCCTCCACTTCTCACTCCACTTCAGAAGCCTGTGAGCCAGAGCAACTAAGAGTTGCATATTACTGTGGATCACTTCAATCTGAATTTCCATTAGACTCTTCTGGCAGTCTGTCAGTATCAGACTGATGAAAACTACCAGTTGTGAGGAGGATAGTGTGCAATCGGATCAGCAAAAATCATTTATGTTTCAATCTTTTTAAGAAGTGTACGTGCATGGTTTTATAAAATGATTTTTAAATACAAGTTGACTGATTGATTTATGAGGTGAAATGGGGCGTAAATGTGGGTATATGGCATATACTTATGTGTCCATCTTGATTTTAGCCTTTTAAGAAATAGTTTAACCTTCTGGGAATTACGCATCCTGCCTGCACCTTATCATTTCACTGTCAGAAAGAAAGTGTTGTTAAACTATTCATTTGAATTCTGGTGGGGAAAGGTCCCTTCCTTTGCTGTTGTTCTGGAATATGTGAAGTTGACGTTAAAACACAGGTAGCTAATCGTGCATACACACAAGTACAAATACAAATCAAGCACATTATTAAACAATTATTAACAAGTACATTATTAAATCTCTAATGTTCACTGACAACACTGACACTGACAGCAGCTCCAAGGCAAGTGTTGTTGATCAATCTTCTGTGTCCCTGTGTTTTGGTGTGTAAAAATGTCAACTCAAATTGAATGCATAGCCCATAAAGTTGTATTTAATGTACTGTAAAACATTAAAGTAAGTATGTAAAGAATGAAAATGTTATATGTTATGGTCTGACTCTTCAGTCACCAAATCTCAACCTAGATGAACACCCATTGGAGATTTTGGAGCAATGTATTCCATCATCATCAAACACCAAATGAGGGATTATCTTTTGGAAGAGTGGTGTTCTTCCCTCTGGTAGAGTTAAAGAGACTTGGAGGATCTATGAGAAGGAGCACTGAAGCTGTTCTGCAGGTTTTAGTGATCATTGAGGAGGTTCTACAGGTGCTTTAGGTGGTTGATGTGGTCACTGAGGAGGTTTTAGCAGTCTTGTAGTTGGTTCTAGTGGTCATTGAGGAGGTTCCGTGGGTCCTGTAGGTTGTTGTAGTGGTCATTTAGTAGGTTCTAGGCATCATGTAGTGTGCCTTAGAGAGGTTTGAGGGGTCCTTTGGGTGCTTGAACATCTATGTGGGGGATGTGTTACACTGTGTCCTAACTGAATACGATGAGAGCGAGTGTCAGCGACATCCATCCATTCCCTTACGGGCAAACTCCCATGACACCCCCCCCCCCCCAACAACTCTGCAAGCGTAAAGTCCACTGTTCCATGTCCAGGGCGGAATACGCATTGCTCCTCCTGAATCTGCAGTTCGACAATATTGATGGACCATTGGATGGTTTAGTGAACTCCTCGGATCGGCCCCGCCATGGTCCAATGTTACGCGATAGTTGGACGCTCACAGCGCTCTCCAACAACACCATCAAAACACCAAAAGAGGGATTATCTTTTGAAGGATTATAAGAGTTCCAGAGACTTTTAGAATCTACGACAAAAAGCACCGAAGCTGTTCTGGAGGCGTGTTGCAGAAAAAACACCTTACTAAGACACGTTATGTTTACTTTTTTCATTGCATTCATCTCCCATCTATACTTATAGCTTTAGTATATAGTATTGATTTGGAACGGGGTCTGCTGGTGAAGTGACCGGCGGAGGCAGAGCACTCGTCTCCTCAGACAGACTCTTCCGGCAGAGCTGTGGTCCTCCACAGCTGACTCCATCATTCAGTCCCAGGTGCCCTTGTCTGGCTCCATGGGGCCGGGTGACATCATCGTCACCCCCTCTCCCCTCTTCCCCTCCTGCTGTCTCTAATGGAGGCCCGGAGCTGGTGAAGGGGCCTTGTGAATAATTTAGGAGCTCTGGTGCACTTTATAACCTGGCCTGCAAGGCTAGCCGGGACATTCACCCTAAGTGCATTAGTATAATAGTCAGGGAGGAATCTAGACTTTATTGACTAATACAATCAATAACTGTGCTTCTGTTTGCTGTTGAGTCCCTGGAGGTTGCTGTGTGTATAGAATGATGGACCAAATTAGCAGAAAACACTCATGAGAGCGACAAAAAAGTAACCCCCCGCAATTACACTTGGAGGAAAATTGGTTTATCCCGGATTCTGTGCGAAACGATGAGCAGATGCTGTCTGTCTAAATAATTGGAACAATTTTATTCATTCATTCATTTCTTGATGCTATTGAGCGAGGAGCCATCTGTAACAATCATAAACATAATTTCCACACGCCAAGGCAAAGAAGTTCCACAGTTCTGCATGTATTCAGTGTCTGAGCCGACCAATTTGAAAAAGGAAAGAGCTCTATAATCAAGTTAATTCAGTGTCGTTTTAGAGAAGAGAATGATGTGACAAATGGCCTAATTATCCCAGGAGAGTCCTCGAAATATTCAGAGGAGAAGGAGCTCACCTTCATGAGGTGAAAGCTGAAGGGAAAAAAAGGGCTCCAGTTTAATTTACCAAAGTGTTTACTCAGCACTGTACAGAGAGCGCACACTGTTGTTAACATTGTTCGAAGTAAGCAACACAAAAATGAAAAGTGTGCGTTTGCGCTGATATATATTTGATTTGGTGACAGCCAGACAAGTGTTGTAGTGGAACGTGTAATATACATTCATCAAATATATTTATTTTCACAACTTATCCTGAGAAACAATCCAGTTTTCCATATAACTTTTCCATTAATATGAATAATGTGATGATATTATGTTCGAGTGTGTGATTATGTTGGTATGAGAATGTGTGGGTTTGTTTTTTGGCATTTGTATGTTTGGTGTTGTTGTAGTTTGTTTCTGGTATGTCCATTCATATTTACTGTTGCTGCCGTTATTGTTTGTGCAGAGTTTCTGTCACTTTAAAAGACTGTGTGGCTGCTTGGGGCACCTCAAACACCAGGAGGTCCCACAAACATGCATGTTTTTAATCTTTCTCATCATGACAGGTTTAGAAGACAGGTAGTGTATTTCTGCAGAATTTGGGTCATAGAAATCCTCAGTTAAACATCACTGGGTGGAACAGAAATTCTAAAAATAGTACGTAATGATTTTTATCATGCACAGATTTCTAGAAGTGTACAGATGGATTCAGGCTGGATAGGTTCATATAAGAAGCAGTGGAGGTGCCAAGGTCCAGTGGCGGACGGTCTCTGTCAATCTCTGTGTCCCATGCAGACAACAAAGGAGACGGCCAAGTGACCCCCAAAGGTTGATTTACAATGTGTCAGCAGGAGCAGGAGTATTCCCCTCCCGTCCTCCCGGAACACTGAGGATTTATCACAGCTCAGAGGTGACGTTTGCCTGGCAGCCTGACTCACCAAACAGGTCAGATTACAACATACTGTAGATGCCAGGAGACATCTCTGAAGGGCAGCCATGCTGGGTGTTTACATGACTTTGAAATGAAAGGAAAAAAATGGCACTATTACTACTTTATGTGGAAGAGAATTTAAACATTTCATAACATCCATCAAGGCAATTTGTGTTGGTTTTCTCTGTGTAGAATGCTCCTTTTTCAGGATTTTGTGGCAAAAATGTTTCCAAATATACATTCAAAATCAACAAGGCAAATGTTAGAACCTAAGTACTGCATTACATGGCTCACGAACCAGCCCATTGTCATCACAGAATGGAATAATGCACTAACAAAACACCAATCACAGCACCAACCACTAGATTCAAGGGCAGTCTTGTTCTCATTATTACCGATCTCGTAAATCAAAACACAAACACTGGCCCAAGTCCCTCTAAGCTGCTTTACTTAGTGTGATAGAACCTCTGATAGTTGCGGTGCGTGACAACATAAAGTTAATATCCCTTTAGTGATTATTATGTTCCACAGTGATGTTAGATTAAAATACAGGGATCAGTCTGACACGTACAAACTATTGGTGCTTAGGTCAGTCTGATGTAATGTGAACATCAAGATGTGCTGTAGGGGACTGCTGGTCACTGCATTACTGACGCCAGATTTACAACAATTTAAAGACAAGATGAAGACTGCTGCTTGACAAGATGACACACGTGATTTGGCCAGCTCCGACTGTTGAAGCCACATCGTCTCTCTCCTATCTCCTTCTGTCGCTTTCTGCAGGTATTTCTGTCTCCAGAGCTGTTGAGTGTGAATCTATGATTGAGGGCCACCTACTGCCCCCATGTTCCTGCTCGACAACCACTACTACAATTATTATTAGCCTTATTATTCCTGTCATTATTATTACTATTATTATTTTATTAATATTAATATTATTACCACTACCATGACTTTTACCATTATTTTAAACATCTACGTGGAATTTGGTTTTGAAGTTGACACGGAAGTTGCCATAGTGTTTCCAAGGAGCCCTTCATTTTTCAACTTTTCCCCCCCAAGACTGACTGGTTACAAAACCCATAATTGTTTCCTCACACACCCAAGAAAACTGCCAACCAGAGGATATACAACTTACCAAACTTACCACGAGTCGAAGGGAGAAAAGACAATGGACGAGTCCCCCAATTTGTGTTATGCCACGTCTAGGGTTGGCGGACACACAACATGAGAAAGACCCATCTTCCCCAAGTCCCAAGTCCCAAGCAGCCACAGACACAGATTTAACAACAGGTGTTTATTTACAGTGTGTTTTGAAATAAATGGAGCTAAACAAATTGCATAACTTACCTGCCTAACTCAATTAAACAGGAGAAAACAGGATCAACAAAAGCGGTAGCCCACCCCTACAAGGACAAAAACCATCAGCATTGCAGAGTTTTGACAAACTACAAGGCACCCTGTGGCAACAGAGCCAAGCGTAGCTAGTTGGAAGAGAGATGAGTTCTGCCCAATGCACCACTGTCGCAGTCTTGGCTCTTTATATAGGTAATATAGTCAATCGCCTGCAGGTAGTGGTAGCCCGCGGACCAATCACCTCCGCAGGCTGGTACATACCTATTTGCATACATTCCCACTCACACACCTATCACACCAGCCTGGTATCACCAAATGAGGTATGAATAACACTCCACAGTGTCTTAAGTCATTTCGCGTGTAATCACCACGCATTTCTTTCTTTTCACATGTAATTTCACGCCATTTAGTCTGTACTGACTCATGTTGTGTTATTTTATGTCATAGGGAAAAAATATCTCGGGTGGCGTAGTATAAAGAGCGACAGTCCGTGTAGGGAGGAGTTCGGGGTGGATGGATATGGAATATGGATGCATGGGTCCATGGGTCAAACAAACACAGGACTTTCCCCCGGGAGGCCGCTGTTTGTGTCTTGTGTGAAACCAAAAGTCAACGTTGACCAAACCCAAACCATGATCTTTTCCCAAACCTAACCAGGTAGTTTGGATGCCTAAACCTAACCAAACTACAGCTGTTTCACAATGTTAACCACATATATTTATACCATGATGATGAAGGTCACCTGACCAAGGTCATCTGACCTCAGCCTTTCCTGCACGTCCAAAACTCATGAAATGCGCCATCTCTGACAGCGTTAAATTATGATATCACGCAATCCAATGATATCACGTTTGGTCACACATCATGCCATGAGATTTTCACTGATGAGAGACACACAACATATCAAAGTATGACCACAGTCGTTACAGTGGCCATTTCCCTGTTGCAGTTTTTTCATGGATGACATCACCATTTTTAATCCCACCTACAAAGCTCTGATTGGTCGATACTTTCTCTAACCGGTCTGGAACCAGCCTACAAAAATGCCCTCATCACATCAGAAATAGGTTTTTCTAATGCAATATTTGGTGCAGACACCTACCTCAACAAGTTCCAAATGCAACTGTTAGATCCCTGATTGAAATACAAAACTGAACTCAGTACCTCCCTTCCAGCATTGTAGTTTTTCCTCCTTAAACAACGTCCAGCAACAAACTACGGACCAAATATTTTAATCCCCAGAACTTGTGTAATGAAGACAAGTGGGAAAATCGCAGTTGGGGAAGTGAACAGTCCAGCAGTCCTCACATCCCTCGTAACCACACCGTATTCTGAAGTGGTCCAGCGGAGCTGCTCAGTGGCCAAAAATAACCTCTGAGAGCTCAAGCAAAACAATAACTTCTTTTTGTCTCCCCCAAAACAACATCTCTTGCTAAAGCGTGCAATATGTAGTAAAAATTTCGATTTCTACAGTGGCTTTTTTTGAATGACTTAAGTTTACTAAATAAATGGTTGTCACAGGACTTTTTTCCCCCTATGTGTTGAAAGTAGCTAGAGCTGTCTTGAAATGTTCCATTTTTGTTTCCATTGCTTTGTCCACTTAGTAGCTGTTCTGGGGCTGATAAAGCTCATTTAATATGATAGAAAGCTCCGGAACATCTACTATATGGTATATTTTTTGTGTCAAATGATTCACAGACGACATAGAGGACACATAATGGGCACAAACATACATTCTTTGATATCGGCATTAAAAGATCAAGCTTTCGCCTCCTCTTCCAAAGTACTCTCAGAATGTGTCTTTGGAAAGGGACCACACCATTCTCCTGTCTCCGACGATTAAACAAACATGTAAGTGTGACCTCAGTCGTGTGGAGACGACGGCTTCCTGCTCGCCATTCAAACCGAACACGGAGAGGTTAATAAGGTGGTCTGGAGAAAACTCCTATTCGCACCTGGCATCAGCACTCCACTGTTCTGGCCACAATGGGAGCCTTTCTTTCCTCCATGTGACATTGAGTGTCCCAGGTCAGTAAAGTTCAGAAAGCACATGATTTTTATTTGAAAATCTATAAATTGTGAAAATGAATGCCCCCGTGTTTATTTGTGCTTCACTCCACTCTCAAGCCCAGAGGCCTCATTCTGCTTGCCAGCTGCCAACCTATTAACACCCCACAGAAACCCAAGCAGCGCTGCCACGAGCCGGCTGTTTGTTTGACTTTGTCATATTGAATTGAGACACGCAGGCTTGGTGGATGGGAGGCGAGAATGGGCATTGACTCATTTTGAAGGGTGCACTTGTTAAATCTCTGGCCAGCTTGGACGATGTTTAGACTGGGAAGGCGTTCCAAACTTTTGACTCTGGTCTTAGGCGATCCGCCTGTGGGTGAGATCTGTATTGCTGAAATACTGAGAGGTCTGAAGCCAAGCTTTGCATTCTTTCTGGACCTCAGTGCTGACTCGCAAATTCAATTTAATGGGGATAGCTTGAATAAACATGGAAAAGGACAGAAGCATTTGGGCTTTAAGGACACTG
This sequence comes from Coreoperca whiteheadi, assembly GCA_011952105.1. Classification (NCBI taxonomy): domain Eukaryota; kingdom Metazoa; phylum Chordata; class Actinopteri; order Centrarchiformes; family Sinipercidae; genus Coreoperca; species Coreoperca whiteheadi. The sequence continues at coordinate 6,417,123 of CM022482.1, read as the reverse complement.
AAATGTGCACGAATACATAAACGTAGCAGCATCGACTGAGAACGGGTTAAAGTCACTCACCAGGAGTCCGTGCAGTTTGAACAGAGAGGGGGGGTTACCATATATGACCTCCAGTTGGCTGAAGTCTCACACTTAGGTTACGTGATCAAACCTGAGCCAGTACCATTCAGTTTAGAAGTCTGAAAGATGCGTTTCAGTAGCTTTAAGCAGTGCTGACTAAGAGCGCTGTGGTCAGCTCAGCTGTGATACACAGTACGTTACTTGTTAAAAACTTATTATGAACGGTGATGCGTCCAATTACTGTTGTACTGAAGTGCCTCTGAATGGCGATGTGACTGCTTAGCTTAGGAACGTTGAAGTGAATGAAAGACCGTCAGAGACTACGAATCTTTGAACTGAACTGATTCGAAATGGTTCGGATCAGCAAAGTGATTTGTGATTTCCGCCTCTGGTGGCTCCATGAGGCTGTACTTATAGGCGCAGCGGTGTTTTGAGCTAAACGCTAACATTAGCAAGCTAATATGCTCACACTGACAATGCTAGCGTGTTGATATTAAGCAGGTATGATGTTCACCAGCGTTATATTTCCCCACCCGTTTGTGCTGTGATTGGCTATTACTCATTACGACGCAAAATACATTTCAAGATGGCGCCACGGACGGCTGCCTCTGTGTTTTGGTGCGCACTGTTTGGTCGTGTTTTGCTTGTAAATATACTGTACATATTCCTTACTGTTATTTTGAGACCATTCAGGATATTGTAATATAACTATGTCAACAAATGACTATCTGTTGGTGTAATTATCACAATTTCATTTCATAATGAAGTTACTTATATTTCCTGTATACGATAGACTATTCAACAAAATAAAAGACTGTACATTAAAAAAAAGAACCAAAGCAAATGTAGTTTGAGAAAGCAGTAATAACTCAACTAGAAGATTCTGACTGTTGAAAGACCAATGGAGATATATGGCGTTTAATTTGACATGTGACCCATAAAATGTATTAAATGATTAACAGCCGAACGCAATGCAATTAAAGCTGCCTTCTAAGAGATTTTAGTAAAGTTTAATTTTAGTAGCAGGCTTATGATTTCCACTTACAAGCCTCTTGCCCAAGAAGTTGATTAACAAGCCGCTTTGTCAAGTTTCGACGCCAATGGAATTTATTAGGCTACGGCAATTTTACCACCGCGTTTTATTTCAATTAGCTGGGAGTTAGGCAACTCAGGCACTGCCAGAGCCGCCCCCCCCCCCCACTGAGCTTCACAACGGCTCTTCAGAAACCTATGGGTGACGTCACGGAGACTACGCCCATGTTTTATACAGTCTTTGGGTAAAGGCAGAAATCTCAGAGGCCATGCTTTAACCTCACACATAAAACCAAAACTATTTGCATGGCTAGATATCAGAAGGGTTGACTGATTACAAACCTCCCCCCCCAAAACATATTTAATTTGGGTGAATTGAGCCTTTAAGCATGTTAAGGTTAATAGCAAATGTGATGTTTCAGCGTTCAGTTGCTGAGTTGTCTTGAACTGCACAGCCACTATGTACAATTTTCCATCATAATAAATGTCACCCAGCTGAATCTTTGTCAGAAACGCCAAATAGCGTTCCAGGCAGCTGCAAGTGTATGGTTTGGAGCCCCCGCACAGGAGGAATCTGTCTCGTAAACCGATACGGCTGCCCAGTCATGACCTCAGCCTCCGACTATGAATCCGCAGTATGAGCTGTGTGTTTAAAAGCCCGGCTTTTCAGGATAACCGAGGCTAATCATCATGTGTCTCCGTGGAGAACGACAGAAAGCTCAGAGCTGAATGGATATACGGGATGTGCTTTTCAGGTGTCAGCCTTATAGCCTATATGTCATGTTAGGTAACAGACACACAGTTTATATTCTAAGATCAGCGTTGTGTCGAACAATTTAGCATTATATAACTAAACTATCTAAACATGGTTTGGCTGTTTTTCTACCTCAAGACATTGAAAGTACCACTGATCTTTTATGAGGAATTTACTCATATTTCACTGTATGAACTACAATAAACCCAAACCCAATAATGTTTTTCCCCTTTCAGCAGCAGATGATTCCTGGTCTCTGCCTATACAGTGACCGATGCATTCAAGCGGTTATCCAGCAGGCCTTTTAAGAGTGATGGCCTTATGATCCTGATGATGTACACAGTGACTCACGTCAAGATGGCAGGTGGTCTTGTACAGCAAAGCTCTCCTGGCATCCCCTTGGGGGTGGGAGGATGGATTTTGGTGGTGGGGGGCTGGTTCCCCCAGAGTCTCAGCTGTGAATGGGTTAAAGTGATAATAGCTCCCACTCTGCTCTGTCCATTTGCTTTAAATACTTGTGGCCTGATGTGATGTCGTTGAAGAGGGAGCCTTTGCATCTGCAGCTTACAGGATTAGTGGATGCTCATGAGTTGGTGATGATTACACATTTCTAGATACAGTACATTTTCTGGAAATTAAACTGAGAAAACATTTAAAAATATGAAATAACCATATTGCTTTAGTTAAGTTGAAATAGTCAAGGTACTTAATTTTACAGGGGGGAAATCTTACAACTCCTTAAAGCTGTCCTGCTCAGACTTGTTTTAAACAAGAGACATCACAGTAAGAAAAGCTTGTGTAAATATAATGGCCCAATACCATTTAGCTGCTTCAATACCACAGCTGCTCACATGACAAAATGGCTGCTGTGGCAAAGGATAGAGATATTTAATACTAAATTTTAAAGACTGCTAACTTGAGTTCTACAGATTGTTTAACATAAGCTCACTGAGTGAGACATTTTGCAGTTGAAAATAGTCAATGTGCACTGGCAGACTATGTACATTGACATTTCTGTTCTGCAAATTGTTACTCATCTGCTTAATAGCGCTGCAATGAGTCGATCTAGTTCTGTTGGACAGTTACAAGCACTCAGACTGGGGCACAGAGCCCGTCAGCAAGAGGGCTAGAGTTTTTGTGGAACTAAAATTAGATTAAGTGTACTGATGGCAAGGGTATCAAGGCCTAGGTATGCACTGTTCAGACAGACACCTGCAAAAGTCTTGCCAAGAAAAGAAAGCACGGTGTTTGCTTTGAAAAGTTGGAGAAAGCTTATCTTGTCCTGGGTTTACCCTCAGAATGGAGGGTCTTGTGCTCCAAAACCTGACATGTAGGCAAGTAATTGTTCAGTTTATGGGGGTACCCACTGCATTATTACCAATTGCTTAGTGGGACAAAAGTTGAAGGTAGACCCACCTAAAAGGGGTGGTTTTTTTAGACCGCTCAATATGACACATGGCAAAGAACCGGAAGCTCAAAAGACCGCAACTTTAAGCCTAGTCTTAGAGCAACCTCTAGTGGTGAGAATTAATGACAGAAGCGAGTGTCTGGTCAGAACCATTTAATAGATGCTTTAAGGAAGTAAAACCCATTAAAAGTATTGCTGTACATTTTACACAGTCACACAACACTATTGACTAAAAACAGCACACTTGTCCACTGGACCCTTTCAAAGCATGCTACAGGTTTTTGATTTGCAGCAGTTACATCAAGCTGTCAAAATAAAGGACTTAAACATGGTAGGGACAAAATTCGTGACTTGTCAAGTTACATTGAGTGCCGACTAGGCAATTGTGTTCAATGATACTCTGAAGATTCAGTCAGCTAATGTGAGTAGTGCATTAATGATCCATGTTGTTAGATTGTGAAAAGTGATTTAGCTTGGCAATACAGTTGTAGCTGACTGAATCTCATGCCGAGTAAATACATCTGATAAGGTGACATGTTCACTTTATGGAAGAGCAAGTCAACTGCCATTTTATGTTGCCAGAGGTCTGAAGGCCAGCTTTTAGAATGTAAACATTAAGTTTACCTTGTAGCATGCTTTGGGAAAAAACATTAAAATTACACTGTTCAGTTGGTTAACATACTAACCACTGACATGGCCCTCAATGTGCTGATTCTTCAGCCACAAAGAGAAATAAAAAAAAAAACAACTTTAGTTACAACTGTACAAGTCAGCACATTGTGCTGGAGACGTCACCTCACTGGGTGAGTTGCTTTGCAAGATCCTTCACCACTGAAGACTTGAGCTGTGAGATGGAAGCAATCCTCATCTGCTTTGAAGTAGAGTACTTTCCTTTAATTGCCTGCAAGAATAAAAAAAATAAGCCCTTTAAACCTATACTGATTTTATTGGGCACACATAGCCCCTAATCAGGTAGACTTGTGAGCAGTTTCATGTAGGAAATATGTTTTGAGTTCCTACATGAAACTGCTTGCAAGAAATCCAGGGATCATTAAGTAACCAGGTCATGATATCTGACAGACACTGCCGAGTCCCCCCCCAAAAATGCATTTTGGCGCTTTGAGCACCACAAGCGATGTGCCATATTAGTTTTATATTTGAGGCAGCCAGCCAGTGTTGCCAACTCAATCTGGCCTGATAACTCAGGGAAACCGAATTCTGCAAGTTTATTACTTACCATGTGCTTGGTCAGCCCATCGTTCACTTTCACAACATTTTTGGCAATGTGTGCCATCACAGGAATCAAACTCTCTGCTGTGTAGTCCATGTAATGCTGCAGCGTCACATCCTACGAGACGTTACAGAACAGTCATCCCTGAAAGTCAAAACTATGCCACATTTTTCCTACTTTGACAGCACACAGAGTAGATAATGTCAATTTATTAACTACCCTTTGCTACTAGAAGCAGACTTGACCTGGAGGCCAACAGATCAGGCTCTGTTGTAAACACATTGTATCGTGCATGTTGAAGACTGACAATTGAGATGTCTCCACTCTCCTTTATCTACCCAAGAGCACTGATGATTGTTATATTGACAGCCCACTTGGTCTCTCTTGTCACAGTTCTGTAACAAAAAGCTAAAGGAGCCTTGACCAAGTCTTACGGTTTATATAAAAAGGCATATTGGTTGATAGCTATGGTCTAATCACGTCTATGCAGCCTGCCGAGCTGTAGTAGTTTAGAATAAGATCTTGTAGACAAAAAACAAAACCCTAGAGCTCTTAATGACACTGTTGACCAGTAGTTAAACTCACCCAGTCGCCAGAATCCAAGATCTTGAGCGTTACAGCCAAAGCAGCACTTGCCACCATGGAAGGTGGGAAGTGAACCATCTCATAGTCAACCATAGTGAGCTCCAGGAGGTATTTTGCCAGGGTGTGTTGCTCCGCAGTTACCTGAGGGGAGGGACCGGTCAAGAATAGACATTAGCGGCTGGTAAAACCATGTCAAACTACTGAATCTAGTTTCTGCTACAAACTTCATAAATCTTTGAGGCCCTTCTGAGGAACTGCAGGGGAAGAGGGCGGCCTAGCTGGAACTTGAGCACCCTGAGGATTGTCATTTCCATGTCTCTGATCTGTGCGGTGGTGTAGGCCCTGTCAGTCACATAGGCAAAGTCCGAGATCTCCGGGGGATACATCTCCTCGTATTTGGACGCAAGGAACATGGCAGTCACGCCGACCAGCTGCAGCTGCTTCTTGGGGACTGGGTGGTCCTGTTGGTAGTGCAATCAGGCAGACTTTAGAAACTGGGTGGCATGTAGCGTGCAAGGACTTTCAGCTCCAGGAGAGGCTGAGTTTCATCCAGAAAAGTAAATTGGCTAGAGTTTGAGACTTTTACTCACCTGAAGAAAGCGGTCAATGATTCCCACAGTCATGTACATTGTCTCCTGCAGCAGACGGAACTTGAGGCTCACTTGCACTAGCCAGTCAATGAGAATGGCCCGCATGTTACCAGTCACCTCCTGACCCTGCAGATAGTTGGGCCTGATGTTCTGCTCAACCTGATAAACACAAGGAGTGGGTTAATATATTTAACACTTTATTGGCATGGGAAAACATTTACATTGCTTAACAAAGGCCCTTTGAATTAAATAGACAGATTTAGCCAGAAATGGGGGGTGGGGGGGTGGAGGAACATTTACTTGCCTCAAGCTGGCGAAGGTACTTGTAGATGTCTTTCACATATTCACTGCAGAGCATGGGGTTGTCGTAGTCATCTGCATCCACATCCCTGATGGCCGTGTGAAGCATGACGTCAGAGAACGCTTGACAGAGGTCGGCAGGCTCACAGCCAGAAGTCTCCATTGGAGTGGGGGATGCCGGTTCAGGCAGAACCTGGAACAGTGGAAACCAACGAAAATGTAAGAGCCACACCCGGCAGTCATTTGTCTCAATGGTCAGGAAGCCACTGGCATGTCACTCACCTGCACCGCGGGCTCAGGTTCAACCTTGGGCGCAGGTTTAACCGAAACAACATTTTTTGGTTGCTCAGCAACTGCTTTTTCAACCTTGGGGGCGACTTTGGTCTTCTTCGTTGCCTCTGCCTTGACAGTCTAAAGATGAAAGAGATGGATTAGTTTGTCTCAAGTCAGAGCTGAAATTGCAGGTTATTTTAAGCAAACTAATTAGGGGCTATTATCCAGCGCCTCTTATGAAGATTTGCTGACTTGGTCATCCACAATAGTTAAGTGTGCCAGGTTTTTATTATGGTCAGACAACACAAGATTGTACCTGGGCAGTTGTAACATGCAATAACCTCTCTCACCACTCAGGATAATTGATGACTAAAATCAGGAGACTCACCCCTACTTAAAATGCAAGTGCGTCCGAAAAGGGGTAAGGTTACTGGGAATGGTGCTTTTATTTAACGCCCCCCCCAATAAAGTCTTATTGAGAGACCTGAAAATACAGGGACACATCTTTTTCAAGTTAGTATGAGGCCACAAGGTAACGTTATATAAGTTAGCTCCTGCCATCAGTGTATGAATGAGGTGAATGTGATAGTGTAAAAGCGCATTGAGTAGTCGAAAGACCAGAAAGGCGTAATACAAGTAACGTTACAGTCCATAACGTTAGAAAATTTTGAATGCATGGCTATAACGTTAACACATTTGCTTTGTAGCACAAAGCTCAGGGTTTAACGTTTAGAGGGCCCATTTACTCGTCATCTTCAATCGGAAAGAAAACACCGAACCCCCGAGACGCAGTAATTAAAGCCACCTTTACCTTTTTCTGCGCTTCTTTGTTGACTGCGATGTTTCCGATTTCGCCGAGCGCCGCTCGAGGCTTCAGTGTGGGCCCGGTCACCGAGCAGGCCTTTCCACCGAGGTCAGTCCTGGTAGAAGCCAAGCGGTTCTGCAGCAGGATAAACAAAAACAAACAAAAAAAAGCATGAAGCGTTAAGTTACATTGCGTGTTTATGGGTTGCGGAGTCTCTAGTCGAATTCTTCTCATGGAACGGTTGCACGAGAGCAAACCCCACAGCGACGCACGAGGGCATCGTAAGTATCTGAAAGAAAATAACATTCCTACAAAGACATAGACTCTAAATACTTTCCAATCATGATTAACAAAACAAATAAAAAACGGCTTAAAGTAACGTTACTTACTCTAGTCACTCGAAGAGCCATTTCGAAACGTGCGCTGCTTCAACAAAAAAGAGACGACTAATCGCAATGGCGAATGATGCGGCGTAGCTTTCAGATTCAGCGTCTTGGTTTAAATCCTCGCTCCCTACAAGCTGATTCGCTGTGCCCTGATGTCTCGCAGCACCTGATTGGTCGAGCGCATCTGTTTCAAATGCGTTTCCCGGACTACCAGGGGTCACGTGATTTAGTTTTTTTGTTTTTCATTCGCTTCCTTCTCCTGTTACGTCCTGCTTGTTATTTATCACACTTTCTAAAGCTTACGTGCTCTTTTAATTTGTACTTTACATAAACGAACAATATAATGGACACGGAAAAAAAGGATTGGTGTGGGTTAATAGGGCCGGGGAGGGGGGTATGACGCGTTTTTGGCTACATGTGTTGTTTGATTATGCATTTTGCCTTGGCAAGTAATCAGCAGTTAACGTTATCAGTCGGACCAAGGCTTTACTTTCTCAATCACCCCTCCCCCTACCCCAAAGACAAGCACATACACACGGATAGGCCCAGTGCTTTCTTATTTTAAATGTGTTCTTGAACAAGTATGGGAAGCCTAGATGACCAAATAAAGTAAATAAAAACAACATCAAGTATGGAGTCAGGCCACCACGTGCCTCCAGAACAGCCTCAGTGCTCCTTGCCAAGTCTGTGAAACTCTGCTGGAGGGATGAAAACCCTTCCCCCACAAGAAACTCCCTCATTTATACATACATGGCCAAACATAACAAAATATAGCCTCAGAGACAGTCACAGACATCACTAAAGAGATTTGAAGATTATATTCTAGAATTTGGTTTTATGGAGATGGTGGTAGGCGTTGCATTGTCTTAGACGTAGGTCCAAAAGCCTCCATATGTGTGAAACTGGGTTGAGATCTGGCGACTGGAAGGGCCGTAGCATTTCATTCCCACCATTTTCAGTCACCATGCCCCGGTGCACAGAAGCATCTGTATTTGACATGTTTCTCCGCTCACTTTGTCCCCCCTACTGTATCTCTGAGTCGTGTGCAGAGCAAGTTTTTCCCCCCCACCAAATTGGCAAGCTTATGGAAATATAGAAATTATATAGCCTTTTATACACATAGTGTCTTTGTTTCTTTCCTTCTCTCTATCAAGCAACAACAGAATGATACAGTGTGTTTTAGATACCGGATTTGAAAATATCTTTGGTCTTCACTCAAGTAATCTGCTATAACAGAACAGAGCAATTCCGACGTCAAACATATTTCCACATCGCTGTAATCATTTTATTATCGGTTAAAGTATGCACTTTCAAGCTGTATTTTCTCCCAGGGGGATCAATATGTGGAACTCCTTACCCACATAACTCAAAATGGATCATGTACTGGATCATTTAAAACTCAAGTTGAAGCCGCTTTTAAAGGATCGGTCACAGAATCCTAAATTATCTGGTGCTTGCCATTGAGTTTTATTGTGTCACTGTTTGTGTTTTGTGGTGTTTTGTTGAGCATTTTTATGAAGACAAACTAGTATATTCTGAAACTTGTTTTCTTGGATCTGCAGAAAGCAATTCTGATTACATGAGCACTGCTGCTTAAGTGTAAGCAACAACGGGGTCGAATCTATGGTCCGTCTACTTGGCAGAAGAAGCAGGTTTAATGCCCTGTAATAGCCTGAACTCTTTTGCGGCCAATGGCTATACTCCAACACCCCAGCCTTCCAATCAGAGGATCACAATTTCCGTGACGTCCACCGGAAAAAGAGAGGACGCAGACGCATCACGTAAAGCAAAACAGATGCCACTACAGGCACAATCGGCGACAGAGGACGTCGACGGAATTAGCCAAAGGTACTCCCAGGCGGAGTGGGGTATATCTGCGTGGGAAGGCTGAAAAGAAAGGCACCATCAACGACTCACCTAGACGGCCCTAGTTAGTTAGCTCCGACAGAAACCTAGTTATTCTGCCAATCCAAAGAAGTTTCTTGAAAAATCAACATTTCTCGGACACAGAAGGTAAGTTAACTTAAACCATAGCCAGCTAGCATAAGTAGTTGTTTGGGGAAGTGAACAGTGAAATACTGACGTTAACAAAAACAATCCTAAAGTCACATTTTAGCTGTAAGTGAGTAGCCTCGACGTTAATGTAAAATTGTCTTACTTGGCTAGCGGGGATTAAAGACGTGTTCCGATTGGCTAACACGTGTCGCTGAAAACTTTCCTTCTCCCAACTGCGAGGTCGGCATTTAAGAATGAACGTTTAATGCAAATTTCGCATGTTGTAACAGCTAACTGGCTACTTAACCTACCATTAACTTTAACGTGTTTGGGGTTTTTTGCCACCACAGACCCGTCCACTAACTAAAAACAAAGACACTCTGTGTTTAACTAGGCTAACGCTAATCTGGTAGCAGCACCACCAGCATCGGCATAACTCATTTAGCTAACGTTACTCAAGTTAACGGTACCCTTGTTCTCTAGCTGTGTCACGGGTTTGCGATTATTTGCTGCGTCCGCTTAACCGTTTCGAATTCACGCACTTATTTCCCATGGTAATTCCAATACTCATAAATGCACTTTGTTAATGTCACGATACTCAGTTCGTCTGTGGTGGGAACAAAAACAAAGAACAGCACAAGCAAAGGCAACAACAGTGCTAACAGTGTCTTCTGTTTCAGCTAACCTCTAGCATGCTAACATTAGCGAGATCACGAGAATCTGCTCACACGGTGGTTGTGGCTAACCATCGTTAGCATACGAGCAATTGGACTAAACCATAAACCAAAACGCCGCTTTGGTTGTGTTTCTTCACTAGAACATTTTAGAGCGGGATGCAGAGGTGATAGTGTCCATGCTACCCAGTGCCATGGAGCATAGCTTTTTAGAGAAAGGCGTTAGCAGCAGCCATTAGCTTGCTAGCATGACTCAGTGGATTTGTAGAAGTAACACTGTGGTGGCCCGGTATTTGTCGTGAATCGGCCGAGATCAATTATATTGGTTGTTCAAACCACCTCCATTAAGCACATCTAACTCGAGAAGAGGTTATTTAGCATCGGGATGATATTAGCCAGGTTGCCAGTTCGATGTTAGCATGCCTCAAGTACCACCACATTTTGGGGTCAGTGACTCATTTTGGCTTTTGTCTCTGTGATGACCGTGCTCGACTCTTACTGCGATCTACAGGTGCTGTGCACATTTCAGAATCTGGCCCATTCGCTACACGGTCCAAACTGTGCAGGATTTTGAAGCCTCTTTCTTAATTACGTGTTTGGTCCCCGGGGTTTGAAAGCTGATGGTATCTTTTGATGGGGGAACCCATTATGACGAGGATACACATGTTGGCATGATACCGGCTCTGTTTTCAGAACACTCGAGGTTAACTATAAATATCACAGCCTTGAGATCACATTGTCACATTGCACTCCTGTGACAGAGGAAAGCCACCATACACCGGTCCATGTGAACCTGGAGCTGCATGGAGCACCGCAGTCTGCACACACACGCACACGAAGGTGCAGATTGCAGGGGTGTAGTGAGGACAGTCTTTGGGAGAGAAGGAAGCCTCTTGTGCAACTTACCCAAACCTGAACTTGGTGATGTGAATACTTCCATTTTTGTGGTTCCCCCAGGTTTTTACCAATCATTATTAACCCCCCCCCGCCCCCCCATCCTCAACTTCCTTTATTGTCATTTTGAGGCTGATGCAAGTTCATGTTTACTTGAGTAACTTTGGCTAGAGAAGAGGGGACTCATAGACTCTGTGTTCTACTGGAGTAACCAGTACTTATGTCAATATTAGCTTAACATTCTGTTTTTTAAGCCCACACGTTTGTCCTTTACATGCCTATTTGTGACAAAATAGGTACACAGGAGCTTGTAGTCAAGATTTCAACTCATTATACTGGTAATTGTACAGCTGGGAGTTTTATTTTCTTTATACTTATGCTGATACAATTAGCTACAGAGTTGCACTGCTGAGAGACTTTGACAAATATAAGCATGTTTTTTGTTTTGTTTTTTTAAACAAAACCTTATTTAACAAAAGAAACCAAAGTTCTCATATTGAATTCTGTATTAACACCAGCAGCAGAACAAGATTTTGCCCAACTAAAATAGTCGCGGCAAAATTCATGGCTTAAATCGCAGGATTATCTCATCATTCAGGTAGTGTGGTGAACCTTTAGCGATGCAGGCTAGAGGAAAGCCACTAGTTGGGTGTTTTTTTTTTTTTTTCCTTCGATTACTGAAGGAATAACTGATTAGAGAAAGTGGTGCTCAGTGAGTGTCTGCTCTGTTACAAAGTTGTCACTAAACCTATTAATAGTTGACACCTGGCGATGCGTACTGTGTTAAAGTGGAGTTGACCCAGAGGTATAAACCACAAAGTCAAACATCAGTATTTACTGACTCAGCACCTGTGTATTGATAATTTTGGTATGACTGTTGAATCACAGCATCCCAAATTGCAGATGATGTCTTATCTCAAAACATCATTAAAGCAGTTGCTTGCAGGGCTGTTTAATTCGGAACACCCAGTACAGTTGTATACAATGGTTAAAAAAACAAACAGAAAAGCCTCCTATTTGAGAAACTGGAATTAGTGAATATTTGGCTTTTTTGCTTGATAAATGAGTTAATTGACTTATCGCTTCAGCACTAATGAGCTCTCTCTGCAGGCCAGTGTCAGTGTAACAGATTATTGCTAATCTTCGCACTGAGCCATCTGAATAGTTTTTGAACCACATTCTTTATTCTTTATTCTTTTTGCCATTTGCCTGTTCAGTGGCCTTCTGGGGATGATTTGTCTTGACCACCGCTAATTAATTCTGGAGCTCTGTTTATCATTTATCTATTAATAACTTTTCAGGTTAAACTTTTTTTTTTCTTTTACCCTGTATGCTGGTTGTACCCACGCAAACAGTCCTCACTCCAGCGTGTGTCTTTTGTTTGCGCCTCCAGGTCAGCTCACCAGGCAGCAGACATAGCTATGGCCCAGGAAACCAATCAGAGCCCAGTTCCTATGCTCTGCCCCACCGGCTGTGGCTTTTATGGCAACCCTCGGACTAATGGCATGTGCTCTGTGTGCCACAAGGAGCACCTGTCAAGACAGAACAACGGTGGAGTCAGTTCTTTGAGTGCCGTGGGTAAGCCCTGCTGTGTCCATCACAGGTTTTGTTTTGGTTTCCTTGTGCACACAGGACAAAACTCCCAGCCTCTGTCTACAGCTGCACTGCCTTTGTCCTCAGTGTCTGACTGTAGCTTGTGGTGAAATTGTCTCCCTCAGGCAGCAGCAGTGGCCCCACAGCTGAGGCTTCTGCCATCCAGAGGTTAGAGGCCACTTTGAATAATGCTGCAGCTGCAGCAGTCGCCGCTGCAGAGGTGGCAGCTGAGGCCGCCGCCTCTGCTGAGGCTGCTGCCACCGAGGCTCTCAGGTGAGGGGACCCAGCAGGGTTTATTATACTGCCGTCAAACAAAGCTTGTGCGGTCGCTGTTTCGGAATAGGAAGTTTTAAAGTACTTAAAATTTTCAAGTACTAAGTGGTTTCAGTTGTCAGTACGCTGTTGCTTGTCCACAGAAACTTCCCCGGGCACCGACATTTAAAAAAAACGGTAACAAATGTCATAATTTGCCCAGTCAATGCTGTATTTGTGAAAATTTCGAGTTACAAAGTTGCGAATCATCAGTGGGTCATTAATTTGGACTCTTCTTGTAAACACAACTCCACTTAAAGGCACCATTAAACCTGAAACAAAATATCCCTTTAAGTATCTCGAGAGTGTCTCTTCAGCAGATGAAGACGATTGGATCAGGACCAGTTACTCTTTAATGAATTGTGTCCTGTTTATTCTTTTGCAGTGGGGTTTCAAGTACCATTTCTGTAACACAGCAGATGACTGAGATGAGCCTCTCCTGTGAGGAGAAAGGCGCATCAAGGAGCAAAGTAGAGCTCACAGAGCCAGGTGGGTACTGACGATGGACCTGGTGTTTTTCACAGAGGATATAATGAGTTATACCCAATGTTTCCCATTATTTGCCCTGCTACAGTTTAATAATGAGCCAAAATATTTTTACTCATAACAGTTGTGTTTTGCGCCGTTGCTTCAGCAAAGCATCTCACTCCCAGTCAGCCAGCCCCCCACCCCCCCACACTGTACACACACACATTATTATTTATTGTGCTGACATTTTAGTTTTTTTTTCCCCAGTAATATTTTATTAAGTTTATATAGTGATTTTGATGTTAAACTTTACTGTTGCTGCTCTAGAAACAATATTTAGTTATATTTAAATATAGCTCCATTCTAATCCTGTTTGGAATTTATCCTTTTATAAATAAATAAAAAAAGATGATTAAAAAAAAAAAAACCCAATTATTTATTAATGGAAAAAGAACTGGTAAGATGTTTTGATTAAGTAATTATAATAGTCTAAAAGGTATAGTTTTTAGTCAAATAACGTCACATTTTCTTCAAACCATACAAATGAAGCATCTTTTACTTATAATATCTCTGATTGTATTTGACCATTGGGTACCAGCTTGTCAATCAGTGAGCAAGACTACTTTATGGCAGTATTAGAATTAGAGGGAAGGCCCATCAATGTGATGACTTACCACATTGACAGAATAAATTCATAGGACTGGACAAAAACAGATTTCCTGAACTCTAGAAAATGTGCTGTGGCACAATACATATTAGCATTGCAATATAAAATTGCACATACCTAAATCTATATTGCCCCCATTTACATACATGAAGGGCGTGTTTTCTGACCGAGAAATGCTCCTTTTTCTTTGAAATAGTGGTGTGTAGGTTAGTGAGAGAGATACTTTACTGAGTTAAGTGTTTTTCCTGTGTGTCTGCAGTGTTGAGTCAGCCCACATTCTCAGCCTCCCATCCGTCCACTGCTGGCAGTGAGGACTACAAAGCCCCAGAGCCCCCTAAACCTAAGAAGAATCGATGCTTTATGTGCCGCAAAAAGGTTGGCCTTACCGGTAAGAAATGACACCGCTGACCGATTTTTAGTATCATTAGAAAATGTCACCACCAGCCACAGGTTTGTACTGGTTCTTCTGGGTCGTTCTTTCTAAGTTCAGGCTGAAAACTGCAACTTCTTTTAGTTTAAATGTGATGGTTTAGTTATTTACAAGGTGGAGTGTTGCTAGATGCTCAAACTGGAACAATTTCTGTGGGATTGCTCTGGGTAGTAGCAATGTTTCTGGCTGTGAATGCCAGTACAGTTTGGTCCGACCAGAGCCATCGCACAGCAAGCTGTGCTTCTCTGCCATTTTGCCATGCGGTCCACAGCAGACCGCGAGTAGTGGATAAAACGACATTTTTGCAATGGCTGACTTTCAAAAATCAAGCCGCCAGTATCCATCGCAATCTAATGCAGCAAATGTAATGATGGCAGCAAAGAGCCAGAAAGATGAGTGTGTATATATTGAAATTTTCAGGCGTTATTGATTTTAGATTTAAAGCTTTTTCTAAAAGGTGAAGTTGAGGCGTCAAAACATTTTGAAGCATAAAAGACCCTCTAAAAGGGATCAGTTAAGTCTAATGTCCAAGTGTCGTTACTCCAATATCATGAGATATCCATCTACTGGTCAGTCATTTTAAAAGTGGCATGTTACAGGGAGCAGTAATCCATTACAGCATGTTCTGTTCCTTTTATATCCTCCAAAATAAAAACTGTGTCCCTTTCCTAAAACTTTGTCTTAGCCCACCTGTTCTAACCAGCTGTTCACTGATCGCATCATCCCCAGCAACAGGTGATGAGGGTTTAAGGTAAACATCATGTTGCTGCAGTGTGCCAGGATGTGTACGGTTAGGGGTGTTCTGCCGTTGTGAGCAGCTGTTGTTGATTTGACTCGGGCCTCTCCTCTGCTGTGGCGTTTCAGGTTTTGACTGCCGCTGTGGGAATCTGTTCTGTGGACTTCACCGTTACTCCGATAAACATAACTGTCCGTACGACTACAAAGCTGAAGCTGCTGACAAGATTCGCAAAGAGAACCCCGTGGTTGTTGCTGACAAGATCCAGAGAATATGAACAAGGACTCTCAGTTTGACTTTGAATGCGAGAGAATATGGGAGCGATCGGCTTTAAAAAAATTAAAAAATGGACTAGAGCCCAACATTGTTCCTGAAGAACCTGCCCCCCCCACACACACACACACACTTGTGTGTTACACATTCAGGCCCCCTTCCCCTCCCAAAGTGCATGAAAGTTCACAAATATTTTCAGCTGCCATTCTCGTTTGTGTGTGAGTTTAACACTTTTGGAGGGTTGTATTGAACAAAGTATGTTATGTGAGGATGGGGGAGTCCATATCATGGGAGATTGCTGAAGGAAAAAGTCATTGCCGTTTTAGAAAATGCTGTTAATGGCTGCCCCCCCCCCCCCAAGATCACTTGAACTATGCCTGGAAAGAGCTCTGAACACTGCGGCCTGTTTGGACCGTCAGACTGTTACGCCGTCTCATCCGTGCTTGCTCTCTGCTGGCTTGAGTAGCAAAATTGATATTTCCCTTTATCACTTTTTGTTTTTTCCTTTCTTTTTTTTTGGTCAGAGTTTAACCGTCCTGACTTGTCCGACGTTGCGTCCTGGTAAGTAATTATTTTTTATTTTTTTATATCAACCTGAAATGCTTCCCCGTGACGCACAGCTCAGCTCAGATGTATTGCTAAAGAGACTTTGAAAACGAGATTTGTTGCGAGCCCTTTCTAGCTGACTCACATTCCTTCCCTCCTGCTGTGTGCGCGGCACTAGGAACACAACGTAGTTTGACAGTTTACTTCTAGTTCTCTCCTGGTGATCTTGGGCTGAATGCTGTGACCCGCTCTCTGTGCCCTGGATCTGGATGGCAGGCACGTTGACGTCTCCTCCCCAACCCCCCCCACTTTTTTTTTTTTTTTTTTTTTCTATCAGCGGCGTGCATGCTTTTTTTTTTTTGTGACTTAACCCAACCTTCTTTTTCTTTTTCCCCCCCCCACCCCTTTCCTTCTTTTTTTTTTTT
>CM022482.1:6386664-6400661 GCA_011952105.1 Coreoperca whiteheadi | reverse complement strand
TTGTGGTGTGTGGCCCGCCCTCTGTTTCTCCCTTACTGGTAGGTGGAGGTGGGGGGCGGGCCCGTCCCCTCCCCCTCCCCCGCCCCCCCCACTTTTTTTTTTTTTTTTCCTTTCAGATAAGTGGTGTGTATGCTGTGTGTTGTATGAAAAGTAGCCTAAACTTGTATTAATTTTTGCCTTTGGAAGGGTTTAGCTCCACTAATATTTTCATCTTTTACTTCACTATTGAATGTTTTCCTCTATTTTTAATGTGAGCTGACAAATTCACAACGTCGGGAGTGTTGGATTGTTGCATACTGTTTATCAACCGTGTGTGTATGTGTGTGTCTGTGGGAGTGGACGGCTGGAGTATTGTGTGAGGCTACGTGGGTGTGTGCCTCAGTGATTTAGTGAGACCTGTGTTCGTAGTTTATTAATAATTTTCAGTTTTATGTTGATTTTTCAGTCTGGCTGCTTAATCTGTTTTTGTTTTGTTTTTTATCCTTTAGTTATGCAAGTTTGTACAAACATCTTTATTTATATACTGCAGTGCGCGTAATCCTCCAATATTACAGAATAAATTGTATGATGTAAATAAATTATGTTCACAAATATAAAATCAAGAATTCATGGCTCTTCATCTTAATATGCCACTGTCATCCAGTTCAGTATAAATTGGAAAATTGAAGGCTTGGTGTCTGCCCTTTTTATTCCTGAACTTTGAACCTCTTGGATCTACTTTATTGGCGCTTTTCCATTACCAGTACCAGCTCGACTCGGCTTGCTTTTCGCTCCGTTTTCCATTGCAGATAGTACCTGGTCATCATAGTGACGCCGGAGGAAACTGCCGTGACTTCTACGCGACACACCCCCGCTACACACAGGATCTTGCTGGATCCTCTCTTTGGCAACCAAACAAAGGAAAGTCTGCACCTCCTCTTTTGACCACGGCGTATTCTTCCCGAGTTGCCGTAATAGTAATGGGCACATCACGCAATCTCTGGCCAAACTATTTAAAAAATGGTGGGGGGGGGTATTCAGGATACTCCGTCTGGTGCGTGCAACGACGACGCAGTGAATAGTGACGATTCTCCCTGACCAATCAGCAGTCTGCCGTGTTCCCACGTCACATTTCAGTATTGCCTCAGAACCTCGCTTGAGGTGATACGAAAAAAAGTATCTGGACGCAGGTGCAGGTACAACTTTTACACAGTGGAAAACCAAACAAAGGCGAGTCAAGTTGAGCTGGTACTGTGCAGTGGAAAATCGCCATATGTTAGGTCATTTTGCAGTTTCCACTGTCAATAAGAAAGTGACTAAATGTTCTCTCCAAGAGGAAACGACCGGCCTTCAGGAAATGTTACCAGTTCCGTTACACTCAATCAGCTGTAACTGCTCATCCGGCACTTTTTGAAGGTGTGCATTTGTTGGCTGTATTGAAAGAAGAGGGAACCTGCACTCGAAAGCTGCAGATTTTCCGTTCACTCAGATCGTTTTCCCCAAATGCTTTCTATTCCAGTTTAAAGATGTGCATCATGTGACGAGACCGCATCAATCACAAGCCTGTGTGGGTGTAGAAATGTTAAATGCAGAGCATACGTAGAGGGTGGCAAATTGTTCACACTAAAGAAGCGTGAACTAAATTGCTAGTTTTAACCAGCATTTGTCAAGAAAGACGCGCCTAAAATAGACATTTGCTAGATTTGGGTTATTTCAGTTGGCTTAACAGTCACTTTTGGCTTTATTTTTAGTGTTTTTTATTTTTTTTATTGACTACTTTACAAACGACACGCTACAAACAAAACGTATCCCTCTTGTCCCCTCATCCACCCCCACCTAATGTCCATTACCTACCTTCATCAATCCCACGCCCTCACCCTGCTGACCAAATAAAGAAATATTGCATAAGCAGAAAATGTAAATCAGACACAAAGTCGGTTTCTTAGATAACAGGCGGTAGCGGTGGCCATGGTATAATGAACAGGGGCCTAAAGGTGGGCCAGAAATACAGGCAAACTTAGGCAGCAGCGCCTGTGCCACACTAATGTACTACAGAGCAAATGTGCAACGTGCACCCACACAGCATATCCACATTTGATAGTGATGTTAAATTCTTAAAAGGGCGCGTGTTTCAGTAGATTTTGTAAGCACATCTGTTGGCAAAAGGGTGACGCCGCTACAGTTTATGAATGATCCAGCAAACCACATTTTCCTTGAGCAGGTTCAGATGCTCAGTGCGACATCCGGCGGAGAAGGTCCGGGCTGCTGTTTTGTCTGTGCGTCCGAGGGAAACTGGATGTGCTGCGGTGAGTGTTGCGTCCTTTAATGAATCATACAAAGGGCAACAAGTGTATCTTTGCCTCACTGATCATTGGTGTGTTCAAATACAGGCTGTTGTGATGTGATTCATCTCATTTACATATGTGTGACATCATTATTAGCCTTCCATAGATGTGTTATATGTGTTAGCATTACTAACATTCCATACCAGGGCACGCAGAATATTGTTAGAATACTCGCACAGGACTAACGTTAAATGCCTAAAACGCAATATAATGATTGAAACTTTAAAAATGACATTAAAGGCCAAATGAATCATGCTGAAGGGTCATGTGTAGTGCATAGCGAGTAAAGAGGAAGGTCTGGTGGGATGCTTTGGAAAGGACGGTGAAAGGATCGGCTCAGCCTGACCTGAACAGGTTCAGGAGGACTAGATGGGACAGTCCGTTTGTCTCGGTGAGCCAAAAAGTGACGCCGGTGTTTTCAGAGCATTCTGACCAATCTGAAAAGAAAGGGGCAGGGAAAACTGCCGTGAAGGTGGGATTTGATGTACTATATAAAATCATGTAAGACACACAAATGTTAGTGGGTCTCGGGACCACTCCAGGGCTTGACTTCTTGTAAAAGAATAAAGTCCTGTGCATCTCACTCGGTCGTCTCCGGTGATTCCTGTGTGGTTGAAACTCTGCTTCTGTTGTGTGTATGTCTGGCCCGATCTGTTGCCTCCCCCTCTTCAGTTGCCTATTTTAATGTAGGTGATCCACATGTCTCTTTACCCGATGTAGTTTAAGTACATATTTTAATATTTTACAAGCTTACATTTGCATTATAAACCCTCATACTACAAAGTTGGCAGCAGCTACCGCCGTCAGATGAATTTAGAAGTGTTGTTAAACGGCCCAAAATGGAAATCCTCTAAAAGTGCAAGTGCCACAATTTTTTTCTTAGAAAAATAAAGCTTTTGGGTAAATTCACCTTCCATTCCATTCACTTCCATGACCGCACACAGATTGTGCGTGAGATTAGCTTCGATTTCACTTTGCACGCAACGTCAGACCACGTAATCCCTGTGTGTGCTGTAGGCCTATAGCCTGTACCAGGCTGAAAATACGATCCCGCGCATGTGTTATGCTTTACAACCCAGCTTATTTACAAAATCCAGGATGGTCAAAAGAAAAACAAAAAAAAAATGATTTCATGAAATGAATGGTAAATAATGGAATGGAACAAAATCCTGAAGACAACTGTGAACAATCTTGAAGACCGACTGGAGGAGGCTGAGGAAGTAATCATGTGTAACGATGAGCTGATAACAAAGCAAAAGAGCGAACTTGCTTCTAAGCAGAGCGTGATAGAGGAGAACACCATCCTCACCCCCGAAATGAAATCATCACTCCTTGATCTGAAAGACCAGCTCGGGATGAAACAGGAGGAGGAGACGGTAGCTGGCACTGAGAATGTCAGAGAGGAATCGGGGAAGACTGAAAATACAGAACACCTGGACTCTCCTGAGGAGCAGAGAGCTGAGAGCCTCCTGGAGACTCCCGCTGCCGAGAGTCAGACCGGACCTTTGTGGCGTCGCTGTGCTAAAGGCCTCGGCATTGCCGCCGTAGGTATAGGCCTAATTACGTGGGCGTTCTGGTCAACTCGCTGACTGCCATCTGCAATAGGAACACCACCTGATGGAGCCCAACAACAACTTCCAACGCACAGTTCCTCGTCCCTTCTAGACGAAACCGGCTCCAGAAACAAGACCGTTTGCAACACCACTTCAAAGGGACAGTTCACCCCCCAAATCAAACATACATATTTTCCCTCTTCCCTGTGGTGTAGTTGCTGAGTTTTGCAGATGTAATATAATCTAGAGGTTTGTTGTGAGCGGCTTCACGTAGGATCTGTTTTCTTGTTGACGATAGTTCCTACGTGAAACTGCTCATAACGAGGTCTGTGGGTTATCTTGAGTGACCAACTCAAAAAATGCAGACATGTCTGCGTCCGAAATCTCCAAAACTCGGCAACTCACACCAAAACAATCTAAAAACATGTATGTTTCTAAGTGATGTGTTTATGCATATCATTTATGAATATTATATATATACTCCTAATACAGTGTGTTATTAGTATAATGAGTATTCCATTCATAATTGATATGTATAAATGCAAGGGCAGCACGGAGGTGCAGTGGTTAGCGCTGTCACCTCACAGGAGGCAGGTCTTTCTGTGTGGAGTTTGCATGCTCTCCCCGTGTCTGCGTGGGTTTCCTCCAGGTACTCTGGTTTCCTCCCACAGTCCGAAGACATGCAGGTGTAGGTTAATTGATGACCGCCTCTCCCCCAACGTGAGCAGCGACAGGCTCATATTGGGTGAGAGGTCTAGATAGTGGACGGGCGGGTTTAAAAATACGATACATAATAATAATTCGAATAATCAAAGAATAAATCAATTACAATTGAATTATTTGGATGTGGAATTGAATCTGTAAAATAACACTGAATAAGATAGAGCAAGAACACTTGAGTATCATAATAATGACAAAGATGAAAAGAACACTGTATTTAAAAAGTCTAAATGTCTGTCTGCACACACACACACACACACACACAAACACACACACACACACACACACACACACACACATTGTTTAAAATATTACTGTAAAGGTGCTCAAAAAAGGAGGCAGGAGTAAGAATGGTGTAAGAGTGCAAAGGAAATGATATATTGTAGTGGTTTGTAAAAGTAAACTGGTGCAAATGTACAGATGCAACATGTGTATCTGCAGTGCATTGTCTGTAACATGTATGGCAGGTGAAGTGGAGGCCGGCGACAGAAGCAGAATCAGCTTGTCACACAGCGTGAACAGGCCGTCACGGGGGCACCGATCGTCCTGCAGTATACTGCGGGTTCTGTGTAGGAACATCTCGCCCATGTCACTGCCGCTGCCTCTATTTACACACACACACCAGATCAAATGTTACAAACGGTTCATTCTGCAGGTTTTGATCGTTATCTGTTAGGATAAATCCCACTAACTTATGAAAGCCAAATGGTCGGAGAGACTCGGACAGCCGCAGAGATTGTGTCTGTAGTTAGAGCATTCAACTAAAACAGGATCGAATCCTTTAGAAATCACTGGGTGGTGATTTAAAAACAAAACAAAAAAACATGGAGATTTGTTATTTATGTTAAGATGTAAGTTATAAGAGTTCTAGAAGATTTTAAGAAGTTTGCCTAATACATTTGAGGAATCTCATGAACTGATATTGAATGAATGGAGGATAAGTACTGAGGATTTACACCAACGTCCCTCTGCATGGCTCCACCTTCTGGAACAGTTACAACTAACATGAAAACTTAAGGAAAGATTTGCATGAAGAAAATGTAACTGATGTTACAGATTTGTCCAAACATATGATACAACTTACAAAAAACTCTATTTTCAGTTCAATACATTCATTTAAATACGTTATTAACACTTTATTTCAAATGTGTGAATTTTGCATTTAACAAAAGAAAGACCGAAAAGGAATTTAAACAATTTGAAACTCAACAGATTATTGGAATATAATAACTGATGCATTCATGTGTTCATCACTTGCAGTTAGTAAAGGTGGAGCTCATTTTAATTATTTTATAGACTGCTGGGTGACTTCATCTATGATACTACATCATTTATTTGTTGATTTTTTTGTGTGTATTATTATATTAAGATGTAGCTGTTTTCACACTCCTTCATAAGAGGATAAGCAATTCTAATAAATCATCCTTTACAAGGGATTTACAAGCTGTAACTAATGGCTTTATTAATAATGAATAAACCGCTTACTAGTACTTTACAGATCAGTTATAAGATTTACAGAAAGAAGAACTTTTATGCTGCTAGATAGTGAAAAATGACTATAGTTTTCAAGTTTCCTTGCTTTTTAATGACGTCACGTCGGCAGTTATTAATTGTTATTAAGCCATTAATAAAGGTTAAAATGTTATCCAGTCATTAATAAAGGGTTCTTACACAAAGATGCAGGCAGGTTCGCAGAAAGCCATTGGATTTATTCTGGTTGACCTTTAACACTTCCCGTTAATCTAGCGATTTCCAATGAGAACGAATGGGATATAATGTAATAGGATTCTTAATGTGGTGCAAATGTAATTGATTGTTGAAGCTACATGTAAGTGATACTACAGCTTTCACAGCCACCTGTGTGTCCCTGTGGGACTTAACAGGCTCGCCACTGTCTGGAATTCAGACCCCCTCAGCATGTTCTGTAACTTCTTTTCATTCAAGTCAAGTGGTAAATGTTCAGTTCTTAATAAATGACTTTTGGCCCTGGTCAGAGGTCAGCGGTCAAACTGGCCAAGGGAGGCGTCTGTCTGACCAACTGGAGAGTAGAACATGCGAAGGAAGGGTGATGCTGCAGGATGACAGGAACCCAGAAGTTGTTATTAATGGCTTATATGTATTCTACAAAGCACAATATAACGCTTTATTAAACATTAATAAAGTGATTAATTACAACTCAACTCAACTTTATTTGCATAGCACCTTTTATACAAACAAGTAGCCCAAAGTGCCTTACATAGTAAAATTATTCAACACAAAGAAAAGTCAAAAAACAAAGAGAAAACATTTTGTAATACTAAAATTTACAGAAATAAAACAATAGAATGTTAAAAATCAATACATAAAACTCAGTGGAATAAAGTGAATTACAATAAACACCATAGATTAAAAGAATGTAAAAACCAACTTTACTCCAAATTAAGTAAAATTAAATATACACCAACGGTAAAATAATGTAAAAGCCAAATTTACTCCAAATTGAAAGCCAGATTATAAAGATAAGTTTTTAATTTCCTTCCAAGAGAGGCTGCCATTCTACCTTTTCAGAGGCAGTGAGTTCCACAGTTCAGGGGCATAAGAACAGAATTTCAGCGATATGTTTATGGGACGCATGAGGAACATTTAAAAGAATAGCGGTGGAGGAACCTACTGATCTGGCCGAAACATAAAGTGAGAGAAAGCGTCTGATGCAGGGAGGAGCAAGGTCATTTCAAGCTTTGTAAACAAGAAAAAGGTCTTTAAAATCTATTCTGAAAGATACAGGTAGCCAGTGCAGTGTCTTAAGCACTGGGGTGATGTGATCCATGCACTTTGGATTCTTTTTTTATGCTTGGTCCTGATCAGGTGCCAGGTCCGTTTTACACTAATGCTGCTAATAGAATATCTGTTAAAAAAAGATTCTACTGGGATTTGGTTAAATTAGTCTATATCCCATCAATAAAAATCATTTCACTTTGATTTGGCCCAAATCTAATGGGATTTCCACATCTCCTTCATTAGGGGACAGTGTCAGACCTGAACGCGCTCCTTTAGTGTCATGGTTAAATCTGCTGTGTGAAGTTTAAAGTTTCCGAGCTCCGAATGTGCAGCGGCCACGTTAGAAACAAACGGGAGGCAGCGAGAGTGCACGGAGTGGTAAAATAAATATATTCACTTATTCTCCCACCATTCCTCTATTGTCTCATTGGCAACAACGGTTTTTATAGGCCCGTTCCTCGCATCTATAACGACAAGAGAAATGGTCTTGACTGAAGACAGACTAACTGGGAGCATGGTGATGGCAGCTGTAAAATACCACATCCTTGATCTAAATTTGGATATTTAGCTTTCTCTGTAAAGGGCTGTCAACTCTGGATCAAATTACCTACTGATATTAAAGGAATCCCAGATATAAAATCCTTTAAATCAAAGGTTAAGTGCTGTCTAAAGTGTATTGGTGTGTTGTGGAATATGTGTATTATATTGTTTCCGTATTTGTAGTGTATTGTGTTTTTTTATGATATGCTACATAGGGCTGTATATTTTAATCACACTGTAGCCTACGTGTAAAAGCCCAACTAGGGACAAGAGTTGAAAATTAGAAATCGCTATAAACTGTGCAGCACATCAGTGTCGTGCTCTGTATTGAAACTATGTGTCAGGGAGTCTACACAGTCACCACCGTCTCCGCCCACTACCGCCATTGCGTACCGATAACCCAACTACTGATTACAGCCACCTGTCAGCAATCACCCACCAGCACGATTTCGCAGCACTGGTCCCGTTCACTCACTGTCTTGTCTCAACCCTACCATGCCGATGTACCCGACTCCCTTACCTGTTAACGATTTACCCGTCCCCTTTATTCCACTCAGCCCTAGTTTGCCACCAGCTCCTGGTTCTTCCACTCCACTCCAAACCCCCGGAGAGGATAAGGACTTCCACTGCCATTTAAGACTTTTTCAAAGACTTCCATCATCCCGTTCAGTTTGTGTATCTCTCCTTCATCTGTGTTGGTGTCCTGCGATCTTCTAATAAACCCGCCAAATTACCCTCACTTACCTTCTTGTTCCGTGTGTACCTGCTGACACTATGTTCAGTTGCATCGTCATTATCAAATACAATCAAATCAAATAAAAGCAGGCGGTACGCAATCTGTATAACCCAGGCAGTGATTACGTTTCCCTCAAAACATATTTACTGTTGATAATTAGTCGCATATAGACGTAATTTCCAGGGGACAGGGCTGCTCCATATTGTGAGGAAGAAGAGTCCAAAGACGCTCAAACGATCTCTTTTATGGGAACGCACACATAGCCTGGTTAACAAACGAGGTTCATTACCAGCGTCGTGATAGCCGTTATCTCTGACTGGGGCTATAGGGTTTGTCGAGGCAGCTCACACTAAGAAAGCCTGGTTATGTGGAACTTGCTTCGTAGTACACCCCTCTGGATGCAACATACAGTATAGTGTGGCCCCCAACTCTTCCCACTCCCAAGCAAGGCCAGAGAACAAAGGGAATTGACGAATTAGCAGTCTTTTATTCACGTAAAGTTGAGCAGTGCACAAAACAACAAACAAAAAGGCTCTTGACAAAACCTAAGACTTCCCTAATCAAAAACGAAATGGAAAGAAATGACAACTTCACTGTTTTGGTTCAGTCTCACGGCTCTCATCAGGGTCGTTTTAGCCTGAGCATGCAGCCATTTTCAGCGAAAAAGATCCAAAATCTAAAAGTGACTATTGGAGATTACATTCATTTGGTGAACAGAAACACGACTCCAAAGGAATGATTCATGTTGCCATGCGTCTGCTGGATGTGTAAATAAGCAACTGTTTGCTAACAAGTTCACCATATCAACTTAAACGGTGATAATATATGTCAATGTTGTATTTACAGCGTGTTCTATTTAATAAGTGCTTCGCCCTCTTAAGGGTTTCGCTTGTTGGTTTACCCAAATGAGGCTTCGCCTATGGCCATATTCATAGAACAGGAGTTACGCCTAGATAACGTCTGTTTTTGCTGCCCCCAAGTGGACACAGAAAGAGCTCCACACCCTCCCCCCCACCAACCACCGCTCGTGAACCATTGGACTATATTACGAAGAACAGATTTGTTATATATATAATATCCCACGAACTTGCGTGGACACACAAGCGCCGGGTTACGCTCGATCAGAACGTGTTGTTCTTTATAATCTGGCTGCTTTCTCACCTCCGCACAGCTGGTTTACCACGGCGTGAAGTCGGTGCTCTACTAAATACCACTGAAGGATACCGGCACCTTCATACATACATACCTGAACATATACCTACCCATGTGTATATACATAATAGGCTTACACATATATATACCCGCACATACATTTGTTTTAAAAACATGTCATCAAAAATATTATCTTATAATCACTTTTGTAATGCCCACTTTATTATGAAGATTCATGTTGGTCTGCGTGGTGTCAGTTTATGCTTGACTGTGAATCAAGATTCACAGTAGTGCTGGAGGATCTAAATATGTTATACCCATTATACCATTAGATAAATAATCACCTCTCCAGCAACATCTAAGAGGGTAATATTATGCTGTCACATATGCTTTCTCAGCATGTGCTGGGATTAGCCTGCTGTGTGGAGGAGCCCACTTTCGTGTGAACAACTGAGTGTGTCCATATTGTCTGAACAGGTGGGCAGGAATGCAGCAGCCGTGCCACCTCAAGCGCACTCACCTGTGCGCCAGCACGCGTCTAAGAGGCTGTGAGCCACGTCTCGCCTGTGGGAACTGACAACCGTGTAATTGAATCATTTTGGATGTGAAAAGTGAGCTCTGCTCGATTATTTAATGAGGCTGTGAGGTGTTTCTCCGTACGGTTTCCAGCTGTGCACGCACCAGGTAGCTGCTGCCAGTCTCGGCTGCAGGTGGGCTGACTCTATACCGGCTGTATTTCTATTTTTATTATTCTAAATGTAAAGACAAAACAACAACAAAACTGCAGCCGCGAGGTCATCTCTGTGTACTTACTGTTTGCCTAATGAGCCTCGCACAGAGAAACCTAAACCTTCATTAAATCTTTAGGGCGTCTGGTCTTCTTGTGTGTTCGGTTTCCAATAACAAGGTGAATGAGCGTGTCTTCTTTAGGCACTTTGGATGATGTGGTCCTTTTGCCATTTAGGAAACACAAAGCTGGACACAATAGACAAGCCTAGCTAAATAGAGCCCCACTGAATGCTGTTTCACTTCTAAGAATCAATATGGGTCTGATATGAACCACTGGTGTTATCCACAGCTGATTATTACCACGCCTATGCAGTAATAATAAAATGTAAATGTTCCAGGTCCCAGAGAATAACACAACCTTTCTGCTTGATAAGCCACAGGGGATCACCTTTGGTTTCCAGAATTTACTGAACCTATCCAAGGACACCTGTGGAGAGCGGGTCGTCAAGGTGACGGCACTGCCAGATACCTGAGTTGGGTGCTGGAGGGCAGCCCAGGCAGAGGAGAGTCAACCTGCTGGGGGTGGGGGGGGCTGGTTAGACGTGGGTGAACGCTGCAGAGGACAGACGCTCCTTATTTTTCATCATGCCGAGAAAAGGTGATGCAGCTAAAATAGATGAAGGTGAGTTGGAAATTAGAGGACTGGAGGATCGATTTGTTTTCTAGGTCAGATAGCGATGTCAAAAGTGTTGTGTAGGTCATAACGATGTGTGATGCAGTGTGGTTCCTTCTGAAAAACGTTTTCCTGTATAAAAGCAAATAAGCATCATTTCTGTTTTAAAGTATACTCTACTTAGTATATGAACATAAATATTGTGTCATTGATCTTTATGACCACTTACTACCTTCTTAGACTTTATCCAGCATTATATGCTTTAATGCCAGAGGTGTGGACTCAAGTTATGCAACTTTTGGCCCTTTTACAAAAGCAGGAACTTAACAAAGAGTAACAGCATGAAGCCATCATCACCGGTTCTGCTTTTTTTCTCTAGTCTCCACCCGCTTCTAAACTGATTTCCTGGAACTTAATTTGGGCACATATAATTTGGCCTTGCTGTATATCTTTGCATGTTACCGCCACCCGTAGATTAGAGGAATAGTGTCAAACCATTGACAGGAATGTGTATTGTGTCTCCCGCGTGCACGTGCCCACGTGTGTATACTCATGCACGTGCATGAACTAAACATAAACGGCAAATCGCGCATAGAAAAAAAGCCTGCCGATCGGAAGGTTGGCGGTTTCGATCCCCCAGCCGTGCGTCGAAGTATCCTTGAGCAAGATACTGAACCCCAAAATGCTCACGAAGCTGCGTCTTCGGTTTGTGAATGTTCTCATATGTAAAGTCGCTTTGGATAAAATTTAAACTTCAAACGTAGCAAAATGTAAAATACAAAAAAGCGTTTAACTCAATCTTGTAACTTCATTCGGACTCTGACTTTAAAAATGTGATCCCCTCCCAAAGTTCAAAGAAAAATGAGAGCAGTGACTGGTTCTGGTATTCGCTGTTTTAGTATGTATGTATGTGTTGTACGTAACATCTGCTGTGTGTTATGACGACAGACTTAAAAAAAAAAATATGTTCATACATAAAGTTTTGGAATGAATTGTTATGAATTGTTACATATAGTAATATTATGGATTTCATTTTTACAGTATATAATGCCAGTGGAAAACAATTCCATCCTGACAAGTCATTTTTTTGTCATTGTTGAATCCTCAAAACCTTGTTGGAGACTTTCCCCCCATTATTTACAAGAAAAGATCTTAGACCCAGATCTCATAACTAAAAGATAATTATTCACAATTAAATTTTCAATTTTTTTGTCTTTAATAAATGTGGTGCATTTCTATATCCATGCTAGCAGCTGACGCTGTGCAAAGAGCAACGGTGCTTTGAGCTACATCACTATGCTAACATGCTCAATTATGACAATGCTAACTTTCTGATGTTTACCACGTTCACCATGTTAGTGTAGCGTGTTAGCATGCTAGCATTTGATAATTAGCGCTAAGTACAAAGTGCAGTTCAGGCTGCTGGGAATGCCATTTGCTTTCCAGGTACTTGGCCATCCAGCAAAGTATCAGACTGATTCAAAAATGTTCTTGATGATGGCATGAGATGACAATTTAAGGGATCAGCAAAGTTATTAGAGTTTATCCTGGCTATAAACCGAATGCCTGTACAAAACTTCATAACAATCCACCCAGTTGTTGAAATGTTTCAGTGTGGACCATAGTGGTGGTCTGACTGACCGACTGACATTGCCGTCCCTAGAACCAAACCACTAGTGTGGCTAATTAATATAGGAAACACGTTAAAAAAATGTCATTTTTTTTGAGAAAATAGTATTTTTTGGACTCAATAATAATGACATTACTTTTTATGTTGGAAATGTCTTGTCCGTTGAGCTGGTTGAGTATTTGATTGTGTTGTTTCTTCCTCAGTTGGGATAGAGATAGACGAGGATTTGAGTGACAGTGATGGTGAGTGGATAAAACAGCCTTTCATGGAACTGATTTTGAAAGAATTATAGTCTAGAGTCTAATCTAATAAGCAGAATAAGAAATGCTGCCTTTGTGTGTTTTATTTGGTCTTAATGTAGACGGCGTCACCCAGAGGAGAACGAACAGGAGGCAGGCAGCCGGAAGAGGGGGTGCAAAGGGAAGAGGCCGGGGGAAAAAACCAGCCAGCGAGGACGAAGATGAGGAGGATGAGGAGGAGGATGACGCTCCCAGGAGGCGCAGGGGACCAAACAAGAAGAAGCCCACCAAGAAACGTGGCGGTGATGATGAGGATGAGAGCGAGGACGAGGCTCCCAAGAAGAAGCGAGGAGGAGCAGCCAATAAGAAGAAAGGAGGCAAAGCCCAGGAGAGTGATGAGGAGGACAGCGACGTGCAGAAAGGAAAGAAGGGAAAGAAGGGAGGAGGAAGGAAAGGAGGGAAGGAGGAGGAGGACAGTAAGGGTAAGAAGGGGGATGCCAAAGGGAAGGACAAGGGGAAAGACAAGGACAAGAAGAAGAAGAAGGACGACAGGTAGGCCAGAGGAGGTACACTAACCATAAAGGTGTGTTCACACAGCACGCGAATGACGCGAATAATTCGCGCTATTCGCGTTAAGTTGGACGCTTTCGCATTCGCGAATTCGCGTCATGGGAGGGGCTTAGCAGTGAGCTACTCGAGCAAGCTCTTGATTGGTTAACGCGGCGCGAATATCCGCCAGAGTTCAGATTTTTCAACTCACGCGAATCGACCAACTCGCGCGATTCGCGCGTCAAACGCTTAATTCGCGTCATTCGCGCCGCGCCAATCGCAATGAAGCGACGGGGGGGGGGGGGGGGGGGACCAAAAAAAACCACAACAAAACAAGCGCCGGACAGAACACACACCCACAAAGCAACCACCCCCACAACCAGCGCGCCAAACCG
>CM022482.1:6370318-6386639 GCA_011952105.1 Coreoperca whiteheadi | reverse complement strand
GGCCTGCGGCCGGGCCGGGGCAGCGGGGGGGGGGGGGGGGGGGGGGGGGGGGGGGGGGATTACCAAAATCATTAAGAGTCATCCTCGGGGCAACATGAATATTCCCAGCAAAATTCATGCAACTCTGGTCAGTAAACACAGTTGAATTGTTTGGTCTGACGGTGGCACTAGCAGAAAACTCATGTATAGGCCAAAATTGAAAATGGTTCATCATCTGGGGAGCATGAGTATCCACAACAGATTTCATGGCAGTTAGTAGTCAACAAGATATGTTACTCTGGACCAAAGTGTTGGACAGGCGGACAGATCAACCAACATCACCCCAAGGTAGCTGTTGCTCTAGGGATGGTAGAGTTGGTCGTTTCGTCCAGACTGGAATATCTCAAAATAAGTATTGGCTGGATTGCCACAAAATGTTGTTGTTTGTTTGACATTCATGGTTCCCACAGGATGAATCCTTTGGACTTTAGTGATCTCCTGACTTTCCCTCTAGGGTTGACACTATTGAATGCATTGCCATGCAATTTGGTACAGATGTCCATGGTGCCCAGTGGATGAATCCTCATGACTTTGCTGATACCCTGGGCCCCTGACTTTTCCTCTAGCACCGCCATCAGCTCAAAGTTAAAATTTTTCCAATACTTTGGTGCATTAACGAATACCTGGAAAACAAATGACATTCCCATCAACCATTCGCAACCATTTTTAGAACTAAGATAGGGAACATGGTAAACATTATACCTGCTTATCATCAGCATATCTGAGAGTAGCTCAAAGCACTGCAACTACGTACAGCCTCACAGAGCCGCTAGGATGGCTGATCACAGAAGCATGTTGCTGTAAAGTGAAGTAAATCAACAGCAGTCCATTGTTGTGCATTTTCACCTCCATCTTTATTCATAAAATTCCTCCTCCTAAACTTGTGGGGGTTTTTCTCGACAACACTCCCTTCTCTGCATCTTCATCTGCCTTTTTCCCCTCCAGTTCATCTGATTCCAACTCGGGCTCTGATGAGGAGGAGGAGTCCATGTCAGAGGGAGAGATGGCCCGGCTGATGGAGGAGGTGGAGGAGAAGAAGAAACTGATCGCCAACATCAGGACAAAGCCGTGGAGGATGAAGCGGAGGCTCACGCACCTAAAGTAACGACGCGCACCCCTCCTGGTTTCCAGCTTGACATAAAAGTTGTTCACCTCAGCCCAGAATCACAGAATCATATTTTTTATTAATTGCCGTCATAAACAGAATTTGTTTCACATGTGAAAACTTAATCTCACGCCAGAGAGAAAATATAAATTCCACTTGGTAAATTGGAAATTTTACATGTTCACATTATGAAAGTCCGCATGTGTTCCCTGATCACCTCTGCTTTGATTTTGTGTGACACACGCGACACAACGTTTTATCTGAAACTATAAATGTTCGCCTCCCCCCTAATCTTGCAGTTGCTGTATATTTGAGTTTGAAATCTTCTTATTGTGGCTCTAGAAGTAAATCAATATGAAAAACCAACACAAATCCAGTTCATTTTGATGGGAATTTATCTCACATGTGACCTTGTTTCTTCACAGGGAGGCTCAAGCATTTGTGGATAAGTTTGAAGGAGCTTTGGGCAAAGGAAAAGGCAGGAAGTGGTACGCATACAAAGTGATGATGACAAAGGTTAGGCAGGAAATTCAAACTTGCCATCTTTTCTCTGCTTTTTGCGTGTGTTTTATGTAATGATGTTCAATCTTTTTGTTGTTGTTTTTTCTTTTTTGTATCCCAGAAATGGATCAAATTCCAGAGGGACTTTGAGAATTTCAGAACAGCCTGTATCCCCTGGGAGAGGAAGATCAAAGAGGTGGAAAGTGAGTTTGGTTTACAGCACAGTTGTAGTGTTTACCAGCTAAACAGCGACTCCCAGCGGAACAAGTGCTGAGTTTAAAAATCCTTTCAATGTCCTCAGGTCACTTTGGGTCGTCTGTGGCATCTTACTTTATCTTCCTGCGCTGGATGTACGGCATGAACCTGGTCCTTTTTGGTTTCACTTTTGGACTGGTGGTCATCCCTGAGGTGAAACGATGCGGTCCAGTGTCTGAATTAAAAAGCTGTAATAAAATCCTCTCACATAACACTTTTCAAAAGCAAAGCATTAAAAATATAGACGTAGAACTGTTTATTATTACTTTATTAGGATAACATGAGTGTAAGTCAAAATAAAAATGAACAAAAATCTGGTCAAATATAACAATCAAAAGAATAAAGTAAAATCAGGATAAAAGTGTTAAGAAATTACACAAGATGGCGCTGACTCCGCCAGCTTGTTTTTCATGAACTTGTGGGGCCCTGATGGCAGGAGGAAAGCTTACCTGGAGAGTGGTATTTGAAAATCAGTTCAATAAATGAAAAGATACTTAACTGATTTTATCCCCCCCCCCCCCAGGTTCTGATGGGCCTTCCCTACGGGTCTATTCCCAGGAAGACTGTGCCCAGAGCAGAGCAGGCCTCCGCTCAGGACTACTCTGTCCTCATGGACTTCAACGTAAGTTGTGATATATGATGACGAGTTTGATGAAATTATTTTCATTATTGTGTCATCATGCATATAAATTCGCCCAACCCTCATTGGGTTCGGTGCATACATCTCCAAATGATATTACAAAGAGTCCAAAAATAAAGCAAATCAGTTCACCTAACTTATATAATCAGATTTTCATTCTCTACAAGAAAATTTATAGGTTAGTAATCAACCATATACATTTGCAACCTATAAACACAAATAAACAAAGACGCTAAACTGAGGAGAGCAAAAAAACGTAATTAACAATAGCACCTCTTCTTTTTTTAGGGCTACTGCAAATATTCAGTACTGTTCTACGGATATTACAACAACCAGAGGACCATCGGCTTGCTGAAGTTCAGGCTGCCTCTGTCCTACCTCATGGTCGGGATCGGCACCTTCGGCTACAGCCTGATGGTCGTGATCCGCACGTGAGTCTGCAGCAGCATCCAGCTTCACATGTTTGCTTTTCATTCATTTGCTGTCAAACAAGTTACCTAAAAAGGTCTCAGCCACGCTGCTTCAACTACCCCTGAGCAAATGTCAGCATCTTAATACTGTCGTGGGAAATTCATCAAGCTCCAGTTTTGATCATTTGAATTATTTCAGTTGGAGAAAATTGCTGTTTGTTTGATTTGATTTCCTTTAAGTTTAAAAATGTGACAAAACAAAGCCAGACACCGGCACAATGGAACTTAAAGGCCTCAAGATAAAACGATTGCGTATACGCGAATTTGCTGATTAGTGATGGAAATATCGAGATTCATTTCGATAATGTAGCATAATGCAATGTGTAAAGAAGTTCTGCTTTGTTTTTTCAGAATGGCCAAGAACGCTGATGTCGGTGGTGGAGACGGGGAGGAAGGAGAGTTCACATTCGCCTGGAAGATGTTCACCAGCTGGGATTACCTCATAGGCAACTCAGAGACCGCTGACAACAAGTACGCCTCCATCACCACCAGCTTCAAGGTAACCACGGCAACCCTTTGACAAGCATATATTCATGTGTCCTGTATTTTTCAGTACACCTGTAGTTCCGTCTGAGCTCACTGCTACGCCGCTAACGCGGTCACTGACAGATTAAGTTCTCTACTGACTGTAAATCCTCTCTGTTGCTGTTTTGACAAGAACAGGAGTCC
This sequence comes from Coreoperca whiteheadi, assembly GCA_011952105.1. Lineage (NCBI taxonomy): Eukaryota > Metazoa > Chordata > Actinopteri > Centrarchiformes > Sinipercidae > Coreoperca > Coreoperca whiteheadi. Next base: position 6,382,960 of record CM022482.1, on the reverse strand, counting down.
ATCGTGGATGAGCAGGAGAACCAGAAGGATGAGAACATTCACCTGCGGAGGTTCCTCAGAGTGCTGGCTAACTTCATGATCATCTGCAGCCTCGGCGGCAGCGGATACCTCATCTACTTCGTGGTGAAGAGGTCTCAGGAGTTCGCCAACCGGGACGACCTCAGCTGGTACGAGAAGAACGAGGTAACGATGGTCAGATGGTTCTGAAAGAGATACTGGTAATTATGTTAATAATGCTGACACTACCACTGCAGTTACTAATAGTTGCTGCTTAACTACTGTTACTATTACTGCTTGTATTGCAGTACTCCCATTAGGCCTGTTACTAATTCTATTGCAAACAGATTTACAGGACACTAAAAAAAGGTAACAAAGTTACATTTGCAAAAGGTTTGCAAGCTTTCTTACTATATCTTCTATTATAAGTTGTTCTCCTGCTCCTAGTACTACCACTGCTCACTCTTAACTCAAGGTCCACCTGTTCTGCACACTCTGAAATTGAACTTTCTGAATATTTAAAACAAAACAAAAAATCCCAGTAAGTCTGGCATCCCCTACGTGAATTAAACAGGACTAATGCAGTGCGGTAACATACATCTGACAAAACCAACACGGTAAGGGAAAGTCTTTCCATCAGGGTACATTACATGCTGCTCAGTAGAAAAATCTGTAACAGTGAGAAAATATGTATAACAATAAAACTGAGATAGAAAGACAAATTTAGACAAATAAAATGGTTATGTGACGGGAAGATGTTATTGGGGATTTTGACTCTTTTGGACAGTTGGAGATCATCATGTCTCTGCTGGGTCTGGTGTGTCCTCCTCTGTTTGAGACCATCGCTGAGCTGGAGGACTACCATCCTCGGATCGCCCTCAAGTGGCAGCTGGGACGCATTTTCGCCCTCTTCCTGGGAAACCTCTACACCTTTCTGTTCGCCCTGTTTGACGAGGTCAACACCAAGGTATGATAGCAGTATGTGTGTGTGTGTGTGTGTGTGTGTGGTTCCTCTCCTTCCTAACAACTGGTCAGTTTTAAACCGGTGACCATATTTCCCACAGATGCCCTTGATGATGAGTCGAAACCCTTTAGACAATGTTGGCACGATATTGGTCTTATTAACTTCTGCATATAAAATTGCCTTGGCCTTATTTTTTGCCCTACTAGTGGCATCTGGATGTTGATCTAAGGATGGAAATGTTGATTGGTTGGCCGATGGGTCAGTCAGCCAATGTCCATCCATACTATAAGTTGGTCTAGAGCAAAATGTACTGTATCTTTAGAACGACTGGGCAGATTGTGCTGACATTTTCTGTAGAACTTCCCTTGAAACAATACATGAACTTCAGCCCATGACAAGGCATACGAATAAGCAGCTGTTTCAGCGAAAAACTCACAAATGAATCCTCATGTTTTGGTGACCCCCTGACCTTTCCTTTAGTGCCACCCTCGGGCCAAAATGTCAAGTTTGCACACAGGATATCTCATACATACAAAAGCTCTCATTTCTATGAACCAAATATCTTTTCATGTTGTGCCACCGTCAGGTTGAACTTCTCTAGGCCCCATTCCTGTCTCGTGGGTTTGTAATGAACATTTTAGCCACTAGGGGTCTCTAGCATAACTTTCCTTTTTGTTTATTTTACCAGAATTTTCCAACGTCCAAGGAGATTCTGCTTTTGAGGGGAACTTTGAGGGGAACTTGAGGGGAAGTAGTGACAAGCAGTCTCTCAATCACACGTTTCATTCTTTGCACGGCCATAAATATTTGATATTTATTTTAGAAAGTGTTTGAATTTAGGCTCTGCATTGTTTGGTTTTGTGGCTCTGTCTGGAGCAGTTGTCACGTTACCTTTGGATGGATGATCCACTAGACATTCACATAAAAAGACTACCGACTTCTTTGTGCCTCGTAGCTGGAACAAGAGCAGTCCATTAAGAACGCCTCCATCTGGGCCATGAAGGAGTACTACGCCAACTACACACGTCTGCTCAACGACACCGACGTCACCCCACCCCCCATGAACCCTGCTGATGTCATCAGAGGACCCTGCTGGGAGACCGCCGTCGGCATAGTAATGAAAATAACAACCTGTTAACTTTTTTTTTAAGTTAACAGGTTATTCACACTTATTTCTAAATGATGGACATCACAATATCATTTTTGATTGCATCTTTAGTAAGCGTCACTGTTATGCTATGAGGATTATTTGCTATAAAAATAGAAGGATTGGCTGTGGCTTGGTGGCAGAGCGGTCGCCTGCCAATTGAAAGGTCAGGGGTTCAATCCCCCAGCCATGTGTTGAAGTATCCTTGAGCAAGATACTGAAGCCCAAAATGCTCCCAAAGCTGCGCTTTCAGTTTGTGAATGATCTCATATGTTAGTCACTTTGGATAAAAGCGTCTGCTAAATGTATGCAATTTCCTTCAGTCAGCATTTTGCAAATCACGCATTTCAGTATCATCCTAGTCACTAAAAGAAGACCTGAAATGGGAACATGAACGATATCGCGCTGTTATTATCTAACAGTGGCTCGCGCGCTTATATCCCCATTTCACTTCCCTGAATTTGCCTCGTTCCAGGAGTTTGTGAAGCTGACAGTGTCGGACATCCAGGTGACCTACCTGACCATCCTGATTGGTGACTTTGCTAGAGCCGTCATCGTTCGCTTCCTCAACTACTGCTGGTGCTGGGACCTGGAGGCTGGATTTGTAAGTCTGCCAGCTGAGGCATTTTGTGGTTCCAGTTGAATTGAAATGCTTCACTTGTGTCCAAAGAAGGGTCCACAGTTCAGTAAGTAGTGAACTTTTTTCCAGCTTTGCGTAGCTATTCAGGTTTCCCAGTAAGCCGTGACAGTGAGCCAGCGTGAACAATACCAGGACCCTGAAACTGAAGAAGCTAAATGGAATTCAGCCATGATTCATTTGATTATTTACGCCTGTGCTTTTTCCAAGTATGACATGTCAAAATGTTTTCATTGAAGAAGGCCTATTGAGCAATTATTGAGTTTCGATGCTGGTATTCTTTAGGAATAGATCCATCACTGTTTATTTAATTACATTGTGAGCATTTAAAACTCCACGGTTCACAGTAAATACAATATGAAGGTGTAGAAAATTACCCCATTAACTTATTTGAAATCCAGTTCTCTATCTACTGACCTGATTTAACTAAATTATTATATATAATTATATTGAATATGTTTAATCTGCGAGTTAAGCTTTATCATTAGTGAAGCTTTCAGTAACTAGAAAGTAATAATTGTCTCTGTTCACTTTTAGCCGTCATATGCCGAATTTGACATCAGCGGTAATGTACTTGGATTGGTCTTCAATCAAGGGATGATCTGGTAAAAACTTTATTTTTATACATACACTGCACATGCCCAGTTGCCAGTGTGTTCCTGTGTGTATGTTTGTGTGTGTACGAGTTGACATGCATGGGTGCGTGTTGCTGCGTGTATCCAGTATCACTGAGTGGTTAGATGATATCCATATCAATGATACTGCCTGTGTTTGGGCCTCAGGTTGCGGTAGAGATGACCATCACCAGTTACATGTTACATGTTGTAGTACGTCACATCTAATTATGTTACATCGCATTATGCTATGTCATGTGCATCAACTTACTGTGTTACACTCTTTTTTTATCACATTATTATTTTTTTCATTGCATTATTATTTGTGTTATATTGTTTATGTTCCTATTTGTTCTTTCACATTGCAAATGTTCACTAATGCTACATTATGATACATTGTTATGGTTTTTATTTTATTTTATGCTACATTGGGTTCCATTATCTCGGGACTTCTCAAATGTTGGCCTATGATCTGTTTTTAGAGCCCAAAATTCTCACGAGAGTTGCCAAGTTGTGATTTGAATTAACCATGGCATTCTTGGATAATGGATAACATACAAGTATTTAAAATGTCGGCGTGTGTCTGGACACCACCGCTGTGTGTTGCCCTTCAGTGTTGACAATGTTTGAAAACCTAATTATCATGCCACCCCAAAAAAGATGCCCACCCTAAGGTCATGAAATTGTGCGTTTGATTTTTGTACCCTCCTCCTCCGCTATCGTCTTTTCCCTAAATTCTTCCTGTGATTTGCTCGTAATTTCATCGCTGTCATACCATGTTCCGTATTAAATATAGGGCTAAACGGCATTTTAAAAGGAAAGCTTTCATATTTAACGATTTTGTTACACAACCTCTGATCACATTACATGATGTCATGTTCTGGTGCACTTCAGGATGGGTGCGTTTTATGCTCCTGGGCTGGTCGGCATCAACGTGCTCCGCCTCCTCAGCTCCATGTACTATCAGTGTTGGGCTGTAATGGCCACCAACGTCCCCCACGAGAGAGTCTTCAAGGCCTCCAAGTCCAACAACTTCTACATGGGTCTACTGCTCCTCATCCTCTTCCTCAGTCTGTTACCTGTCGTCTACACCATCATGACCCTGCCACCTTCGTTTGACTGCGGGCCCTTCAGGTAACAACACATACCAAAAGAAAAAAAACATCAAACATAACAAATTATTGAGTTTTAGGAGCAACACACACACGTTGACCATGCTGATGTTTGCAGTGGGAAGGTGAAGATGTTTGATGTGATCATGGAGACGATCGACCTGGACCTGCCAGCCTTCATGGGGACGCTCTTCAGCTATGCAGCCAACCCAGGCCTCATCATACCAGCTGTACTGCTCATGGTGTGAGTGTAGAGGGGACACAGTGGACCATATGCACACACACACACACACACACACATACACACACATACACACACACACACCTCAGGCATTTAGGCAAACCTAAATGAACTCTTTGATCTAATCTAAATAAATCCTTTTTCAGTTTTTAACCCTACATCTCATTTTTTGAGCTTCTGGTCAGTTTTGTCATGCTAACCAGTCTTGTATTTTTAAACTGAGGCACATTTCACATACACATGTACACATCTCTGGACAGACCCAGAGAAAGACGCACACACATATGTGCTTATACAAATGAATTAAGGCTGCAAAATTCCCCATGTTGCCATTGCAGCCACTCAAAAACTACAAATCCTGTCATTTCTCCTTTACAGACTGGCCATCTACTATCTGAACTCAGTGTCTGAGGCCTACCAAAACTCCAACATGGAGCTGAAGAAGAAGATGCAGATGGTAAGAAAGGAATAGAGATAAACGTAAAGTACACTGTTCAAAACCCTGCACAGCAGTGTGGTGTTTGCCACAGAACTGCAGAATGCTGAAATGACAGAATAATTGAGCCAAAATACAATATATATAATAATACTAACACAAAGAAGTGCCTTGTTGCATTGCATTGTTGGTCATACCTGCGAAACTAATGACATTCCCATCAGCCTCAGCTGTACGTTGTTTAGTTCAGTGCTAATTAGCAAATGTTAGCATGTTAAAATGCTAAGCCAAGATGGCTAACCTTGGCAAACATTCATCTGCTAAACATCAGGATGTTCACATTGTGAGCATGTTCACATACTGACATTAGCATTTAGCTGAAAGGAAGGCTGGACTTAAGCACAGCGTCTCTGAGCTGCTACTCGTACACATGTACAGATCTGCAGCATTTTCCACTATTTTCGGTCAAATACCTCACTCAAGGTACTGTTAAAAGGACAAGTCTGGTGATATTCTATAGTTATCTTTTTGTCAACAAATCACAGGAACAGACCAAAACCAACAATGAATTGATCCTACTAAATAGGGCCACAAGCTCCATTGGTGTCCAAACATTATTAAAAACACATCAGTGAGCCACAGCGTTGCGCTGGGTGACATGTTCACTCATGTAAATACTCACTTGAGCACCAAATATTTATTAATCCGCAACTGAAATTAGTCCCCAATAAATTCACTATTCACACCTGTTTGAGTAATGTTTGCTTAAGACTACAGTACCCAGCTGTTTCAGGAAATTGCTGCGCTTTTTCAAAAAACTTCGTGCTTGTGACCTGTTTTTAGAGATTTACGTCTTTAGTGGTAACGAAAGGGCTTGGGGGCTGAGTGCCACAGATATTGTAGGGAAGACAGAAACAGGTTTCTTGATCTTCTCCCCACTTTTTATTTTCTGTCCACCACCTCTCTCTCTGTCCATCCTCCATCTCTGTCTGTCCAGGCTCGGGACGAGGAGAAGAACCGGAGGAACAACACGGACAGCACCAACCAGGTCATGAAAGACCTGGAGGACCTGCTGCCGAACCGATCCCTCATCCCCCCTGCTCCTCCGCCTCAGCCTGGTCAGTAAACTCTAAACAGCTGATCGTCCTATGCAGATATATTAAGTAAAATGTTACTAAATGTTTCCATAGTAAATATATTTTGAGTTTTTATTGAAGTGTTAAAATGAATACTGATAAGTATTGTGTCTGTTTATCTATTACTGACCCCATGATTTCCCCCTATACCATAATGTAAAACTACAAGTCCTTCTGGATACCAAACACTGATATGTTTTTCATAGGTTGTTGAATGTTATACACTCATTGAAGTATTAAGATTGTGCATTCAAATCTAACGTGACTGGAAATCTAGAGATTGTTCACTGTCTCTGTCTGAGCAGAAAAGACACCAGAGCCAGAAGCGAAGCCAACGAAGATGAAGCCCGGGTCAGCCGGTAAAGGCGTCAACCTGCAGAAAGACGTGGCTCTGGCATCGCCCAACCCCAACGCTCGAGGGCCGGTGAGCCGGCCGCCCGGGCCGAGAGGACATGGACCAATGCCAGGTCCTGGTGCTGGACCGGGCCGAGGCCGTGGGAGAGGGCCCCCTCCGAGATAACAGTGTGAGAGAATCACATTCCCGCAAGGCTGTGTTTATCCCTTACACAATCTCCGTTCAATTCACAGTCGGAGACACAAATAGGTACAAAAACAAGGTGCTGAGATTGTGGCATTTCAGTTACAAGGCCCTCATATTTCCTTACTGTCATCAACGACTGCTCAAAGTTTACCGGAGATCATTTTCGAAAATGACAGCTGTGTTAACTGGAACCTACGGTACTGTTGTGCAACAGTGTGCTGTAACAACCTCAGTTTGTTCTTGAGTAACTTACGGGTCGGCGATAATATCCCGAGTTGTCAGGGTATTTCTGTGATAATGAAATTCTTGACGATATGACAAAATACAGAAAAATATTTTTGGTTTGGAACTCGTAGTCGCTGTTGAGCTCTCCTCGCGGGATTGTTTGGCTCTCCTCGTACTCAACCGGGCGCTTCTGCTTGAGGTGGTGACATAAGTTTGTTTTATTGCCCCATTTTGTTGTTACAGTCTATTACCGTAGGGTTTGTTGTACACCTGATCTTCTGTAACCAAACCACTTCCACACTAATGAAGCTGCTCCCTCTTTTGGAACCAACTCCTCCACCGTGAAGCCGGTAGCTGTCACTTTCGCTGTCAGCCGTGCTTGTGGTTGCTGTGCGTAATGGTATGACGTCATCCTGTCAACAAGTGAGAATATCTCCATTATCACGATATTAATTATTTTTATCTTTGTAAAAATTATACCGACATTATCGTGAACAATATGATATGGCACAACCCCTAGCTGACACTGTGGGTTTTTATTAATCCTGTTGTACACATTTTAATCGGCCTTTCTGTGCGGCCAGCACCTTTATGCTCACACTCTATGGATTAATTGAGCGGCCATGGTATAAGTGCAATAGTACAATAATAATTACTCTGAGGTGTTTGGATATAGTTCAATAACAGATTACAACACCTCCACCTTATGCATTATTTTCATATATCGAGACAACTCATTGTGTATTTTCCCTCACATATACAATGCTCACAGAAATAAATAATAAAGTCACGCAGTTTTTCATGCTCTTATAATGGAATGATGTTGAAGATATTGGTCTCACTATCTCGTCCATCTACCGCTGAGTTTGTTCATGTGCTGTAGGTAAACTCAAAGTGTGATGTTGCCTGATGCCTCAGTTATTGATTTTCAGTAACTGAAACATCATGGCTTTTTTATGTTGTTTTCTCTTTCATTTACACTGACTTTGTAAATCATGGTATGATCCTGACTTTGCAATAAAGTTTTAATAACATATTTGTAGCGGCTCAGTTGATATCCATTTTTCTAAATTGTATTTTGTCCTACTTTGTTAAGCTTTCATTTGCTTTATTTTAGTGCAGTTATTTGCTTGAAGCCACAGAAACAAGGGACAAACTCAGAGATCGACCAAGTGAAAAAAGATTAGTCGGTAAGAAAAAAATTAAGAACCCAGTGAACCCACTCTTATAATAGTGCCAGAGTCACGATGGACAGTCGAACAAAAAAAAAAAATCAATGCAGCAGAACCAGAGATATTGTCTTTTTTTTTATTCCACACGTTCTTCATTTCTGTCCAAACCTGGCACCTGCATTACCCACAATGCAACCTGACCGCTGACAGTTAGGTCGGCGATTCGGGTGTGTTATTCTAGTAGCGGCTAATCCTCAAAGAGAGATGGGGAGCGGGCTACAGAGGTCTGGCAAGATTGTCTTCATTCTCAAACTTTTAGTATCTAGCCCCACCAGACACCGCCTCAAGTGACTTCCCTTGAGGAAATGTATCAGTTCACACGGTCATGTAATTGCGCAAAAAAAAACAACAACAAAAATGTGTGGTCTCAGGTCAGTATTTAGGAGTGTTCACTTCACCAGCTCCTTCAAAATATGAACTACAGTCACCTTCATCTTAGTTGCCACTGTTCCCTGCATGTCTGTGTGAATGATAAGCCGTTTGATTAAAGGGTGAAGCGCGTTAAGGAATTGACAATACAAGTCACCCAACCAGTCAGAAGTGCCCGAACCTCTGACTGTCCCCTCGCAGGAATGTTGTCTTTGAGCAGTGGCAGACGATTGGCTGATCCTCTGCAGGTGAACATAAACCTGCCTGAAAATCATCCGTGCAGAGATGGGTGGAGACACTGCCGAGTGAGTGAAACACTGTGACTAGATCTACAACCTTGGGGTGTGACGACCGTCTCCAGCAGCACAGGTGCGAGCTTTGGTTTTGTTGAAATGTGAACAAGTAGAAATATTTCACTCTCCTTAAATGCTTTATTTCTTTTTTTCCTTTCTCCCTCCACAGCGAAGCGGGGGTTTTTTTTGTGTCGGGTTTGAACTTTCCATTCAAGCGAACATGTCCATGTTCAAGAAATTCTTCACAAATGTCATCCATAAGAGAGACCCCAAAGATGCCACTGGCACGGTGAGTACCAGATCGCCTCGGAGCAACCAGTCCCGAGGAGAAATACACATGTTGTTGGCTAACTGCGGTCTTGTTTAACATACAGTATTACTCCGGTTTTAAGATTAGCAATTTTAAATAAAAATGTTCATGAGGGGAATGAGTTCCCCAGACAACTAACCTATACGGAAGATAATCATTTTTGTTTTATTAGCTGCATTTGTATTTCACATGAACTTTGTTGTTTTCCAGTAAAATGACTTACTGACAGCTGTCTGCAGCTCTGTCAGCGCTGGCAGCTCTGCTTGTTGTCACCTTATCGTCCTCTCCTCCACCTTTCCTGTCGCTCGGCCCTGTGATGAAACTGGAACTGATCATAAATCATCTTCAAAACTGAAAAAATCTCGGTGGTTTGTAGCAGCCAGAGTTAGTAAAACACTTTGTATTTCTGGCTGTTGTTCCTAGGTGAAGGATAAGCCTAAACCTAAGTATTATGGAACAGTCCACCCGTATCCGAACTTCAGTGCCAGCGATGATGCTTCCCTTCTTCAAAGCGCCATTAAAAGTAAAGGTGCGTGTACTCACTCGTGTTATCTCAGAAATGACCTCATGCTTGTAAGGTGGTGTTATTCTTGCAGATGGTACACAATTTAAAGGCGAGGAACTCTGCAACAATTGAAACATGGTTATCATTTCCTCTATGAATGACAGGAAAAACCTTTTATTAAAAGCCATTTTGAACTGGATGCAAGTCAACGTGCTCCTCTGGTTTTCATTGTTTTAAAGTACTTAGGAGTTGTTTTTTTAAAGACACAACTCTTTCGAGACTCGACCTTCCTCCCATAAAGGCTATACTGTATATGCTCAAGTGCTTTCAAGAAAGTAAAGTAAAATACAACTCGTCCCTTACAGGAGTGGACAAGGACGTGATCATTTCAGTCCTAGTGAAGAGAAGCAACGAGCAGAGACAGAAAATCAAAGCAGTTTATGAAGCGTCCGCCGGGGAGGTGAGTATTGCATTTCTCAGCGAAGGCACAGCGAAATGTGTGGTCAAATAACAATAAAGCAGCAACGAGGCAAAAAAGCAAAACGTGAAGGTCTGGAAAAACATTGAAACATGACAAGTGATGCAAACCTCCCTCTGAGCTCACTATGCGAAGAGTTTTGAGCTTCTACGGATTTGCAACACAAATGAGGTCACGTGTTGCGACAGCAACAAGTCATTCACTCCAGATCCACTGCATTGGAATTAAAGCTGGATACAGGAAGTGTTTCAGTTAAACAAATTAAAAATTACATTTCTTTCACGTCTGTGATGTATTCTACAGATATAGACATTAAATATTTAGTGTAATGTGGCCGATATGATGTAAATATGACATTTTCACTGCCTATTTTTGCTGAGAACCGCACGCGTCACGCGGACAAAAGGGCGTCAACACTGAACAGTCCACAGGCGTACCTCTAGATGACTCGCCGCTACAGCCGCTCCTGAGCCTGCCGCGCTGCTGTGTGGCTCGGGGCGTAGTATGTTCGAAATGCCATGATTATAATTCCCAGTAGTATCCTCGTGCCGCCGCGTGACTGTGTCACTCCCTGTGTCTTGCAGAAGCTGGATAAAGGGCTGAAGTCGGCTCTCAGGTCAGATTTAGAGGACATCTCTCTGGCTCTGCTCATGAACCCCGCTCACTTTGATGCCTACCTGCTCAGGAAGGCCACAAAGGTAATCATCAGCGGTCTGTGTACTAAATTTCCAGAGGAGGGCTGTTTTTGTCACTCCTAGCATTTGCTCTATTCCAACAGGGTCTGGGCACAGATGAAAAAGTCCTGATTGAGATTCTGGCAACAAGATCAAACCAAGAGATTCGAGAGATCAAGAGGGTCTTCAAAGAGGGTTTGTTCTGATTCAGTGCAGTCACTCTTTTGCTTGTTGGTGTACATGCTGAGTTCCTGAAAGCTTTTACCCAACATCTTTAGTGTCTCCATGCGCACGCAGCAGTAGAATAACACTGAATTCCTCGACAGTGCAGCACTGTAATCACAGGAGGATTTTAAACCCCTAAACAGCCGCTATAACCCCTGGAGTCATACTCTGTTCCATTATGTTATTGCAAGTCTGTTATCTTTGTGCTGAAATGCTCTTTGTCCCTCAGAGTACAAAACAGAGCTGGAGGACATTATTAAGAGTGAGACCAGTGGGGACTTCACCACGGCCCTCCTGGCCATGTTGAAAGCTAACAAAGATGAGAGCACTGAAGTCGACATGGCTCTGGCCAAAAAGGACGCAGAGGTAAAATCAGAAAAATCAGCTTTTAAAGGATAAGGCTGTCGTTATTCTACTATTTTTCTTACTGTCAACAAAAACCAAAACAAAAAAACTAAGCCAAAACTACTTCTTGACTTTCGTACTGAGGGATCCCCACGCCCACTGGTTCCTAATGGAGGCAAAAATTTTAAACTTGGGTCACAAGTAGGCTACCTAGTTTCATTTTAACAAAAGAAGAAAAGTCCCTTCTTAAACAGCTGGGCACTGTAGTTTTTAGCAAACGCTACTCAAACAGTTAAGTAGTTTGTGGACTATTTTCAGCAGCGGATTAATGCACATTTGCTGCACTAGTATTTACAGCAGCAGGAGAGTGTATGTCCATCACCCAGTGCAACAGTGTGGCTCATTGATGTGTTTTTAATAGTTTTTGCGCCACAGTGGATCTCTGTGGCACAGAGGAATAAGATATATAAGGCTTTGGATACTTGAGAGTAGGATCAATTTTTGACAATAAGGAAAATATAGAATATCACCAGACTTATCCTTTAATGTTAGAGTCTTGAAGAGAACAATATTAACTGGTAATGGCGTGTTACTGTTTTGTGCCTGTAGACTCTGTTTGAGGCAGGTCAGAATGCCAAAGGAGTCAATGTTTCTGTCTTCATCGACATCCTGACCACGCGGAGCAACCTGCAGCTCTCTAAGAGTGAGTGCTTCAGCCGTTAGGTGTGACTCACCGGCAGGCTGAAATAGCCAAAGCCTTTATTTCAGCGTGAACACACACACACACACACACACACATCTGGACAAACAGGTAGAACCACACTCTTGCAGGTAACAGGTGGAACACACCCAGCAGTGTCGGAACAATTCAGAGCAATGTCGGCCTGGTTTTTCAAATAAGCCTTAGTTGAACTATATCTTCATCATCTTTGGAGCCCATGGCGTGCTCATCTGAAGGAAAATGAAAAACGGTTGTACCCTGCATGGGGTAATGGAGAAATGTAAGATTTCTTAAAGGTTTTGTGAAGCACACATACTCTTTCAACATGGCGATGTTTATGTGGTCACTTAGTGTATGAATTCTGGAAGTTCATGTTTAAAGATCCTTTCAAACCATCTAAAGAAGTTTTTTCAGAATGTACACACACCTATATATATATA
>CM022482.1:6356567-6370293 GCA_011952105.1 Coreoperca whiteheadi | reverse complement strand
CCTATATATATATATATATATATATATATATATATATATAATGAAAAGTCTAATTTGTTGCATCGCCCCCTCAAAAAGACCAATTCTTGATATATATATATATATATATATATGATCTCATATCTTGACCTTACAATAACTTTTTGGAGAGGCATCTACTTTCTGCCTGACAGGTAGCCCATTTACCCATAAATACCTGTTGTTTGTCTGTTCACCTGCTAGCATTCCAGCAGTATGCCTCCGTCAGTGACATCACATTACCTAAAGCCCTGGACATGAAGCTGAGCGGAGACATTGAAGACTGCCTCCTTGACATTGGTAAGGAGGCATTACGTTCCTGATTTGATCAGATTTGGTTTCACGCTCCATGAATAGGGCGTCGTTCTCTTGAGTTTCGCAGTACATGCAGAACACATTTTAAAGGCCCAGAAAACCACCATTTTCTCCATCGGCTGCTCGCTGTGAGCAGTGGGGTCCCACAAGGAACACAAAATGTTCTGCCACGGTTAGAACACTTTTGGTTATTTCACACGAGAGATTTCTGTATTTGTGTTTTTTGTCTGTGCTTCTCTGACTGGTTTTGAAGTGGCAGGGCTTACATGGAAAAGGGTGATCTCTGTGCATCAATCAGTATATATATATACTGTATAACAGATATGTGGTATGTGTTGCTTATGTTGCTAAACCACTGTCAATCAAATCTGATCAAACCACACCCACAGTCTTGATGAAGCAGATTAGCTGATCTTTAAACGTTAATCTCTTTTTAAAAAAAAGAGGTTTTCGTTTGTTTTTTTCCAAAATTTAACTATGATTGTTGCATATTCAGTAATGGATATTTAATATCATACAGGGATACTTGAGGTTTAAAACCATGTTTTCATGGGTTTTAAAGCTTTTGTCTTTGACAAGCGTTGACTGCAAAAAAAAAGGACAAAAAAACCCTCCTTACATACACAAATTAAAAACATAATTTCCAGCCGAACAAGCGCAAGTGAAGAGAAGTGCATGAAACAACAGCTTTGAACCCTGGATGGATCCAATCCCAATGATACTATCGGCACATTCTAGTCTCCATCGTGTGGCACAAGGGCATCATGACCTCACACACACCGTGAGACCCCAGGGAGTGCCTTGTGTGGAGTACTGAGCCTGAACCTAAAACTTCACAGGATGAACTGTGACAGCAGCATCTGGTCGGTGCATATTTTCAGTGATAATGTTTTTGACGTTTCAGTGAAATGTGCCTGGAACATGCCGGCTTTCTTCGCCGAAAAGCTCCATCTGGCTATGAAGGTGTGTGTATGAATATCACCTTCTCTTTGTCTCACCATGTCAGAGTGTGTGTGTGTGTGTGTGTGTGTGTGTGTGTGTGCATGTACATGTGCATGAGAGAGACTTTTCCCGCACACATTCTCCACTTGGGGAAGTTTCCATTTTCAGTTTTCCTTGTGTAACATGATCTTGACCTGCAACTGTTTTGATTGCTTATAACTCTGACGAACGATTTTATTTGCATAAAAGTACAGTAACTTAAACCTTTAAACCTTAAAGGCATAGTTTTTAAAGGCATTTTTGGGTAAATGCTCTATTTTTTCCCACTTACTCAGAGAGACACGTGGCCATGGATGTCGTAATTGTCGCATTTATGCCTGCTTGGGAAATTCGAAATAGTGCAAATCAGTCAAAGGGTCTGCCCCAATATGCTGCCTTCACATGCAAATTATATGTGTACGCTGAGTTTAATAATCAGACGTTAGCTTGTTAATGAATGCCTGTTTTGCAGACGACTCTCAAATGTCATGTTTACCAACCATACACAGATGTTGTCCTGTATGTACCAATGGTACATAAGTTTACACGCTATCATACAAATACTGAGAACACTTAACTTAACACTGTGTGCAGTAAACCTGCAGAGGGAGGCGACTTGCATGCCCTCATGCCTTCTACATGATCAGCGACCGAGCCTCTGCTCCCTTCTCACAGGACCTTGGCACACATGAGAAGACACTGACCAGGGTGCTGGTGAGCCGCTCTGAGGTCGACCTGAAGAAGATCGTGGAGGAATACAAGGCCATGTATAGCATTAGCCTACAGGAGGACATAGTGGTAAAATGACTTGACCTCGACGAATATTCCTGAATGGCTGCCTTTTACGTTCTGTTTTTCACTCATTCGGTATGCACAAATGAGAATGTAGTATCGGAGTATTTCAGCTGACCGCATCTTTGTCTCTGTTTCACAGAAAGACACTAAGGGACATTATCAGCATGTCCTGCTTGGACTGTGTGGAGCCCCCTGAAAGTCTGTTGCAACCACTTCACTGGACATCAAGGCCGCTGAAAGCTCACATCTTTCAAAATTAGTACTCATAATGTGACCGATCTGTCTTATTGAGTTGATGTTGATCCATCAACAATAGCAACCATCTCATTTGTGTTGTTTGATGTTTCTCCTTTTGCTTTCATGTGGTGTATTTCTTGCTTTCTTCTTTTTTTTATACCATTAATCCACCCGCAGGCTACATCCGTCCACTACGTGCATATTGAGTTGTAATTAACAACGTGGTTTATTATAATAAGTTTGAAAAAGATGTGCAAGGGGAGGAAGGGTCCTGTTGTTTAATGGTAACCAAATAAAATAAAATGGTCTTTTATTTTTGTTTAACAGGAGGTGTTCACACGATACTGTCCAATACAGTAGTAGATACTTTGGAAACCCATTTCCATCAGGAAAATAAAAACAACATTTATATACTGTATAAGAAACGTTTGGAACAATAAAAATTAAAATACACGAGGAAAGTCAGCGTTGTGAGATACTTGTAAAAATGCTTGAGTCTGAATCATGAATCAAAATCTGGACTTTCTAAGTTAAGTCGTAACCATGAAATAGCTACAAATTCATATATTGTAAGTCAAAATTATGAAATATAAAGTCAAATTTCATTAGATTTTTAAAGAAAAGATTATAAGATACTATACTATACTATACTATACTATACTATACATGAATACGTCTACAGCTGGTTTAATCTGGATCAAACAGTCATAATGTGCAAATACACATCACTTTATGTCCATAATAGCAAAGGTATGTCTTTGTGAAACTTCAACGAATAATCACAATTGTGGCCAAAGAGGTGTTTGCATTTTTTTGGCGTAATCAGGCATGACGTTTATGTGATTGTTGTTAACGATGCTTATAGGCCATGTCTAATATCCTTGTTTACATTTGGAAACTGGACAGTAATTAACATGCTTTACGGAGGGGTAATATATAAAATAAAGAAATGGTCTCTTTTGCAATTAGCCTTATGACTCTGCATTATGTTACCTGCTTTGAACCCTATAGATTATAACCAATCCAGACCTTTTTATCAGTTTAAATACCTTTAAAGTGGCAATAGGCCTTCAAAAAGGCAGTTTTCCACTTGCCAAAATGTGATTGCAGCATCTAACTTGTCACTGATGGGTTATTTAGGCCTCAAAGTGAATTGATTCATTCGTGAGGGTTATATCTGACAGATTATGGCCCAGACAGTGGAGGCTTTCTGAGGCTCGCTCTCTCTCTGAGGCCCACCAGTGGACTTTGGTGATGGAACGCCAAATTCCACTTATAGGTTTTTCTCCGTGGCTCAAGAGATGCTCCGTGCTTTGTCTCATAGTGGCGCTTCACATTGCCACTTTTAATTGGTGTGAGTGAAGAGGATGCAGAGGACAGGGTTAGATGGAGGCGCATGATTCGCTGTGGCGACCCCTGAAAGGGAACAGCCGAAAGGAAAAGAAGAATAACCGCCACGGTCTCTTAACATATGAGACATACTGGATTTGAACTGCCTGTGGGAAGGTTGAACATGTAAGCGTTTGTCCATTCTTGATTAAAAACTCTGTTTGCACTGTCTACTTTTTTCTTTTACATTTAGTCATTTAGCACACACAATTATCCAAAGCGACTTACGTATGGGAACATTCACAAACCAAAGGCACAGCTTCGGGAGCATTTTGGGGTTCAGTATCTTGCTCAAGGATACTGCCACCAAGCCACAGCCGCCCTTTATCGAGCACGCCATGTGAAGATGTTTCTCCGACGCGTCTCCTCGCTACTCTCCCAGGACCTCGGTCACACTCAACTTGCAGGCAGCTAAACCAGTGCCTTACACGCTAGGAAAGCTGTTCTTGCTCTCACTTGTTCTTTTTCCAATAAAACAATTGTTTGTGCCCCAAATCAGGTAGGGGGCCCGCAGAGACTGCTCACGCATAGGCCCCAGAATTTCGTGCTACGCCCCTGTTTTTGCACCACCATCGGCGCGGGACCATGCGTCCATGCGCTGCGCAGAACGCTGAGCTGCGCAGAAGCAACGCACACGAATACGCGCACGTGACGCGGAACGTTAACCGTGTCCGGAAGTGCTGTGGGTTCTTGGCCAGCTTGGATGTTTTATCCTTTCATCACGGACACTAACGTTAGCAGTTATTGTGGTCAACTCAGCTCTAAACATTGTCAATTATCTTGCTCTTATTAGGCATACACATGTATTTATTTGACGTACACCGTACACAGAGGACGTGTCGCAGCTAGAAACTGGATAGAATCGAACTTAACTGGCATACCGGATGGCTAACGCTAGCTAGCTGGCTAACTGGGTAGGAAGGCTGCCAGCTGACTGTAGATGCATGCCCGTGTACAGTTTATTTTACAGCTTTAACTTAGTTACGTTTAAACGGAAGGATGAATAAGAGCCACCAGAAGCCGGGTCATATTATTAACCGGTGAATGGGCTGCGGTTGATTTTCCACTATTCAGGTAACAGTGATGTTAAGGATTTTGGGGACATAACGTTACTGCAACTGGACTTCCACTGGTCGAGTTTGGGTGCTTGAAAATGGAGGAGAAATACAGCAGCAACGTACTCTCAGGGGGGAAACTGGGCATGGTCGAAGTGCCTAATTCTAGGTATGTGCCTTGTTATTTAAGTTTGCGTTAACCTCATCCAGCTGGTGTGAGTTATTGCTTGCCATGAAGTCAGGTTACTCTCAAGCTGGGCTGTAACGTTAGTCCACACGTTAGTTTGCTGATTTAGGTCTCAGCTGAAGCAACTAATCAGTATTCTCAGTTAGTTGATTAGTTGTTTATTAGTCTATAAATGTCCAAAATAGTAAAAAATGCCAGTCTCAATTTCTCAGTGCCCAAGGGGACGTAACAAGGAGTGTGTTGTGCCCAAACTCCAAATATATTCATTAAACAATAATAGGAATCGGAGAGAAAAAAGCACATCTTCACATTTTAGAAGCTTTTTGCTTGATGAATAACTAATGGTCAGTGGCTTGTCAAAATGGTTAACAATGGATTTTCTGTTGACTAATCGATTAATTGGCTGGTTGGCTCAGCACATATTTAGTGTATTAGTGCCAAAATAAAAACCACAGGGCAAAACCTTTTCAATAGAACGGTTGTTTATTCCGTGTCGCCCACCTCCAGCGCTAACAGATTATGTCGTCTTTGTCCATTTTGCCCTTCAGGTTAACCAGATACATAGTTTTACTGGTTCTCACGAAGGTCTTCAAGGCTCTTGGGATCTTTCAGTCTTATGATATCCTAAAAGTTGTTCACATTGTCCAGTTCATCTTCATACTAAAATTAGGGTAAGTACTCCATATGCTTATTACTTCCTTATAGGTTTTATTTCATCCACTTGATTAAACTTGCACTCGGTATTATTATAATTATTGTTACTTGTATTTTTGGATTCATGGATGGGGACAACATGCTGACAGTGATCCTTTTTGTTTCTTAGGAGTGCTGTTATTCTGCTTTTCTTTCAAAAGCCTTTCTCCTCTGGCAAAGTCATCTCAAAAAGACAGGTTTGATGGATTTCTTCCTTTTCCATCTGTGTCCGTTGCTTCATTTAAGGGGGGGGGACTTTCGCCATGTTTTTCTCTGTGGCTCATAACTTCATCTGCCATTTCTCCTTCATTCGACGTAACAGCGGGGACACATACTGTAAATGTTTGTTACATCTTTTACCCACCTGTGAATGCTTCTCCGACGTCTGGAGTGTTTAAAACAATTTTTAAGGTTGAGCTTTATAAAAGTAATGAAAAACGTATTTATCTATTGTTTATCATTGAAGACATTGTATCGATGGCCCGTCAACCTGCCATAATGATGAATCTGTTTTCTTTGTAGTGGATAAAGTTACTAAAGCATGCTGTTTTCAGCTGTGTCATTTCCCTCCTGGGCTTCTTCGGCCTAACTCTCTGTGGACCTCTAAGGTAAAATGTCGCCGCAAATGTGTGTTAGATCGTGTTTATCACAGGAGTTCATGGCAACAATGCTGTATATACATATATATGTGTGTGTGTGTGTTTTTAACTGTGTGTGTTTATGTCTGCGTCTGCTCGTGCAGCAGACTTTGTTGGGTTTAGGGTGGGATTAAAGTCTGGCTCGTGTCGTTTACAGGACACTGTTGCTTTTTGAGCACAGTGATGTGGTGGTCATTGCTCTCCTCGGTGTCCTGTTCACAAGCTCAGGAGGGGGGCCATCCAAGGTGAGGCCACCCATCGGTGCCTGTTTTAGCAATTACATTGGTGAGTTCAACATTATCCTAGCTAATACAAATGATGGCCAGAACTCAGAAAATACGCCTGAAGGCGGAATTAACCGGAATTATCCTTTTAATTCAACAGGCAACAGAATTAATTTGTCACTGAGCATTTTGTTGCTGTTTGGTTACCTCATGGTCAGAGGCAGTGTATGGTCAGCTTTGAGAGGAAGTGAAGACTCCTCATGTTGTAGAGAATATAGCTGACATTATAACTAGAAAGAGAAGGTGACAGTGCTTGCTTGAAATGAAACGACAATTTAATAGTGATCACTGTGGTAGAATGATGTAATATGCATTTCTGTTGGTTTGTTCTGCGACTGCGCAGACCAGAGGCGCCGCTTTCTTCATCATCGCTGTGATCTGCCTCCTCCTCTTTGACAACGACGATCTCATGGCGAAGATGGCGGAGCACCGTATCCTTTACTCCTTATGAAGGGGGAGCAGTTACTGTTATCGGCGTGATCTGTTTGTGGTGTTCGTCGTCATATTCCTCTTGTTTGCATTGGGTTTGCCTTGACTCGTCCAGCTGAGGGACATCACGACAGCGCGCTCACTCATTTCCTCTACACCGCCATTGCATTTTTAGGGGTTGCAGATCACAAAGTAAGCAAAGCTGCGTCACACGTGACATGTTATGTTCAGTGCTCAGTACAGAAGCAGAGTAAATGACTTTCCTCCGTGTGTCTTCCCGTACTTCCCGTCAGGGTGGTGTTGTGCTGTTGGTGGTCTCCCTGTGCCTGAAGGTGGGCTTCCACACGGCCTCCAGGAAACTATCAGTGGAAATTGGTGGTGCAAAACGCCTCTATGCCCTTGACAACCTGGTTTCTGCGATGGTGCTGCTGCCCTGGGTCGTTGTGCTCTCGGCGACCACAGAAGTAAGTCCGCAGATCATGTGACAAACTGAGAAATCGTAAGCTGCGTGTAGCCCCTTTTGTCCTTCCGGAGAACTGGGTGGCATCACGAAGCTCACAAAGGTCTGTAGAAATGCATGTTAGACAACTACAGAGACATGATGAGCCGCTTTTAGTTTGTCAGGGGAAGCTTATTTTGTATGCAATGCAAGCCGTTCTGTTGGTCTGTCCAGCACTTTGATCCACAACAAGATAACTTCTGACCAGATTGCCGTGACGTTTGATATTTATGACCCTCAGAGGATCGTTCGAAAGTTTTTACTGACTGATCTTTCCTGTAATGCCATCTTCTGGTTAAAAATTCGCCTCGACCAACACTTTGGTCCGTGACACAGACCACCTAAAACTGTCCTGTGATCGGATCGGATGTCTTTTATTATTTGCTGTAGATATTCACAGTCACCAGGTGATGAAATCTCATAAGCTGTGTGACCGTGTAATGTTTCTAGTGGCACCTTTTGACCATTACACATATCAGAATATCACTGAGATAATGGCCATCAAGTCACTTTCTGAGCATATTTATGCTCCCTCGAGAATGAACCACCATACTCTTTAAGCTTCTGATGAGGTGATCAGCCTCATCACACACACTAAGTTTGTTTAGGTTGTTAGGGGTCTTCGTTTTACCTCTATGGTCATTTTTGAGGGTGACGTTTGTGTGGTTTTCTGACTGGATTGCATTATATTGTAATCTGTTTCTGTATTTTGCCTCATTTAGGCTTAAGATTTTTTAAATATCTGTATATGTTGCTTCTTAGCTCCATGTCTCCATACTGTGAATTAATTGAAACAATGTCTGTTTACCTTCAGATGAGTTCAGAAAAATTGGACCGCCTCACTGACAGTTTTTTCACTCCGTCTCAACACCAGAGTAAAGTCGAATCATGGTCGTCCCTCATCCTGCCGTTCGGGATGATAATCTTCTCCGTAATGATCCTGGAGTTTTACGTCGAGGCCATCTGCAACACAAAGATGGAGACGCTGAGGTGCGCCCGCTACGGCGCCGTCGCCCTCTTCCTCAGCGCCCTGCTGCTGGCCAACTTCTGGACTCACCCGTTGACCGACCAACTGCGCTCCATGAGCAAACCGCCCCAGCAGGTCAGCACGGAGCATGTGCTCTCCGGAGGCGTGGTAGTCAGCGCCATCTTCTTCATCATGTGTAAGTAACAGCAGTGCGTCAGCAGGACGAGCTTAACGATGGAACTGAGTTGGAGTTCTAATTGTCATGCAGTCCGCATCATTTCAAACGTACTGTGCAGGCAATTTCCTATTTTGGCGTGCATGCAGCACCGGAAAATCATTTATGGATGTTTTATATATATTTCACAATTCTCACTGAAAACCGTGGTGTTCCTGGTGTCATCGGTCCATGTTTTAAAATATAAATGAGCTACAGAACAGGAAGGCAAGGATGAGGTCATCTATTAAACACAGACAAATGCACAGGTGCAGTTCATTACAGTGGGAGTTTGGCGCACTTGCCTCTTCATGTTAAAAGGTAATAAGGACAAATGGTACGAAGAGCTATGTGGATCAACAGAAACATTTGAACACATCTTCGTTTTTAACAGAACTGAGAAGATATGATTTTAACTTAGTACCAGCGACTAAAGCGCACACGAGGGGTTGACAGAGTGCAAAGGGCAAAGACTCCTCGAATCTGCCACACTGAGAGGATGCTCACCAATACATTTTTCATTTACATCCCTCGACCTTGATTTCTCCTCCCTTTCTCTCCCTCGTCTGTCCCTGCAGCGTCCAGTATTCTCTCATCTCCATCAAAGAAAGGTCAGAAGGGCACCTTGGTGGGTTACTCACCTGAAGGGACCCCTCTGTACAACTTCATGGGTGACGCCCTGCAGCACACGTCGCAGTCCCTCCCGCGCTTCATCAAAGAGTCCCTGAAACAGATCCTGGAGGAGTACGACTCCAGGCAGATCTTCTACTTCCTGTGTCTCAACCTGGTGAGTGGCGTGTCAGGAAGTGGGAGTTGTCCGAATTTTTCTGATGTCAAAATAAGAGCTTTGGATATAAAATACAAAAATAACAGAAAGCACAAGACGTATTTATTAGAGGTAAATTCGAATATACAGGGAAAATGACACTAAGAGCAAAGTCATGACAAAAATAGTACTGTAAGGAACTGCAGTTCTGAGTTTATCAAGTCTATTAATATCAACTGTTCAAAAGGGATTAATAGTCCAAATAAGACAGCTATCGCAGGAACATTCCCCACAAGCTGCTCCTGCTCTCCTGCAACATGTTAGTGACAGTTGTGTTGGAAAAGCATGTTTCCAGCTTTGCAGCGGGGGCCGTAGCTACCCTTAAGGAGATGTCCTCTGTAGTGTTTCTAGGAATTTAGGGGATTTAATAACCTGTAGAGGACTCGCACCGTTTCGGACTTAGGATCGGTGTGTAGAGTTGGCTTTGGCTTCAAACGCTCTGGTGTTATTTAGAGCTCATGTGAAGTTTGTTGCTCCGCGTGTTTCAGGCTTTCACCTTTGTGGAGCTGTTTTATGGTGTCTGGACCAACAGTCTGGGACTCATCTCCGACGGCTTCCACATGCTGTTTGACTGCTCGGCTTTAGTCCTCGGCTTGTTTGCTGCCCTCATGACCCGCTGGAAAGCTACCAGGATCTTCTCCTACGGGTAAGGTCCATAAAGAACACGTGAAAGGGCTTCGGCAGGAGCTATAGGAATAATTGAAAGCGCTTAAAATTCAGCTGGCTGTCGGGGGGGGAAAAAAAAAAAAAAGATGGAATCTTGTTGTTTCGCAGGTATGGGCGTGTTGAAATACTTTCTGGATTCATCAATGGCCTGTTCCTGATGGTCATCGCTTTCTTTGTCTTTGTTGAGTCAGTCACCCGTGTGCTGGATCCTCCTAATATAAACACAGACATGCTGACTGTGAGTAAACTGCATCTACCACTCAATGTAAAGCCTTGTGACTGAATGTCCGTTTGCTCCAACCTGTTGATGTACTTAAGTAACATTTATTTGGAATGTCCTGATCATGTTTTTACCTTTGTCATTTAATATTAAGTAACTGCTAATACAGAGCCCTCCCCAGATATTTATATTTTCTTGCATAAAACAACTGCACTCCGCACACTTCAAATGTTATTGTATTTTAGTATTAAGTATTATTTGGAATGTAAAAGTCCTAGTACTAGTGAGCCTGTCAGAACAGTTGTATGATGTTTTAATGTGGCCATAGAGGTGCTTTGTCCAGTCTTAGAAATGAACGTTAGTTATGTCATCAGCGTGATCTCGATTTGGAGACTACAAAGGTTGAATAGAAAGCCTGTGTTACAAACTGTGGGCGTGGGGTTTACCAGACAGGGAGGGTCTAATGAAAAGACACAGGGTGTCTCGGCCTCTGCTGCATCAGTTTTGATCATTGCTTTCATAATTTTACTTCTCACAAGTCCCCCAGTTTGATGGATGTGCTATAATTAATCAAGGAATCAAGTTCATTTATTTGTCATTTTCCCACACAGGGTAAAATGTAAGTTAGGGTTAGTAAACATAGTATATCAGATGAAGACGTAGCAAATGTAACATGCAATGCTTTTATACGTTGATGGTAATCATTAGGGTTAAGCGAGGACACCATTATCTGGATCTGTTCAGCCAACTAAATCACCTGTATTCGTACCTGTGCCCGGACGGGGCTGGGCAAACCGAAAGTTGCTCATTTAAGCCTGGAATTGATGTTGGTTGATCAGAAGTTGCTATATTTATTAGAAAACTTGCTTCAACCGAGTGCTCGCTCAACCCTAGTGATCATGTCAAACAGACTGGCAGAGCTTTTTCTGGAAAAGCCTAACTAAAAAATGTTGATAAAATGGAAAGTAGAATATGAAATGCATTTCATTTTCAGCCTCATCCAAATCACACCCTCAATAAAGACATTCAAACACGTCCCTAGTATTTATATATTTGGATGATGTTGGGGGAAGTTATATGTGCGTTCAGTTATTAATGGTCATCGAGTCACTAGACATCAGTCAGCCTGAGCTCTGCGTGCCGTTTTTCTACCCTGCAGCCGGTGTCTGTCGGAGGCTTACTGGTCAACCTGGTGGGTATCTGCGCTTTCAGTCATGCTCACTCCCATGGCGCCAAAAGCTGCTCGTCCCATGACCACGGTCACTCGCACCACGGCCACTCCCACAGCGAGCACACCCACGGAGGTCACGGCCACTCCCACGGAGGGCACGGCGGCCACGGCCACTCCCACGGCTCAGGGGGCGGAGGAATGAACGCGAACATGAGAGGTGTGTGTTTCCGTTGATGCACTTTAAAAAGGAACGTTGCAGCCAGATAAGAATCCTCATGTTCTCGTCTCTTCCAGGGGTTTTCCTTCATGTCCTGGCCGACACGTTGGGCAGTGTCGGCGTGATCATCTCCACCATCCTCATCCGTCAGTTCGGCTGGTTGATTGCTGACCCGATTTGCTCGCTGTTCATCGCCACGCTAATTTTCCTCAGCGTCATCCCCCTGCTGAAGGACGCCTGCGAGGTCCTCCTCCTACGAAGTCCCCCAGAAAATGAGAAGGACCTGAACGGTGCGCTGGAAAAGGTGAGGGGTCGCACACGATGAGGCAAAGTTACTGCAGTTTTCTTTAACAGACGGTGGCTTTACAACTTAACTGTGGTTACGATAAGTGAGTGTGCAGATGTTTGGGGTAAATCTGTTTTCTATTTCACTTAATTTTCAGAGATTTGATGACTGGTGGCAGGTTTTTGCACTGTGTGAAGATAACACACTAGAAAAAACATTCCTGTGAGACAAATGATGTGGACGTTTTGTACTTTTCTTTTAAACATTTTAAATCGGTAGTATTTGGTGTTTTTTACTTCCACCGATGCGGTTATGTGTTTTGAATTGTTTGTTTGCAGGATATCTCAACATGTTGACAGATTTAGGAAACTTGGTGGGAAACTAGGCCACGGGCCAAGGAACATGTTTTTTGTTTTTGGTGCTATTTTCTATTCTGTGCAGCATAGAAATATTCTCAACTACTGCACTTACCTGAACAAAGAAAATCTGGCACGTGTCCCACGATTGCCTGTCACTTTAGATTTTGATGGTCTGGATCCTGATTATTAAAAACCTGCATGTAGCTGATGCTTTTATCCAAAGCGACTTACAGTAAGCGCATTCAACCACGGCCCAAAAAATGCTGTTATTAAAATAACAACAAAAAAAAGAGGTTTAATGCCGCTTTAGTGGAAGTATTCTGTCTCAGACAATTTTCCAACTCGTGTATATGCTGTAGTTTTCCCACTTAAGCAAATCACTCGCATCAACATAAGATAACTCCTACGAGAAAGTTCATGAGCATTATCATTTGCCTTGGCAACAGGACAACCTTTAGATGGCGGGATATTTAAAAAATTGTTTTTCTGATGTTCATTTTCCCCATTTTTTTATTTTTATTTTTTTCCAGATCGAGAAGATTGAAGGAGTTTTGTCCTACAGAGACCCTCATTTCTGGAGGCACTCGGCCAACATGATCGCAGGGACCATCCACCTCCAGATCATGCCGGATGTGGTGGAGCAGAGGATCATACAGCAGGTAGAGTCAAGACTCATGCTGGTGTTTCGCTGCAGACGCCATGTCTGAGGACCTCACTTCATCATACCAGCTGACAACAGTTTGATACATGATCTGTGTTCATTTGTTCATTGAACAAACAAACCCATAGACGTTCCGATTGGTCTCCTTGATTCGTAGGTGACGGCCATTTTGAAAGACGCCGGGGTGAATAACCTGTCGGTCCAGGTGGAGAAGGAGGCGTACTTCCAGCACATGTCTGGACTCAGCACCGGATTTCAGGAAGTGCTGGCAATGACGCAGCAGTTGGAGACCATGAAATACCTGAAAGACGGGACGTGTATCATGTAACGACTAAATGGGACCAAACGAAACCCTCAGTCTCTTTTTATTGAAATGTACAGTATATGTATGTATGTGGTTCAAATAAATCTGAATATATTGGTTTTACGTTTGTGTCAACAGCATTTTGTTTGTGTGCAGAATTGGTGCTCTGACTTTTTCCTGCTTTATTACATTCTGTATTTAACTAACTTATATTATTAGCACATGTCATTTTCAGTGCAGCTATGCTTGTTACAACAAAGAAAGTGCCTTTTTGGTTGCAGCAATACTTAGAAACTAAAATCTCACTACACTGAG